>OY482674.1:108229989-108674989 GCA_960531455.1 Urophora cardui | reverse complement strand
TCTGAGCTAAGTAATAGCGTTTTCTTTTCTACACAAAAGGGTTGTCATGGCGAAGCGCAATAATAGCTCAGATTTGCACTACACCCTGTCGAATTGCCGTCCTCTTCGTATTCAGTGCAGCCCTTCACATATGTATGTACAATAGAATACACTCTAAATGTCACAATTGTGTATACTTTAGCTTTTCTGGTATGACGCAATCTATATAATACATATTATGTGTGCTAGAAAGAGACATAAAAGGTATACTTTTTATTCGTTATTGTTATTGATCAGCTGTTTGACAGGGTCATTGTATGCCCCGTCGATAGCACAGAGGGCAAGAAATCTTGCCCTTTCGAATTTTTTTAGGATTGCCCTTTGAGAAAAGATAGCGATGTGGACTGCGATGATTGCACTCATTTAACAAAAGAACACAACTTTTTGAAGGCACTACATGAGTGCGACATTTTTGTGTAGAAAAGAAAACGCTATAACTTTTAATGTCCTTCAAGTGGAGTTCGCTTTTAATATTAGATAGGCTTTGTACGGAAGCTCAGTTTGAAGCGCAACCTGCGTTTGTAGTACAAGCAAAGCGTTCATGAAAATAACTTTTTCATACAGCGTCATTCACCACAATCATCAAAAGAATACCCAGTTGGAAAAGGTAATGGTTGGTCGTTTATAAATGGATATAAAGGCCATATGATCTATACATTCAATATTATATTGATCTTTAGTGCCGCTTTTATACGTCCGTTTGTTCGAAATAGACTGTGAATTGCTGTCATCATTGTAAAAAGCAAAACTAAAGAAAACCTGATTCTCCTAATTGTTTTTTTTTTTTTGCTAGGTTCAATGTTATAGCTGAGAGCCTCTTCGCTTACCTTGGGTTGCATTCTAGAGTGTAACCGATTTCCTATAAGTTGGCAGCCACACAACATAGAGTTGAGATGAAATCATAGTTTCTTTGGAATACATACTACAATGCAAATTTTTCGTACAGCTTTTCATGCGTCCGCAAGGTCATGCATGACCACCTTTCCAACTGGGTATGTACTTCCGCTGTTGCGTTTTATGCTGCGTTCCTGAACATACCCTTTACTATTATTTACAAACTTTTCAAAGCCTACTTTATTTTTAAATAATAACCTCAACACTTTTTTTATTTTAAAGCTCTTGGCATGAACTATTTCATTTATGTATTTGGTCTTTTTTTGTTTGCAAAAATGTCTTTTATTTTTCTTTATTAAAGCTATTTTCTTCATTCAATAAATTTAGGGATACGAGTGTAATTTAAGTATAAGTTTAATTTTTTTTTAAAGGTGTAAAAATCTGGTAGACTAAAATTATTTCTTGATTTTCTATATGTATGTATATTTGGCAGAATTTTTTTTTTAGATCATTAATATTTTGTGAAATTGCACATGCTGTAAAACAAAAAAATAAAAAAAAATGCAGGAAGAGGGCAAGAATAGTACAACATTTTTTTATGTAGGTTTAATATCAATGGAATTAATGTTTATGACATTATTTTCACATTTTTTTTTGACAATAATTCCATTGACCTTATTACACGTCAATGGGGAATTATTGTCATGTCATGCCGTACCCTTCGGAACGGCTTTTCCGGGCAATGGATTTTTCAACATTCCTTTTCAAATTTGGGTTCGACACAAAATTTTTTTGGGCGTTTTGTCATCTTCAGTATCATGTTTCTTCGTTCTGTTCTTTAAATCTTAATAAGCTCCGCTTACTAGCTACATCTAAAATTATATTTCCATTTCCCTGCATACAAATCTGTTTTCTTTTTTACGCCGTTTATTGTCTTCCTGCTTTGGTTGCTTATGGTATTTCTTTTAGGTTTCGTTATTGTGTTTTGTTTACATTCTATTATGTTTTTTTTTTTATTAATATTTGTAGTTTTTTGATTTTCATTACTTTCACAAGTTTATTTATGTATGTTGTATTAGTTATCGAAATTTTTGTTATTTAAGTTGAATTGTTTCAGGAAGTAAATATTTAGTATTAATGGAGTGTTTGGTCTAATTTTATTGTCAGATGATAAAACCAGAGTTGTAATTATTATAAGAGAAAAAATAAAAAAAACAAAAAATAATTGTTATTGAAAAAAACATATTTTAAAAGTATTTTCATAATAGTTATTTCTGAGATATTTTTTTTAAGTCTTTTTGTAATTATAATGAATGAGAAATTTTGTTTAAATCTTCAAAGACTTTTATATTGAGACAAATTTGAAAAAAGTCTTTGAGTAATTATTATCCGTAACAAATTGTTTTTTAAGTCTTCAAAGACTTTTTCATTGAGACGAATTTAAAAAATATCTTTAAGTAATTATTTTGAGTAACAAATTTATTTTTTATATCTTCGATAAAAATCTTTCATACATACAATTTCAAATTACAAATTTGATTGAATTTTGAAGTATTTATATGAAAGTTATTGAAAATTTTCTGAGACTTTTTTGAACTTTGTCTCAATGAAAAAGTCTTTGAAGATACTGATAATAATTACGCAAAGACTTTTTTCAAATTTGTCTCAATATAAGGGTCATTCCATCGTGACTCCTGGGACATTTGACTCCAGAGCTTACACAGAGCCAAAAAGTTCACCTACAATCAAAGAGACTGCCACCTAAAAAAGCTATTTGGCCGAGGAGAGGGAGAGGGGACTAAATTTCATTTCATTTCATTTATTATAATTTATCAGTACAATAAGAACAAAGTCTTTTGTAGTACAACGATTCTTAGAATACTATAAGTAATAAATTTATTTATGATACATAACTTAAAACTAGTAGAAGAAAAAGGTAGAGGACTTAGACCAAAAAGAAAAAGATCATGACTATATGTAATAGTAAGAATAGAAAGTAGTAAGATAAGATAAATAAAGTAATATACAAAAGTAAAAGATAAGGAAAGTTATAGATAGCACATCTAGGGGTTTAACATACATATAGGTGTATAATATTACTCTACTGATTACGGAAGTATGACAACAAGACAGTCTTAATATTGCTTTTGTTCACGCTACTACGAATACTTGTAGGAACAGAGTTCCATATACGAATAGCGTTGATGAAAAATAGTCTAGCAGATGGCAGAAAGTTATATTCTGGAATTATAAGGCCATGCACTCGGGCGGATTTAGCAAATGTCAGCTTCTCATACAGATAACTTGGCGTTTTCTCATTCATGAGGTTGAAAAGAAAGATGCAATTTCTTGCCTTCAAATACTCACCGAGTTCACACCCCAGCAGGTTAGTCTTCCAAGCGGATATGTGTTCAAATCTCCCTAGCCCGTACACATATCGCGTGACATGGTTAAAAGCTACATCCAACTTATGAGCAGACTGAGAATCTAGTCTGCTGTACACTAGTTCCGCATAGCAAATTATAGGCATTATAAGTTGGATAGCTAGTTTTCGTCTTATGGTAATCGGCGTGAATTGGGCAGATATTCGAAGGCTCCTCAAAGTAAGGTACACTTTTCCAAGAAGAAATTTTTGCTAGAAATTCTTCTGGATTTTAGCTTGAATTTCTTCTTAAATTTATTTAAAAGGATATCGTCTGAAAACGAGGAGATAACTTCTTGTTTATTAATTTTTTATGTCATTTTGTAAAAAAAATTAAATTGTTAGAAGAAATCTGCTTGTTTTTAGGAGAAAATTTTTATAAAGCAAATCAATAAGGACATCCTCTAATTTTTACTTGAACCTTTTTGAATTTATTAAAAAGGAAAACTTTTTATTTTTAAAAGAGCCCTTATTAATTCAGATTTTGCTTTAAACGTCTTAACATACGTACATACATACATATGTACATATATACTCGTACATACTAGAAGTATGCATAACAGTTATTGCATCAGCCACGTTTTATGCGTGCAATTACATGTTCAAGAAATTAAAAGGGAGAACTTTTTATTTTTAAAAGAGCTCTTATGTATTTCCTCCGTTCGTCAATTTCACTACGGCTTTGCACATTTCTACAATTCTCAAACGATTAATGAAGCACTTGGTATAAAGAGTTTATTATGTCCATCTGCACTTATATGAAATGAAATTTTGCCCTTTGTCTGAATAAGTCCTAGGAAAATACTAGTTGACTAATTACCCTCACGGAAAAAAAAAGTTAGTTGCAAAAATAAATATATTAAAAAGTGATTTATATTCAACTAATTTTAAAGTAGCTTTAAACAAATGCAGCGCGGGACAGTTTCTTGTATATGTACATACTAGAGGTTACCCGCGGGTTTCACACCACGTGCTTTTAAAAATATTAGCATATTGAGTTAGTCCAAAAAAGTTACATAGAAAAATATCATTCTTGACGTCAAAGATAGTTTTCTTATTTTTTTTTGTCCGTTGAGTACGTAATTATCTCATATGCCCAACACCAATTTTCAGTACCCTACTATAAATATTTCCAGCGATTTTCGCTGTAAAAATTTCAGTCTGTATGGGAGGTGCCCATCCCTGCTTTACCAAGACCTAGTGTTTTTCCCGTTTAATACATAGTTATCTCATATGCCCTCACACCAGTTTTCAGTACCCTACTACAAATATTTCCAGAGATATTCGATGTGAAAATTTCAGTTTATATGGGAGGAAAGTGCCCATCCCTGCATTACCAAGACCTAAATTGTTTATCCGTTGAGTATATATTTTTGTATTATTCCTTCACAAAAATTTGCCCATCCCTGACTTTTAATCAGATTAAAAATATGCCTATAGCAATTACCGGGTGAAAATACCTAGGTGTGCAAAGTTTCGTGAGGATCCGTTCAGCGGTTTTCTCGCCAATTGAGTTTAAACACAATTTCCATTTCACATTTATAATATAAGATTTATATGTAAACACATGTTTTCAGATCTAAGTATGCCAAGATTGTTTTTTCCATTTTTTGGTTACCGTTTTTCAGCTTCACTTCCCATTAAACACTGAAAACGAAATTCTCAAACGGAGAAAATATTGTTTCATATTTATCATTTGAAAATTAACATAAATTCAATTGTTTCTCAAATATTGTTTATCAACTTGAGAACGATTTGCGAAATTTGAGGAAAATTTGTTTCGCATTATTACCATTTCTTGAATTTTGACATCAAATGCAGGATTAAGTTATTTATATTAAACTACAAATAAAGTAGTTGAAAAGAAACTCAAGATACAATTATTTATTTTAAACTACTAGTAAAGTAGTTGAAAACAAATGCAGGATAGGGCAATTGACTGCTTGCTATGACATCGCCGTGTTAAAAAAGTCAGTTCATTGCAAAGGAAAAAGTCACATTTTCAATTAGTTGTTATTGAAAATAAAGTAGTTTATAAAGTGATTTAAAATTAATTAAATTTCCTACAGGGTATGTTTTCCGATGAAAATCAAGATTATCTTCTTAATAATATTAAACAGGGTTTCTTCTTAATTTTACAGGTTATCTGCTAAATTTATGTGAAAAGGTTTCCATATTTATTCTAGGAGTCATCTTCTAAATTTTATTTAATAGGTTTTCACCTTAGTTTTATAGGTTATCTCTTAAATTTTACTTAAAATGATTTCATCTAAAATCCACGGGTCATCTTCTTAATTATATTGAAAAGGTTTTCATATTAGTTTTACAGATTATCTACTTAGTTTTATTAAAATGAAATATCCAGTAATAATAAGACGGGCATCTTATTGGAGAGAAAGCATAGAGAAATCCGCTAAACTTTGTTCTAATTTATAGGGCATTTTAGGTGGTATTTTGGCTCTGTGTAGTCAACTTTGAATTATAAAACTGATATCGGGACTTAAACTGCTATGAAATATATTTATCGACATGGATAAATATCCAATACAACAAATGCATTAAAAGAATTGGCTAAATAATAACAAATAGCTTTGTAACTACTCAGTAAATGAGTGTGACTCCTGGGACACCGAAAAATCCCTTTGTTGCACCTTTATGAGCACGAATACGAATTTTAGCTCAACTATTCAACTTTCACCTACAATTTTTATATGGTCGAAAAAACATACTGCATAGTACCATATTCTATAAAAATATTTTATATATTCAAACTCAATTAACTATTTTCAATATTTAAAATTGTGACTCCTGGGACAAGTTTTTGTGACTCCTGGGACAAGTGCGAAATATGTAATATACTAGATTATTGAAATCAGTTTTATTATTGTTTTAGCCCTTTTTGACCAAGTTATTCATAAATCTCTCCCAGCAGAATTGAAACCAATCCAATTAAATGAAAAAAATAAGGTGAATTCAAAATAATACTTATATTTACTTCAAAGTTCTGATTAAATACACTGGATCACAAAATGAAATTTTTTGTCTGTACTTTTGACGAGACTATCCTATCTATATGTAAAATCGGTCGCTGATTCCGAAAATCGGGTTCATTTTTAATTCTATGGGAAGGTTTTTGAGATATCGGCAATTTACCGCTATTTTGTCAATGGCTCCACTTAATCCTGTATATCTCTTTAACGCAGTGAGCTATCTTCCTTCAGGTGGCACCGAACGAAAGAAAATTAAATTTACTTTTCGTGGCTCTATCTCTTATAGTTTCTGAAATATTGATGATTCAATTTGAATTTTTTCGATTTTTTACGATTTTTTTAAGAAAAAATTGATTTTGTCAGGCAATATCTTTAAAATCAATGTTTTACCTTCGGGTTTTTTCCTTTACGTGAAGCTCCATTCCATTAGCAAAAAAATAAGCTATCAACGAAGAAAATCCATGGTAAAATGGAAAAGTTATAGGCGATCAAGTAAATACAGCCAATACAGCGCATGATATTTTCTTTCGTTTAGTGTCACCACAAGGAAGATAGCTTACTGCGTTAAAGAGATATACAGGATTAAGTGGAACCATTGGCCAAATAACGGTAAATTGCCGATATCTCAAAAACCTTCCCATAGAATTAAAAATGAACCCGATTTTCGCAATCAGCGACCGATTTTACATATAGATAGGATGGTCGCGTTTAGAGTATTTTTTGGCTGTAGAGCAGTGATATTTATTTAAAACAAGTCGAATTCAACATCTCTACAAATAATTATTTAAAACTATATAATAAAAACTAAAATCATTTCAAAATTTCGTTTCAGAATCTTCTATTTTAAGTACAGGTTTGCCCTAATACATTAGAGTTCAGAATCGTGTGACTCCTGGGACATATTTCAAAATAGTCTAGAAACCACAGTATGACCCTATTAACTTAAAAAATGTATTTAGACGGTGAACAGCCTTTTAATCCTTACTTTCATAAATATCTGGTTTCATAGGGTCATACCTGAGGTTACCAGACCAATTTTTATGCCTTTTCGTGTGACTCCTGGGACACCCTATATGAATCAATTATATGAAGATATACACAAAAATAACATATCTTTTTTTAATTTTTTGTGATGCAATTATTTAAATTTTTCTCTGCTTTACTTGAATGACATGCATTTTTTTTTTTACAAATGAAAATATAGCTAATATAGCTATGCAAACATGACCAAACTTTTTCCGCAAAATAGTTAGGTGTGAAGTCAAAGTTCTATGGACAAAAATTTTGGGTTTTTACATATTTTTCTATATTTCTGTTACCAGATTAGGAAAATATACACATTTAGTTACAGGTAACTGAATAAATAGGAATGATTAGTAGCATTTTAAATTTTATGTCGTTTTCCTCTTTTGGCTGGAATGTCCCATAAGTCTTTGAAGACTTAAAAAAAATATATTTAAATTAACTATTATGGAAAGATTTTTAACATATAAGTTTCTGAATAATAATTATAGAAGATTTTTATCATTTTCATCAGGAAAAAATTATTATCAAAAGAGTTTTATGATTCTGAGGAAAATATTTAAGATGAAATAATAATTATTCTACATCTCTGGATAAAACTAATATACATACAAACATATTTGAGATGTTCTAAAAATACTGAAATTATTTCCAAGACCAGACGAAACAACGAAAGTAGCTTCAGAGTGCTTTTTAGAAATTTTTTAAACATGAAATGGTATTATAACTTTGGTTCAAAACACTATTATTGTAAGTACTTACTATAAGTACAGCTCATCTCCCGAAGGCAATATATTTTTATGAATAACGAGACAGTATAAGCAGAGTCTCAGTAGATACCCATTGGAATACTACATAACTGTATTTCGAAGTCGAATTATTAAAGCTAAATATGCCAAATTGCTGTACGGCCAATTAAACGACAAAAGCAAAAAAAAAAAAACACCAAATAAAACAACACAATTTTTTTTTTTTGTGTAAAACTATATAAATTTTAGCATATATTTTGTGATATTGTCAGCTTAAATATAAAATTAAATTATATTAAAAAAAAAAAAACAAAATATTAAATACAAATAGTTAAAAATGTAAACTTATTGCATAACATGATCTTATTTTAAATATAATTATGGTAAATTTATGTGTGTATGTATGTACGTATTGTGATATTAAATTAATACTACAATAATAGTAAATTTTTTAAATTTAAAATACTAACATAAAGATAATATTTAACAATAAAAATATTATAAAACAAAGCGAATAAGCAAGAGAACGAAATGTCTTAATAAAAGGCAGCTTAGATTTTTTTTGTATTTATGAATTATAGTCCAACTGTCAGTACGCAGTATGTAAAGTAGCTACTGCATTACTATACAGGTTATTTTTTTGCTTTTGACTTTCATGTAGACAAGCATTTTTCTTTTGTATTTGAGCTGAAGCAGTGTTGGACGAACGCCGCACAATGAAAGATTTTGCCAATCTAGGAGGATTTTAAAAGCCGAAAAAAGTATTCCAAATGCAATGATATTTTAGTATATGTGAGAAAAATATCCCACTATTACGAAGAGAAAAAGAAGCACAAAAATAAAATTATGTGCATGATAACGGTTATCAAAAACGTGTAATTTATATGCACGCCTTAATGATTTTCACTACTTGTATTACGTAGACACAAAATATAAGTGATTAAAATTAGATGGTCCGTGTTTTGATTGACAAAAATGTTATTTTTCCCCTAACTCGCAATAGGTAAGGTGTAAGATTATCAATCAAGTCTTAAGATAATTCACTTTCTCATATACAATTTTCAAAAATCTTAAATTTTTCCTAAGCTGTAACTTCTATGTTCTTTCGTGATCTATGATTACAGTCATAGGAAATGAGCTGACATAATATACCAAGTGCCGAACTGAAAAATAAAATCTTGCCCATATTTTGCCGAGGCATTATTTTTTACTCTTTCTGCGGCACTATAAGTTAAGAAAGCGTTACGTGACATGTTGACTTTGACCTGCTCCATGCGTTTTTTTATTTTTATTTCCTGCATAAGGATATTTTGAAAAAAAAATATAAAAAAATTTTTTTTTATAAAAAAAATAAAAAAAAACTCGCTGGTCATACGTAGTAGTCTGAACTTGTTCGCTTTTCGCCAAATAAAATTAATTTAAAAAAAATAAAAAATTAAAAAAATAACAATTTTTTTTTTTTAATATACCACAATGTGTGTATATAAAATACAAGCCTGACTGCCAAATTCGATATCTCCTAAACTACGGCTGCAATTGAATTAAATCCTCCTAGATTGGCAAAACCTTCCACTGCGCGGTTCAACTCACATCACTAATAAATGGCCGAACACAACTCAAAGTTATGTAAGCTATGACAGGAAACTGCCAGAATTATAGAAAAATCCAGATGATAACCAGAGTTGCCAAAAACAACTTTCCAGAGCATTCATATGCGGCGGACTGGGCTGGACATATGAAAAAACAGTTTATTCCAATCAGCAGCTTGAGGTGAAATCCCAGCGACTATACAATGAAAAGAGAATAGTTTATAAAACCAATTGGGTCAGAACCATTGGAAAAATGCAACCCAATTTCTGCAGCGCTTAAACGCGTGCATACATTCTCTAATGTTTTTTGGGTTCTAAAAGCAATTTCCAAAGAAAACCTAAACAGTTCTCAATTACAAAAACAAAAAACAAGAATGCAAGTTTAAGCCGGGTGTATAATGCGCTCGATTATTTAAATCGCACCTGAAGCAAATATTGACAGAAATATATGTATGTACATACATACATATGCCATTTTTTCAGCGAGCATACATTTGCAGCGCGAAATTTTAAATTATTTAATTTTGTTATCTTACAAAATTGTATAGGTTTATGTCACAGATTTTTAGTTTTCATTTTTAATGCATTTATAGGTTTGTAACGCTCCTTTTCCATACATTTTTTCATAACTTTTATTTTAATTTTACTTTCCAGTTACTAAACTTGTACCCATACCTACATATTTAGCAAATATTCTTTATAGCATACACAATTTATTTATATGTACTTAAATTTTACATTTCTTTTATTTGTGTGAAAATTTATTTTATTTGTGTAAAATTTTCTTTTGTGTAAGAATTTCTTTTGTTTGTTTAAAAATCAATTTTAACTCCTAACTAAGAATTTTTTATATAAAAAAATTAAATTAATAGAAAACAACTAATATTTAGTATATTCAAATGAAAGTGAAATGCTCCTTTATCTTCACATTAAACTCTACAAAAACCTTTCTCTCGTTCATTTTCGCTCACATCAGCAAGCAGTTCAATTAAAAATTATTCGCTTATTTGCACATACAAACGTACTACTTTTCTTTTAAATAAATGCTTTTAATTAACTTTACTTTAATGCTTTAATTTACTTATATGCACATACAACATTCATTCTGCTTCTTTAAATGTCTTATTTCCTTATGTTTTGTTTTTCTTTGGATATTTCTTTTTAATAATTTTATTAAAATAAAATTTTTTTTTTCAATAATTTTATTAAAATTAAATTTTGTTTTTTTTTATAATTTTATTAAAATTAAATTTTGTTTTTTTTTATAATTTTATTAAAACTAAATTTCATGTTTTTTTTTAATATTTTTATTAAAATTAAAGTATGTTTTTTTAATATTTTTTTTTTTTAATTAAAGTTTATGTTCTCTGTTAAAATTTTGTTTGCTTGCAACTTAATATTTCTTTAGCAATCATACAGCATACATATATATATACATAAATTTCTTTCTTTTCTTGCTCTTCATACAATTCAATTTCTTTCATTTGCTAATCATCATTTAATCACTTCTTTTTTTTCATAAATTTTTCAAACTTAAAAAATATATAACACAAGTTTAAAAAACAATTGCAATTGCAATTCACCAATTTCAATTTAATTAATATACAATTCCATAATTTATATATAGAGCATACATTAATATATTTTTTATATATATAATCCTTTACATAATTTTTTGTATCAAAGTTAAATTTTTATTTATTTTGTTTATAATTTTACATACAAAGCAGCATATTTTTAAATATAAATTTTACCAAAAAATCTTCGTATATTATGTATGTATTTTTATTTGCTTCGTCATTCGTAAATTTGGCTAGCGCTAAGATTTTCATATTTAAATGTTATTAAACATATACATATGTATGTATGTATATTAAACGCATGCAATATTATTGTTATTCACAAAACAATTATGTTTTTTTTTAATTATGTATGCAGATATATGTATAGACTTTTATTATTTTTAACTGTTTGTTATCTTGTATTGTATTGGATCACTGCCTTTACTCCATTTATTATTAAGTGTTTTGTGAACGTGACTCAAACATCGCCGTCATATCGCGTATGGAAAATTGTGGTGAAATCTTTTCGCGTCTGCAAAAAATGAAGATAGAAAAATTTATTAGTAATGCACTCTTTTTAAAATCATTACATATTATAAAATAAAGTTCCGCAGCCGAGTCTGTCTGCTCGCGATAAACTAAAAAACTATTAGACGAATTTTCATGCGGTTTTCACCGATGGATCGAGTGATTCTTGAGCAAGGTTCGTATATATAATTAATTAATTTTTAATAGTCATAACTCAAAAACATCTCATTTACTTCAAAATTGTCATAACTAAAAAAATCTCATTTACTTTAAGTGTCATAACTCAAAAAAATATCGGTTGAGGCCGCTGGAAGAAGTCTGATGAGGGGATGCGGTGGTCTCCGAAATGGATCCATAACTTCTACCAAAAAATTTTTTTTCAATTTTTCTTAATTATAAACTGGCCAATAGCTCATTTAAAATTCACATAAAATAATTATTAGAATTAAAACGGCCATGTAAAAAACAAACTTAAAAAGAATCTCATTTACTTCAAAATTGTCATAACTAAAATAGAAGCTCATTTACCTCAAAGTTGCATAAGAAATCTCATTTACTTTAAAAGTGTAATAACTCAAAAAAAATTTAATTTGCTTCAAAAGTGCCGAAACTCAAAAAATTACATTTACCTTAAAAGTGTCATAACTCAAAAAAATCTAATTTACTTTAAAAGTGCCATAACTCAAAAAAAAATTTATTTGCTTCAAAAGTGACATAACTAAAAAGAGAAGCTCATCTACTTCAAAAGCGTCATAACTAAAAAAAATCGCATTAACTTCAGAAGTGTCATAACTCAAAAAATTACATTTACTTCAAAATTGTCATAACTAAAAAAAGCTCATTTACTTCAAAGTTGCATAACTCAAAAAAATCTCATTTAGTTTAAAAGTGTCATAACTCAAAAAAATTTAATTTATTTAATTTAACGAGCACAGGCCCAGGTTATATTTAATTTTTTTATTTTTTAGAAACTAGAAAAAACTTTAATCATGGATGTAACTACATCTGTTTCACCTTAGATCCCTCTAAGACCCATCAGGTTACTTTTGATTCTGCCAAGACTCGAACTTGCGCACCTTGCAGTACAATAACTACAGTTTTAACCGCTGAGCAGCGAATAAAGTGTAGGGATGTTCAAATCGACGGCTGAGAATAAGATCGCCCTATTTCAAAAATTATTTCAAAAACGCCCTATTTGAAAAATAGTTTCAATAACGTCCTATTTCAGATTTTGCTTCAAAAACGCCCTATTTCAGAGAAAATTCCATATATATTTCTCTGAAATAGGGCGTTTTTGAAACAATTTTTGAAATAGGGCGATCTTATTCTCAGCCGTCGAAATGAACTAATTTTTTTAGTTTTCACAAAAATTGAATTTGCTTCAAAAGTGACATAACTAAAAAAAGAAGCTCATTTACTTCAAAAGTGTCATAACTCAAAACAATTTAATTTACTTCAAAAGTGTCATAACTAAAAAAGCTCATTTACTTCAAAAGTCTCATAACTCAAAAAATCTCATTTACTTCAAGAAAGTCATAACTCAAAAAAATGTATTATTAGGTATTAGTTATAGGCCATTTTTCAAATTAATTTGGGGCTTGAAGTTTTTGAGTTAATATTGTGAAAATTACTGCCATTTCATGAGCATAGTATGTATCCCAATGTTACCAAACCAATTTTTGTGAAATTTTCAAATTAGATTCATGTGGTCTCTTCGCAGCAAATGGAGTATCTACATTATATAGACTAGATATATAAAAATGAGTCGTCGGTTGTTTGAACGCTCAAAACTTGACTAAATTAAATACTTCCTTCGGCAATTTTTTTTTCGTAAAACCTCGAATAGGTTTAAAAAAATGCGGAAATATTGATGAGGCGTAGCACTTCCATACAAACCAAATTTTTCATTCCTATTATTGCTAAGAGTGTTCATGGTAAGGACCTGGTAATTGGTATGGCGATAAAAGATAGGTACCCACTGTATCAAATAGAGTATACATACATACATATGCAGTTTTAGAAAAAATGGACGCTTGTCGGAATATAGGCCTAAATGTAGGCTCCCAATATACACATAGGCGAAAACATGAAACCTGGTGAACCCGAAATTTTTTTTAGTTATATTGCTATCAATTGGCAGGTCTTAGTCACGGTTATAATATAGAGTAATGTTCATGGTTATGCCTAAGCCGGATCCATAGATATGCATACCTCAAAATCTGAATTCTAATGGCACCGGAAATAGGGATAGTGATATGTATGTATGATATGTTTAGGGACAGAGGGAAGTAAGCTTGCCACGACCGAGCGGGACGAGTATTTGATAGTTATATGCATAAAAGTAAGCCAGCTGAAACTACTCACGTTGAGTTCAAACTTTGTCGACTTGACGACAAAGCGGTCATATGGACAACACCGCTGCCGCTGCCACTGCCACCATTATTGCTATCACTTCTGCTTGTACGTTCACGCGCTATCGGCGCGGCCACTGACGCCGCCGCTGTCGTGCCACCATTTGAAAGCTCATAGCTTTTCCGTTCGAATTTTTGTGCGGTGGCACGCGCTGAGAATTCCTCCTGTGGCGGCGGCGGCTGACTCTTCTTTGCGTAACTAGTATTATTAACGCTCATCGAGGTGAGCGAAGACGACGATGCGGTTGTCTTAAGCTTAATTGACGGTGGCGACGAGAGGGCATTTGCATTGGAATTATTACAATTGTTTGTTGTTGCTGCCGCTGTTGTTGTATTTGCTATAGTGTTTGCTGTTGTTGTTGTTGTTGTATCGCAATTTTGATTCTTCTCATCGGAAATGCTACGCACACGTGGCGCATGCAACGTACTCTCCGAACCAGCCAACAGCCGTGCACGACCCAGCAACTCCTTCACATTCTCATGCTCCTGCTGCAGTGCGCGCATATCGCCGCGTGATTTCGATTTGACGCGCAACGATGTCTCGGACGCATTGAATTTAGCATCATCCTTATGTGAGCTTGTGTGCAAATCGTTTTTGGAGCGTGATTTATAGTTGGGCGTATCAGCACCGCTACCACTGCGATATTTTTGCGTCAACTGTTGACGGCGTTCTTCTTTGATTTTGTCGATGCGTTCGCGATCGAGCTTAACACCTGAAAGCACTTTGAGGCTGCTGGTGGAGAGATTCAAATTCGAATTACTCAAATCGCTGGCGCTGGCGGTTATGGCGGCAGCAGTGGCGGCGCCGGAGCTTGCTGTGCCTCCGGCTGCAGCCGCATTGTTTTGCACGAGCGATAGACGTGACTCTGCGGTTGGCGTGACTTTCAGCTCAGCCGTTTCGTAAGCATTTTCCAGCTCAGCAACTGCAGCGCCGCTAGTCGTGCGCGCCGACTTGAGGGTGTTTGCCGGCAGCTTCTCACCCTTCGTCATCACATAAGCCGCTGCCTCTTCCGTGATGGGCATGCCAGGCAAACGTTTGGGCGGGTTCAGCGTCTTTGGACGCGTAAAATCGAAACTCTTACGCCGATTTGTTACCTCGCCCATTTCGGGCAACTGCTGCGCGCTGCGCGTGCTCAATTCTTGCAAATGTTTGGCGCCAAACTCGCGCACGAATGCATTCTCATCCAGCGAACGCGTGATTTGTTGCGATTTAGTTAGTTTTTGCTTGGCGTCTTTTGTGCCTGCCGGCTGCTGTTCGGCGGTTGTGTTTGTGCTGCTGCTGTTGGCGGTATTTGAGCTTAGACTCGTGTGTGATGATTTCAGCTCCGGCACGACTACAGCGCTTGTTTGCTTCTTGACGGAACTGCGAAAACTGAAATCGAATGCGGGCAGCTGCTCGACAGGCGAACTCTCAAATTTCGTAGCGAGTTCTTTGACGCTGAAATTCGATGGCGATCGACGCGCTGAGCATTCGATTACGCCAGCGCTGAGTGGCGGCTCGTCGGCGGCGGCGGTGGCGGCGGCTACTAAAGCAAATTCTTGTGTGTTGCCACTTTTTTCGTTCGCTTTAAGGCTGTCGCTCTCCGCATCTGTTTTTATGCTTTCCAAACTATCGTGCTCCACTTTCTCGGCAACCATGTCTTCTTGTTGTTGCTCCGCCTTGTCCGCTGCCGCCGCCATGCGCTTCAGCTCTTCACCTGTGATATTTGCATAAATACTTTTTGGTTTGCGCATTTTCACATTTTCATAGAGTAAACGTTCACGTTCGTCCTCGGTCTCGGTACATTCATCCAAACTGTCGGCGTTATTGGTGTCGCCACCAACATCACCATCACCACCACCACACATCGGCACATCGGCTGCTTGCATTACTATCGCTCCGCTGCGTTTGCCGCTCTTTTTACTACGCCCCACCAACACCATATTCTCATAATCTTGCATATCATTCTCACCGCTCTCTTGCAAACTCTGCAGCGTACCGGCATCAGCACTCTTACGTCCATCATATAACAGCTGATTCACTTCGGTCACAGAATTTCTAAAGAACTTAACTTGTTCATAGACAATATTCTCATCAAAACTTGTCTCCAGCAACGGACCTTTGCCGGCTTTCGAAGTCGTCTTATCACGCATAAACGCATAAGTTTTGCTAGGCATCTCGTCACGTGGACTGCGCCTATTATAAGTGATATTTATAGTGGCACGTATTGGGCTCGTAGGTGCTACGTGCATCGCAGACTTCGCGGGGTGACGTACACCCAACAGCGGCGATGCCATATTGCTTGGCGTATTCTCGTATTCCTCATAGCCAGGCGATTCGCCTTCAGTTTCTATCAAGGAATGCATGCTCGATTGTCGCTGCAAATTCTGATAGCCATATTCGCTGGGCGTCACCGATTGACTAGTATTGTCTGTGAAATTGGAATTGTTTGGTGATGGTATTAGTTGTTGCGCGAGCTCGCGTTGTCTGGCGTTGTAGGGTAATGTGGCTGCATGTGCACCAGCAGCAGCAGCACTGTTAGTGCCAATACCACCACCTCCTCCGTCTACACCATCGATGGCCATTCTGCTGCTCAACGGCTGCAGATCGAGCGAGAGTTCGCGTTTGAGCGCATGCATATCACGTCGTTCGGGATGTGAGTTGTTCGTGATGTTCGAGTGTGTTGTAAACTGTGTTGGAGAGAGAGAAATGGGTTTAAAATATAAAAATCAATTCCGAAATTCATAAAAAAAGAGATGAGTACAGTTTTTAAGTAAATTTAGTAATATTATATCTCCATGGTAATGCAATGATACCTTTTGGACCTAAGTAGTGTGTTGGTGCCCGCAGTAGTGCTGGAAAACCATCGATAGTGGTCCCATCGATTGACCATCGATAGTTTTAAAGGCAACCATCGATAGTATCGATGGTTTAATATATGTACGTGGGTGGCCCGTTAGAGGGAAAGGTGGTACTCAAATATTTAATGCACATATACAGACATATGTATGCATGTCTGTACTTACGTTCTCATATTTAAAAAAAATATAAATTTTTATTAGAAACATATTATAAAATTAATAAAAAAAAAAACCAAAGTTTATGTAAAAAGTTCAATACAAAAAATAAATTAATAACTAATCAAAGTAAGAATACTACATACACACATTTGTACGTATACAGTTGTCCACAAAATAATAGGAGAGGCGAAATCAAAACCTAAATTTCTCAATTCTCAGTGAAAAAAACCGCTTTATTTGCAAGTTTTTTTTTTCATAAAATTATTCACTAATCTTTTATTTATATATTCACAGCCCACATATTCCAAACAAGTACCTTAAAAATTATAAATCTCAGTTTTTTGGATTAATTTTTTTAACAGACGTTATAGTTATTTACCAAGTAAAATACTATCGATGGTTTTTTTAACCCCATCGATAGTATCGATAGTTCAATCGATGGTTTTCCAGCACTAGCCCGCAGGCTTGAGATCAGTCGCCGTTTTCCATTACTAAAGTCATTAAAGTTGTTTATATATATTCATAGTCCGATGTTACATTTTTGATATGAGCACCAAACGGCAGAGAGGCTACTTAAGTAATACATATATATACGAAAAGATACGAATATCTGAAAGAAGCTCGCGTTTTGGAGCAAACGACTGGTGGCATAGAAATACCACAGCTCCTTCTGAATTTTATGAAAGCTGAGTAAATACAAGACCGAGCAATATTTTATTCTGTACTCTACAAGCTAAAATCGATCTTCCGTGAGGTAATTTAAAATGATATTGGAACTATTGAACAGAGACTAAAAATTTCGACTGGAACTACCTGAGTGGAGGACAGGCTTCGGTGGTCTTTAGAAAACAAATCTCAAAACCAAGGAGAATAAAGGAGGGAGTCTCACAGTGTGGTATCCTGTCCCCCAACCCCACCTGAAGGAGTCTACCTAATTTCCTGCGCCGATGACTGCTTGATCGTGGTCTCTGACTCACACCTCCCAGCGGGTTTGGGGGCTTAGAATATACCTGTGATAAAGAAAGCCTGTTGTAAGTGGCGACTAAAATTCACAGGCCTAGAAGGTTGATAATGACCAAAAAAGATCGCTCGCACGACAGTCGGGCTAGTGTCAGAAGGGACGAGTAACCGAGCGTGTTACTTCGCCTACACTTCTCAAAACCTTTGGGGAGTGTCTTGGAGGCTAAAACGGCAACAACTCGTGCTCACGATTCAATCGATATCTCTCTGAGCTCTCCTGTTTCTTCACATCCCGATCACTTGAATTACAATCATCGAAGTCCCCACATACATGCAGCAAGGAGCTAGGACTGGAGCTCAGCGTTGGCGTTGAAAAATTTTCGTGGTAGCTAGATTTGATTTAATTTGTGGCTAAAAATGGCTAAAAAATTTGGTTCGTGGCTAAAAATGATGGCTAAAAAATTTTGTTTCAAATTAACATGTTTTAAATAAATTTTTAAAATTCAACCACAAAACTATTGCAAACAATATAAAGAAAAAATCATAAATTTGTGTAAAAATAAAATATTCATACATACATAGTATGTACTTAACTATATCTAAAACAATTAGATATCACATTCAATATCTTTCATTATGTCGTCATCACTAATTAACTCTTTCTCTTCATAAATTAATTCTTTCTTCATTAATTTAATGAGATCTTCTGTTATTTCAAAATCATTGCAACATTGTTTTACATTCTTTAAGCCATTTCTTATAGTTAAAATTAAACATTGTAAGATTCATTTTGTTTCGATTTTTGGTTTTGACAATATTCATTACGGAAAAGGTTCTTTCCTATTCGGCGTTGCTAAGTGGTAGAAGTAGCAAACAATATATAAAGTCAGTTAGATCCTTACACGGACTTTCATCGACAGCCTCCTATTCCACTAGCGAGTATCAACAGGCATTTATCGATAGTTGCGTTACTTGTTTTGTTTTTTAACACTTAAGGCCCTTGGCAACTTGCAATCTGGATTGAGGGGAAGTGTATATGTGTGAAATTTTTGATTTTCGTTGCCGCGAGCCGACAACAAGTACGTGTAGCACGACGGCTGCCGATTGCACTAACACACACAAAAAAACAATAAAATTTGACTAACTCACTCAAAAAAACACTCAAACTGGACAATCCAGATTGTAAGTTGCCAAGGGCCTTCAAATCGATTTGTGATAATCGCTGAATTGAATTAGCGTTACCACATCTTTCCTATGTCCAAAATTATGGTTCATTACAAGCGGTGGTGGCTAAAAAAACACGGCGGTGGCTAAATCCAGCCACCAAATGGCTAAAACGGCAACGCTGCTGGAGCTAGGCAAACGGATAGGGAATATACCCATCCGTAACCGTCAACCATCCAAAGATTTTGGTTGTTACCTTCGTTACCAGTCCTGACTCCTTCTCCACGCATACGACCGCGAGCGCTAACAAGACCCTAAGCCGTAACAAAATCCTCAAGACGCTAGCTGGCAGCGTTTGGGGAAAAGACAAAGAAACCATCACCGCAATATAAAAAGCAAACAATCGGCCGGTACTTAACTATGCATCTCTAGTGTGGTCGCCGGGGACTTCCAGGACAGGATAGGCAGAAACTGCAGACCTGCCAAAACTCAGCCCTCATAACAGTCACGAGTGATCTCCCGATGTCGCCGAAACACCGCCTATGTACATCATGAGGCATAGATGCTCCCAGTCGGGGAACACAATATTATGCTGAACATCGCAGGGGCCATCCTAATAGCCACTTGCTACAACCAGAACTCACCGCGGCAGGTCAGCATCCATCTATTCGACCTCTACCCAGAGGCTTCATCTCTTCACATGCCCACTCAAACCCACTCACTTAACCCCCTTGTTCCTCTGGAGCAGCCCAAAAAACGCAGTCTCATTCTTGGGTCTCTCGTTAAGTGAGCCTGACGACGGTCTGCGAGCCAAACGTGCGGGCTAAGCAGAGCTTAGTATTGCTATAACAACAACAGCAACAAGGTACAGAATTCCTATTGAGTTGGGAAAGAAAGAAAAACTAATTTCCAAGTTTTAACACTATTCCCTTAATTGATTCCCAACTTATCTGTTCTGTGTGGACAATATGCCTAATGACACCCGGAAAACTTAATATACATACATACATATCTGTCACTTACATTGCTCCCCAAGCTCTCATGTGATGTACCCATTAAGCTTGCCGAATCCACACCCAACAACAGCGGTTGTTGCTGCTGATGCTGCGACGAAGTACCCGAAATGGCTGACAAACCCGACATCGCCGAGGTAGCCATCAGCGGCTCCAAATCATATTGTGGCGTATTCACAGCCGAGCTGTTCTCCGAACTAGTATCACCACCAACCAACAACGAGTAACGCGGACTCTGCATTGGCGATGAGGGAGTAACTGAAATTTTCGAACGTTCCATTTCGGATTTGTAATCTTTGGTTATTTCATTTGTTGCTGTTGAATTGTAGTTGTTGCTACTGTTGTTGGGGTTGCTGTTGCGGTAGAGTAGCTGCGCGTGCTGCAGCTCAGCGGTGTTACAATAACTATTGCGATTACGCGGACGCAGCAAATCGGGCAAGTTTTTGGCAGCATGTGGATGATGACTGCTATTGAAGTTTGAGTTTCTGGGAAGGAACGAAATTAGAGAAAAAAAATTAAATCAAGTTATCTGTTGCGCATTCACAAACACTCACCTGCCATAAGGTATTTGCGTAATATGCTCCAGCTCACGTTTGGCGCACAACTCCTCTTCGAATTGCATGCGCGCCGCAGCATCTTTGGCCGCATAGCGTCGCTCATTGCTCACACCCGAACCGGGATAGCTGAAACGTTCCTTGAAGGTGTCCTGATCTTTGCGCTTTGCGCCCAACTGCACCGTGGGATAGCTGTAGCGTGTGCTAATGATGTTAGAGCCGGCAGCTGCTGCAGCGGCCGCACCCGCAGATGACTTTTTATCAGCACTTTTAACGCCCTTGACGGATGAGCCATATTTCTTTTCGAACTGCGCTGTTTTCGAACTAACGCCACCACCATCTTGCAGCGGCAACAGCTTATGCGCACTCTCGTTGGAGCTGTAAAGTGACGATGGGTGCTTGGATAGCGCCGTCGACGATTTGGCCGTTGGCGGCGCATGCACTTGAACGCTGGCGTATAGCGTTTGCGGAGTTGCGGCAATTGTGTGCTCTGGCGTGCCGCAATCAATGTATTGTATGTCGGAAAGTTGATCCTCCAGCTTGTAGCGTTTGCAGCAGCTCTCATCGCTAGAGAGATGCGCATGATGTTCGTGACAGAGCAACTCATTGCCAGCAGCATCCATTAGCGGACCGGCTGCTGCTGCCGCCGCCGCCGCCAGACAGTTATTGCCGCCTTGCGCCTGTTGTTGGTGTTGCTGCTGCTGTTGTTGTTGTCCTGTCCAATTGTGCGCCAGCGTTGAGGTAGCGCTGGGTGAGAGGTGCAAATTGAGACGCGGTTGCTTTTTGGGACTGGGATTAACGCTATTCGTTTGACTGGAAAACTCTTCGGGTCGCGCGCGCATAATGCGTCTTGAGGCCGCGCTGCTGCCAGACGATGGCGGTATATTCTCCTTGCCAACACGCGGTGAGCTTACCAACGATTCACTCTCGGAGAAAATGCGCATCTCGGGCTCTTCACGATCAAAATTCAAACCCAATTCGGAGAGCTCTCGTGATGGGCAGGTGGTAACGTGCCCACGCTGTGGCGATTGCAGCAAATCAAAGTAGGAATCATGCGACACGGAGCGCGAGTGGCCTGCGGTGCGCAGACTGTCTATAGAGTTCGAGCGCACACACACTTCCATAGCTTTAGCGGCGACTTCGGCGTCTGCGCGCCTACTGCTCGTCTCGAATAGTTCGATTGATTTGGGTTTTTCCTGCTTGTGCAGCAACTTGCCGCCGCTATTCGTGATAATCAAATCGGCTTCGGCGAATGTGACCTGCGTGTGACTGCTGCTCTTCTGATGGCGCGTTTTTGGCGCATCACTGCCGCCAATTGCACCGCTGGCTGCCGCGGTAGATCCACCTGCAACCGCCACAGCATCCAAACCAGTCTTCAACTCATGCGCACCACCGCCATTACTTATCGGCCGCTGTTGACTGCGCGTGAAGAGCGATTTCCATGAATGCGTTTTCCGCTTCTGCCAGCTGCGTGGCACCGACAGCACCGTATGGTATTTGTCAGGCAGCGACGATGGTCCACCGCCCACCTCAATGTACGAGCCAATATTAGCCGCATTGCTGGCGAGCATATTTATGGGCATGGAGGTCTTCAAATCGATACCATCGATGCGCGAATGACGTTCCTGCGCCTCCTCCAAACTAATCAGTTTCGGTCCGCCGGTGCTCAGACTCTTGGGACGTTCCATATACGTGAGCGACTGATCGTGTTCACGTTGCTCTACCAGCAAACTTTCACAATCGGTTAGCGAATCAAGGCGCGCCTCTGTGGCGGCCGGCATAGCGCCCGCTGTGGCTATGTAACTCAGCCGCACATTCATGTCATCGAAGGCGTCAAAGATATTGTGACAATTGCGTATCAGGTACTCAGTGACCACAGCTTGTACGCCAACACCGCGCAGCGCAGCCACACCGCCCGACTCCAGCGCCGGTGAGCGTAGCAGATTGGGAGCCCAAACGATGGCGAGATTTTTGTCAGTCATGCTGGTGCGCGCCGAGTGCTGAGAGATGCGATTCAAGTGCTCAGCTAAATATTTGAGTGTGCTGTTAAGGAGTGAGAGAGAGGGGAGAAGGAGAGGAGAGTAAAAAGAGCGTGAAGTAGAAAAATATGCAAAGAGATGATGAAATGATTAATAAGAAAAAGTTATATCTTCACAACTTACCGATAATGTGGCGGTGGCAGCTTCAAAACAGTCTCCTTCATCAGCCGCAGCCGTTCATTCGATTCACTCTTCTCCTGTATGGCCTCCACAAAATTATCGTACAGCTGGTAGGTGCACAAGGGATTCGGCAGCTCACGGAAGTACATTTTCAGCAGCGAGCTCACCGCATGTATATCTTGCTTCATCTCGGGATTACCCAAGTCGGGTATGCGTTCCTCATCGAAAGCGCGTCGCAACTTTTGTATATTCGAAGTGATGCCGGACAGCCGATAAATGCCATCGACAATGCCATACTCCTCAATGAACTCGGCGCAACATTTCAACACCATCGGTATCTCCTGACCACTATTCAGCAAATGTTCGGAGAGATCACACGAGAAGACACGCTCACGATAGATACCGCTTTGCTTGAGACGTCGACGCGATGGCCGCGACAATATGAAGGAGCGAAAGAAGGCGATCAGCTTGCCGTGTTTACGCAAAACGGGTTTGGTTGGCGACACATCCAATTGGCCGACAAGTGGCGCGGGTAGCGGAAAATGTCGCGGCACCTTATCGCCTATGGTGGCCACACACGATTGCGGAAAGAAGCCGACTTCGTATTGTGATTTCTGCAAATGCGACTTTTTGCCACGCCACCAAATCGACTCAGCCGGACTTGGCATATCAATGACCGATATCATATCGCCCACTTCGATGGATATCTCATCAGAGGCTTGCGCTTGATAACGGCGCACCCCATACGCTGCACCCACTGCGGGCGTGTTGATCGTGCGCATTGTATCGCCATCGGCCAGCGGCAGGCGGCGTCCCTTATTATCCAATTGCAGCCAAGTGAGTATTGTGCCGCAGGTGAGCGAATCCGAGGCGATCTTAGAGAAGCGTTCGAGGTATTTAGCAACGGCATATTCTACGTCTTCTTCACTTTTGAATTCCATTTCTTCCAGATTTTTCAGGCCGCTTATTTTGCGATCGTATACGCAGCGATGCAGCATTTCATCCAACATTTGCATGTTGTCAAAGGAACGTTTCAGTAGAAACGGATCACAGTTTTGCGGAAAAACTTTGATGATGAACCAGCAGTTGGCTGGTGTGAAGGAACGATAAGCAGAGGATGATGAGGCACTGTTGCCGCTACCGCCACAATTGCTGAGTGCTTGTGCCCCCAATTGACTGCCGGCAATGTCGCCACCAATCGATTGTGATGCTATGCTGCTATTGAGCAGCTCGGATTTATCGTCGACTAGACGCACTGAAAATGCGCCCAACTGTACGCGTTCATAGTGAAAGTGGGCGCATTCTTCGAGCTTCGGAAAGCGACAGGATTTCTGGAAAGAGAGAGAGAGAATATAAATTAATTCATGTTTATCTTCTATATATGTATATGTATAAAATAAAATGTATGTGTTTATATGCGGGTTATAGATTTCGAAACCATTCAACCGATTTTGTTAAAATTTGCAGGATAGCTTAGTAGGAACCCGGCGAGTGTTTAGTAAACTTTTTTTTTGTAGTTTTTTGGTAGGGGAACAGTGACCGATCTATTCTAAACAATCGTATTTATACCCAGCAAACACAGTCTCTAACGTTAGAAATTTTGTCGAGATTACCTTAGATAACTAGTGTAATTCTCTATATAATCTCAAATCGATAACTAGTGTTGAAAACTACACTAGAATTCGATTAGCGAGTGATTAGAGAAGGAGCCAAATCTCACGCCTTTTATTAATTCTCAATAGATGTCTGTGATATATTGAATATACATACATACATATATTGAAATTAGATACTAAAAAATGGTGAAGTTAATATTACCGTAGTACAATGTTTTCCATTAAAAAGTACAAGAACTACCTTTAATTTAAATAATAAGACTGAATTTTGTTTAAATTTCAGTTCTTATAAATATGGTAAACATATACATGTCAATATATATAATCATATGCAATTTAGGCACATATTGCGTTAATAAAATCTAAACAATGAAAAAATCATGTAAAAGGAGACAAAGCTTTGTTTTTCATTTCAATTGGAAGTATTTGCAAATTCTGATTAGAATCTCATTAGAGAACTACATTAGAATTCGATTCGAGAATTATAATTTTCTCGATTTGAGAATTAGGTACCCTTTTGTTTGAGAACGCTATGATTCTCGATAGATTTTCGAGTCGTCCTCTAACGTTAGAGGTTTGAGAATGAGGCTAGTTCTCGAGTCATTCTCAAATCGATAACTAACCTCAGTGTTTGTTGGGTAGTTCGACTTGCTTGAAATTTGGTGTGTAGGTAGTGAGAGATCCAGAAAGTTTTTGAGCAATATTGTTAACAATTGAAAGGTGTTGAGCAGAGCCTCAACTTATTGCTCTTTACACCTCGTGCCTAGCACGAGTCCTCAGATATTTATGTGTCAAAACGTGTACCCGAATGAGCACGGAGTTTTTGACCGATATTTGTTTCAAATGAAAAGTGTGCTCTTCGATGTAATGCAAAAACCGGTTCCCTAGGGAAAGGGAAATGAAAGGGGAAGGGAATGGTAAATGGAGGAGGTCGGGTAAGGAAAATGATAACGGGAACAGAAAAGGAAGAGACATAAAATGGAGATAAATAAGGGTACGAAAAGGGAATGGGGTGGAAAGGGAGAGAGTAGGATAGGGATTTGTATTTTATTTTCTTATTTTATTTTATTTTATTTTATTTTATTTTATTTGGTTTATTATTATTTTATTTTATTTTATTTTACTTTATTTTTTATTTTAATCTATTTTATTTTATTTTGTTTTATTTTATTTTACTTTATTTTATATTATTTTATTTCGTTTTATTTCATTGTATTTAAATTTATTTCTTTATTTTATTTTGTTTATTTTTTATGCATTTTATTTTATTTCATTCATTTCATTTTATTTTATTTTATTTTTTTATATTATTTATTTTTATTACATTTAATTTAATTTAATTTAATTTAATTAAATTTCTTTTATTTCATTTTGTTTTATTTTATTTTATTTTATTTTATTTTATTTTATTTCATTTTTTATTAAAAGGATATGAAAAGGGAATTGGGTAGAAACGGAGAGAGTAGGATAGGGGATTTGTATTTTGTTTTATTTTATTTTATTTTGTTTATTTTTATGTGTTTTATTTCATTTCATTTTATTATTTTATTTTTTGATTTTATTTTATTTTAGATTTTTATTTTTTTCTTTTATTTATTACTTTAAATTTTTTTTATATTTTAATTTTATATTATTTTAAATATTTTTATTTTTATTTATTTTTTTATTCTGTTTTATTTTTTTATTTTATTTTAAGTTAATTTTTTTTTTAATTTGTATGTATATTTTTTATTTTTATATATATTTTTTAGTTTTATTTTTTATTTTTTTTTTTTTTTAATATTATTTTATTTTATTTTCCTTTTTTTATTTTTTTTTATTTTAATTTTATTTTTTTATTTTGTTTTTCTTCAGCTATATATTTATTAATTTTATACTTTTTAATTTTTTTGTGTTTTTTATTTTATTTTATGTTTATATTTCGTTTTATTATATTTTATTTATTTATTTTTTCTGTTATATCTGTTATTACAATCTTATTTTATTTTTTTCCTCCATCTACACTCAAAAGTCAGTCAATTGCCAGTATTCTTTCCAACAAACATTTCGCCTTGACTGATACAATTCAAAGTGAGTTGCGCAAATGCCGGCATTAAGCTCTTTGTAAGTTCTTATCTCTTACGTATTCATTTATTTTTCTCATTTTTTCGCTGTTAATATATGTAATTGATTTTTCTTCATCGCCGCAAATTGTTGCTGCAGGGATTTTCCTTTTAATGTCGTAACAGTTCTATGTTTTATGTATCAGCGCATACTAACATACTATCAGCACAGCAACAAACAACAGCATCCTCAGCCGCAAAATACTAAATAAACAAAACTAAAGTCAAAATCACAAAGACTTTTGCTTTGACTTTGTGGCGGCTCAAATGTTCCATAAACAAACAGCAGCAAAAGCAGCAATATTTTCTTTCCAGTCCAACAGAGAAAATTGTAAACGACGAGAGGGTGATTTTGTTGAACGCACACACACAAGCAAAAGAAGTATTAGAGAACAAATAGTAAGTAGAAGCGCCGTAGGGTATACAAAAAACAACAGTAAAAAGACATCATCAAAGTTTGAAGAAAAAACTAGGACAGCTTGTGGGTGTGTTAGTTGGTGTAACAAAGCAACTGAGTATTTTGTTGTGTTTGTTTTCTGTATTAAAAAAAAAATAAAAATAACAAAATATGGCAAAATCATCCTTTATAAATTGAGAGAACTTTTTTTTTCTATTTTCCTTGCTGTCTTTTGGGCGTTGGCTGACTAACCCACATATTGTCCTTTTTATTGTGTCCACACGCGCTCATGGTCATATGAAGCGCTGTGTTAACATAACAATATATATGCTTGTAGTTGCCACAGTTTTACAATTTCTTTAATTTCTGTATCTAGTAATTGACAGCTGGAAGCATTAAAACAGCAAAAAATATTAATTTTTTCTGTTGGCACTTTTTGCTCTTGCTACCACACAAGCCAACAACTAACCGCTGCTGATTACGAATTCCTTTAATTCCTACAAGTACACAAAATTATTCCTTTGGCATTGGGTGTGTCAGTCAGCGTTGTTAAAATGGCACGCGTATGGCATTTTCTGTTTTTTTTTTTTCAAAAGCAGCAAGTGAAGTATGTTTTATGACATATTTTTTGATATTGTTACAAGTTTTATGAGAATATTTACTTTATGAATGGCATGTGAACAAGACAAAGCCAATTTTGCGACAAAGTATGTGTGTGTGTGCATGTATTTGGTTAAAATTTTTGCAAGAAAAAGCAAAGGAGATTTAAAATTTATTTGAGTGAAGCATTGCTTAAATACTTAAGTAAGTACAAACTCGTTACTGAGCTTGTAACTATTTTTGGAAAATGATGTCTCTCAGTCTTCCAAATCGCCTCGAGCACACATGTATGTATGTGCCAGAGTTCTGCTTCGATCAGTTTGAAGTTCGGGTATAGCATACAACTCATTGTGTACGTACGTTTGATACCCGGCAAACCGTAAACGTACGAGCTACAGCTCGTTTGTATGCTTTCATACGAAACAACACAGCGATCGATCGGTTTGGTTTGAAACAATCATATGTACAGCTTGAACGATACGACCGCTGTATGATCGCACGAGTATACATATGTACATACTATAACGAACCGATCGATCAGTTGATCGATCGCGATCATTGCATGTTTATACGATCATTCGACTGTACGAAAAACTTAAAAGTGGTGTTTACAAAAAATCTATTAAAAGAAAAGGCCGCAGTGAAGTGTGGGAAGTTTTTTGTGAAATTGAAGACGAAAACGGGTGTCAAATTAATGAATTTGTACAATTCGGCCGTGTGCCAATCGGTAGAAAAAATGAAATTTTGACATAAGGGAGTAAAATTTTGACAGTATTCGTGGTGGATTTGAACGTCATAATTTTACCTAGCCCATTGGGCTAAATACATACACATATAAGTAACACAAATATTTAAATACAAAATAACATGAAATCGTTACATGAATACATTTCTTCTGTTCCATTAATACTGCCATCAACAATTATATGCATTTTACGGTTTAAAATTGTATCGTTGCCCGTTTTCGCCCAAATGAGTATCTTTGTAACTGTCAAAATTTTCTCTTCCGTTTGGTAAAGCAAAATAGGTTTTTTTCAACATGGAAAAAATTTTCTACCTCATTTTGCCATAGAGAAAAATGTTACCGATTGGCAAACAGCCTTCCAAAATAATTTTGATGCCATGCAGTGGTGGGAAAATCATAAAAATGAGTTTCCAACTCTTTATAATTTTGCCCTTAAAATATTATCCATTCCAGCTAGCAGTGCAGCAAGTGAGCGCACATTTTCACTTGCTGGTAATATAATAGTCGAAAAGCGCAACTGCCTAGCTCCTGCGCTTATAGACAATATGCTTTTTTTTAAATTCAGTTTTAAGAAATGAAAATATTTTACATAATACGTAAGCAAAAAGTTTCTCCTTTTATATATTAATTTTTCTAATTTAATATTAAAAATTAAATAAAAAAGTATTAATGAAAACAAGAATAAATAAATGAAATAATGCCTAATTTGTATGCACGAATTTTTTCCTTTTATATAATAGCTTTTCTAATTTTATATTAAAAATGAAATAAAGAAGTATCTACTAATGAAAATAAAAACAAATTGATTTTTCATTTTATCGCTTTGGAGAGTTTTTAATCGTTTATTTAAATTTTTGATATGTAAAATAAAGCGGCTGATCCGCACTCATACAAAGATTACAGAAAATAAAGAATTGAAAATGCAAGAAAAACGGCTTTAAAACTAAATCCAGCATACATACATACATATATATGTATGTACATACA
This sequence comes from Urophora cardui, assembly GCA_960531455.1. Classification (NCBI taxonomy): domain Eukaryota; kingdom Metazoa; phylum Arthropoda; class Insecta; order Diptera; family Tephritidae; genus Urophora; species Urophora cardui. The sequence continues at coordinate 108,645,545 of OY482674.1, read as the reverse complement.
TATATTTATACGACACACATATTAAAAATGTACATGATCGTACACCGATCGATCAAACGATCATTTCTGTTTAAGTACAAATCATACACCGATCGATCAAACGATAATTTCTACTTATGTACAAATCATTGGTTTGTACATTTCTTTCCAACCAAACATTTGTTCGTTTGACATCGAACGTACAAAAGCTTTACCCGTATCGCTTATTCGGGTAAACATCATGTGTATGAGTAGCATTGCACTGTGTCAGATCGATGAGCCGAAAACCTTACTCGAAGCAGAACACTGGTATGTGCATAAGATGACACTGCGTATGAGTAATGTATGAAATGACACGAATAAAATTTGAATAATACTGTGCAACAGCACTTTTGGAGGCGGAGTAATTTCCACGCCGAGCGAAAGAGCACTATCCCTATAGTAAAAGCCCAAACCGTTTTGCTCCCTGAGGCCAAACTTTTTGAAGTTAACTTCTTAGGCGGCGATACGGAGTTTTTATGGAGAGTGGAATTTGAACAGGAAATAGCAGGTACATTTCCGTTGCACGGAAATAGCAAACAGGAAACATCAAAAGTTCAAAACGTTGAGAGAGGGTAGTACAAGGCAGGGGAGAAGGAATAGGGGCGAAAGGGAGAAAAGGAGAAAGGACAGAAAAGAAGCGGTAAGGGAGAGCAGTAGAGAGAGGCAAAGGGAAAGGGAAGGAAAGGGAAATGTGATGCGAAACGGAAAATAAAACGGATACGGGAATGAAAGAGCAGGCGAAAGAGAAAGGAAATAGCAGAAGGAATGGGAGTGGGAGACTAGAGGGCATGAAGAGAGGCGAACATTTGAAAAGATAAATTTTTTCCCTCACTTGTTTTGTAACTAAGTAATTTAATTTTGCTGTGGCCCGTAACCCGAGAAAAGCTCGGTCCGAGGAAAGCTCGGTCATCCAGGCTCTTCCATTTGTTGTAAAGTGTGCCGTCCCTTGAATAATGAAAAAAAAAATTAAAAGTACAGTTTCGAGAAAAGCGAGTTTAAAGATTTTCAAACCTAGAAAGCAATTTTAAATTTAAATTTTACGGTTTTCACTGCAAATATTGTAATTTTAATTGAAAGAGTTTTAGTGCTTAGCACGAAATTTTAATTTTAATTCAATTTTTAATTGTTGGGGTAAGTGGAAAAAAATTCAACAACTATTTACAGCGAAGGTTGAGTGTATAGCCATACTTTTCACCGATTTATTCTTTGTGATTCCATACAGAAATATGAGAGGTTTTTAGTAGGGTATACAATTTTTCTGAAACCATAGCAAGAAGTTAACTTCTATCACGTGTACTGTGCTACGCGCGGTTTTTTTATTGCCATTTTAAATTTGCGAAATTTAATCTGAATAATTTTTAAATAAAGGAGAATAAATGGTTAAAATACATGTCGAATGAAAATGTGTTGTTAGGAAACGTATAGTAAAATTGCACGAGGTTTAGTTTCGTAGAATACTTTAACCCAGTAACACGATCGCGAAGAGCTGGTTTTGGCCACTTTTTTAACTAGTCGAAAAAATTGCATTTGGGAAGTAGTAGCTAGAGGGTTAAAATGTTATAGAAAATTATTCGACATAAAATTTCACTAGGGGTCTCCTCAGACAACATCCTTATGCAAAGAACTTAAAATGGCTTTACCATATGGATAGTGGTCTTTCATTCTGTTTGAGAATTATCGCAACCCCAAAAGTGCTGTGGCACAGTGTATTCAAAGAATATTGTTACACCTATATAAAAACTTTGTAGGAAAATCTTTTCAATGGAACTCTATATTGAGGTATTTGAAGTATTTTTAACCAAATCCATTTAGACATTTCGGCGTCAAAAGATAAAAAACACTATTTATAACTCACCAATGCACATTTTCCAATTATAACAGCTTTGTTCAACTTTATTTGCAAGTACTTGCGATAAGAGCATCAGTGGCAAATTAAAGAGAAAATTATCAACCAAAGTTATTGAACACAAAATCGTAAACATTCGCAAGAGAACAGCTGATACGCTGTTTTCCCAATTTGATTTTTAGGTTAGGTTGTAATTGAAATTTAAAATGAATGGAAATAACTGAATTAGAAAAACGAAAATCTACTTTGGATATTCCACAAAATCGCCAAGATTCCTTTTTGCGCTAATTTATTTAGTATGCAATAAGAAATTTGCGATTAAAATGTTTTCATATTTCCAATTGAAATTTTTGTGATCATATGTTTTTCACACTTCAATTTTTTTTTAACTGCAAGTAGTTGCAAGTGAAAATTTTACTTGCAACTATTTTCAACTTTCTCGAAGTCTTACTCTCTAAATTTGGCTCTCTTTTGCGAATTTTCTGAGTTATTGAACATAAATTCGTAACTATTCGTAAAAATATGATAAAATTTTGAAATGTTGAAGACTCCTAACATAGTTGTAATCGGCATACAATTCATGCCAGCCACAAATTAGCTGAATTTTGTTTCATTGTGCAAATATTTACATACATATTTCGTTCTTCTTTTTACACTAATCCACTAATCCCATATAATTTCTTTAAGCAAATCAAATTTTTTCACAACATCCACTGAATTTTACATTGAAAATTGTTTAATGTTTTCGCTTGCAAGCCGTGAAAAGAACTAAAATTTTATATGAGAGTGTTGGATTGTTGAATGAATTTGTGAAATGCAGCGCGGACTGCATAAACTGTTATATGTATACCTGCATATAAATACATACATGCATATTTGAAATGCAAACCCATGAAGCCATTAAAGCCGAAACATTTCCCCCAATGCCTCATTATGTTTGTGAATGAACTGATACATATAAATATGTACATACATTTACATACAAATGCCATAGTTCCCAGTTGGAAAAGGTAATGTATGGTCATCTATAAATGGATATAAAGGCCATAGGATCTATACATTCCAGAATGCATGATTTTTTTCATTGTGATGTCCTAGGGAAGTCATGCATCCACTTTTCCCTGCCAAGGTAAGGCAAAAAGGAATGTTTGGATGAGAGTCGCTCTTGCCGTGATCTCAGTGTCGGTTTATTTTCTCACTTAAAAATAAACAAAAAATACTTTTTTTTTTGCATTTTTCTCTTCATTCTCTCTCCATCCGATTTCCAACTAGAAATATGTAACTTTACTCCAGCTTGTTCTCCTCTGCTTCTCGCATTGTCGCACCATCTTCCCCTTCACTGCTTCACCCATGTGGGACATTCAACATTATATTGATCTTTAGTGCCGCTTTTATGCGTCCGTTTGTTAAAATAGACTCTGTGAATTGTTGTCGTCATTGTAAAAAAGCAAAACTAGAGAAAACCTGATTCTCCTAATTGTTTTTTTTTTTTGCTAGATTCAATGTTATAGCTGAGAGCCGATGACTGACCTCTTCGCTTACCTTGGGTTGCATTCTGGAATGTATCCGATTTCCTATAAGTTGGAAGGTAAAGCTGATAGCCGATGACTGACCTCTTCGCTTACCTAGGGTTGCATTCTGGAATGCATCCGATATTATATAAGTTGGCAGCCACACAACATAGAGTTTAGATGAAATCATAGTTTTTTTTGGAATACATACTATAATGTAAATTTTTCGTACATCTTTTCATGCGTCCGCAAGGTCATGCATGACCACCTTTCCAACTGGGGTTATTGCCAATTACCTTTACTACCAACATTTGCTTGCTGTAAAAACTAAACCAAAGCAAAGCTTTAATAGTGTATTCATTCTTGTCAGAATAATATTTGTATGACATTTTGGTTTGGTCGTTTCGATTGCCACGTAAAAAAAAGTAGAAAGTGAAATAATCACGGGGAAATGACATGCAAATACGTAAGTATGTATTCGTACTTTTATTTCTATACATTATATATGTATTTAAAAGAGGTGGGAATTACATGCACTGAGAGAAATAAGAGCAATAATTTATTTAATGTGAAAGAGTACATCTATGGCAACTTAAGCTTCCAAATGATTTTTAACCAATTAAAGTGAAAATTTTCCGCATTGACCAAAGAAAGTTTCCAGTTCTTTCCTAGAATAAGTGCAAGATATGATTAAACTTCATGTTAATTGAAAAGGAAATAATATTTTCTAGGATTTTACTCTCAGTCGATCTCTCGGTCCTTTATTTGAAGGCATTATTAATGAAAAAAAGCTCCCAGTTCTTTCCCAGAATAAGTGCTAGAAAGAGTTAACTTCATCTAAAATGAAAAAGGAATAGTACTTCCTAGGATTTTTCTCTGAATATACCCACTAGGTCCTTTAATTGAAGGCATTATTAATGAAAAAATTAAAAAGGTTCCTATGGGGTTAAGATATTCTAGATGTATTTGGGGATTTTATTAGATAAAATCTTTACACCCAAAAACATGATCTTCATGCATAAAGTTGACTTCCAATTGTAATAAAGCAAAAAGTGAAAACAATTATCTTCGCACAGTTTGAGCGCCTGTGTATAAGAAGCAGTGTAGTTCATAAATAACACTTAAAAGGTCTATAAATTTTTCAATTTCCATTTTCTTTCTCAGAGTGCATTTTTAAACCAAGAATTGCTTCGAAAAAAGAGGGCCAAACATTTTTGCCTTAAAATAAAATCAGTGGCATGTAATTCCAGTAGAGCATGACTCACGGATATGTTAGACCGCGGTACATATGTACATACTTATGTACATATGTATATAATACATTTAATGCTCTGCACATTTGTATATACCCATTTTATAGTACATCCGCATACTTTTTAGCCACAAATATGCCTATTAGCATGTAGACATTGCATGGGAACATAGTGAGAATGAAACATGCAGCCAAGCGTTGCAAATGGCGAGTTGCTGGTGAGTACCGCTAGTTTTGGGCTGAATTGTTTAAATGTTGGCACAAATGCGATTTCATGCTTCGTTGCTTAAATGCAATATTGGTGAAAAAAATTAATTTCAAAAAAATATTAATAATACCCATAAAAAAGAACTAAAAAAGAAAAAACGAAGGAAAGGACAAAACGAAAAAAACGAAAGACAAGACAAAGAGAAAAAAGAGAGGAAAGCGGAACGTGCAAAAGAAACGTGAAAGCATTAAAGGAAAAGCAAAAAATTAAAAGGAATATCAATAAAGCGAAGACGTGAAATTCACAAAAGATTCGTACTGCAGTGAATAGTCCGCAAATGACAACGTATCAACTATCTAGTACAGTTTGGGTGCTTATGTATATCAAAGTTAAAGTAGCTACCAAGTAAACGCCATCGGAAGCTCCTTTTAATTGTGTTTCCTTGTGGCTTTTCGCAGCTTGGTAGCTAATGTATTGTCGCAGTTTGATAGCTTATGTATTGTCATTGCGTAAAAGATTGGTACTGCAGTGAACAGTTCGCAAGTGACAACGTATCATATACAAGAGTTTGGGAGCTTATGTATTTCAATGATGAAGTAGCTACCAAGGCAACGCCCTCTGGAACTTCTTTCAATTGTCTTTCCTTATGTCTTTTCGCAGTTTGGTAGCTTATGTATTGATTAGCACAGCAGTGAGGTTTTCGTATTTCTTAGGTTTCAAAATTGTGCGATTTGTAAAAGAATTACCCAGAAAAGTGGATGTTGACTATAATGTGAGGAAGCCGAAGGAGTCAAGGAATATGAGGCAAAAGAGTGGGTAGGTCTTTCCTATGGTAAGTACCTACCATCTCTGGTAATTGCCTATTTCCTCAAAATATTTGTATGTATAATTTGAACAAATTTAAGACTACTCTGCTAACGTAAATCTTATGCGAAATCTCTTTTAATATGGAGTAGATAACATTTGAAATTCGCACCTGCAATTCACACAAATAATTCCTGCAAAAAAACTCAAAACAAATTGTTTGTTACCAACTGCATTACAAGCCATTCATTCAGCCATTTAAAGCAATGCCAGCAATTTTCAATTGTTGTTGACTGATTTTGCACACATTTCATTTCATTTTCAAAGGCACTTGTGGCAGCTCTAATTATATGTCATATAAACATACCTACATATGTATATTGTGTAATTTGTTTGTGTGTGTGGTGGCATCATAAAAATGTTTACAGCGTTGGCAATTGGCCAATTGGCCATACATAACTAAAGCACGTTGTCAAGCTGAATGCGGCTCGGTCGCGGCTTTGGTTTCATTCCATTGGGTTATTGCACTTTTCATTGCATTTGCCTCATAAATTCTTTATACTCTTGTTTTGTTGCTTTTTGCTCTAGTTGCATGCAATAATATTCAATTACTAACATGTTGCATGCCACACTTTGTTTTATTTATTCTTATAATTTTTTATCAGTTCCATTTCACATACATTAAATATGCATGTACATATCTGTGTAAATGTCAAGAGGGTGGTTCTCAGATTGCTGTTGTAAGAAAATCAAGTATGCTGCCATGACATCGATTAAGAGATAATTAAAAAGATTGCAAATAAAATTATGAGAGCATTTTGCTTTGTCAAGTTTTAATGAAGAATTCTTGAATATCCTAGTTGTCTCCATGCCAAGAACAAAGGTCAGTGACATACATATGTATATGTATGTATGTATGTATAAATGTAGATATAAGGTATACGTAATTAAAGCTCTTCACTGCCCTAGTTTTCGATATGTACATATACATATGGAGGTCATAGGTCAATTTATGAGCGGCACAAATTCAAAACCATCAGTTGGTTGTACCCGCTACAAGCGGGTTATTTTGGTTTTATCTTTTCGAGTGAAAGAAAAGTAACCTGATGCTAGAAAGATTTTTTTCAAGGGTAATAGTTAAAATATAAATCGCAAGCTTAAAAATTACGCAAAATACCCATAGAGTAACCACACTGACTTCATTTCCCATACACCCATGCAAATAAATTTCCAGCGACTACCAAACTGTTTATTGAACTCATAAAATTACTGACCGTATGTTTCAAATACATATGTAAGTGAAAATGCGAAAACGCTGCCGTATAACAAAATGAACAGCTGTTTGAGACGCAGATTGCTTGTTTGGCTACGTCTCAATCAACGTTTATCGCACACCATAAATGCAGTGGTCGTCATTTTGTTCAATTGTGAATTGCAACAAAAAAAATGTGCAAATTTGTATACGAGTGGCAAAAATGTTGTTAAAATAAATACCTTTAAATATGCATACATACATACATCCAATTTGAAAAGTAATAAAAGTTCGTTGGGTTGGTTAAAATGAAAAGATTTGATAGAAAGAAACTCTAATTTTATGTGCTATTCACTTTTTTTTAGTTTCTCATGCGAACTTTTGTTAGTTACCACACTCTTAAAGCTTTACCATGTTAAGCATACTTATGCATATAAATTTTTATTTCGATTTTTTTGTTCAATTCCGTGCGACGTACATACATGCTTGTATACTGTGCTCAAACACGCACCTGCAATCCGCCGCCACAACAAAACAAATGTTCAATGCAAAACTATGGGTAAATTGTCTGTCGAAAATAAAATGCTAGTATTGCTGCATATTTTGCCATAGACGGTTACTAAATGCGCTTACAATTTCTGTTTAAAATTTATGTATGTATAAAATTTGGTAGTCAAAGTCACAGTGTTGGATGTTGAAGGTTTTCTTCTTGTCAAACGTTTATAGTAAAATGGTTTTACAAATTTTCCAATTTGGCTTGAATGTTTAAATTATACATTTTCAGCGTCATTTGCCGGGGAAATAATGGACTTAGACCTCATACAGCGAAACTTCTAAATTGGTATTTTGACTTCAAATGTCGGTGGCTTTACCTTTTCCTTTTCCTTTACTTTTACCCTTACCTTTACGTTTACTTTTACTTTTACTTTTACTTTTACTTTTACTTTTACCGTTGCCTTTACCTTTACCTTGACCTTGACCTTTACCTTTACCTTTACCTTTATCTTTACCTTTACCTTTACCTTTACATTTACATTTACCTTTACCTTTACACTCAGAGAAAAAGCAAGATAAATTTCAGTATAGCGGGCTTGAATCAAGCCGAAAACGTTATGAAAGCCTGTTAAGCTCGAAAATGCTAAAATCAAGAATATATTCTTATTTCTAGGACGATATTTTTTGAGAATAAAAAGCTTTTATTAAGAACTTTGCAGATTTGAAACAAACTTGAATAAATTTATTTTAAGCATTACCCGGGATTGATTTAAGAATGTACAATCTTATTTGAAGAATGTTCAACTTTGTTTTAGGAAGATTTATTCTCGGTTTTCCACTTTTTCGAAATTCAAAATTCGAAATCATTTAACCCACCTAGCAAAATAAAAAAAGTCGTTCTTTCAATGCATTGTATTTTATTTTGTTTTATTTTCAGACATAGTAATATATATAATATACAATTCAATTTTTGCATACATATACATATATATATACATATATATAAGGTCTTAAGGTAATATTATAATTATAAGTACAATTTTGGATGATTTAAATCTAAAAACAGATTCAAAAGATTTCTCGTGAGAATCCCGCTCCCTTGTTGCGTCTGAACAACAGACCATACAACCTATTGATTTTTGATTGTAACACAGCATCACCAACACCCCATAGTCCAGTCACCACACCAAAACAGATCACCACAAACCCAATTTGACTGATGCCCAATGCGTATGACACGTAAGAAATCGGCTCAAAATAAATACCTGTTCCATGCCAATGAAAACCGCAATGGAATGAGCAATTGTTGTTTGGGTTTCTTCATTTGACGGAAAGTGGCCGATAATAGCTCCATGCCCGTTAGTTCTTGGGCCGATTGTGAACGCTTAAAGGGATCCAATAAGATGCCAATAATGGCAAAAGGCGCAATAATAATAATACGATTCAACTTGCTATGACCACTGGAGCCATGAACACAAAAGTTTGCGCCGCAAAACTGCATATCCTCTTCGGCGATGGTGGCGTTGGAGTCACCGCAACTTCCATGAGTGCACTTAAAAGCCGTGTATAGTATAGATATGAAAATGACAATTCGTAAGCAGTTAAATTACGATGAATCACGAATCAGATATTGATTTGTTTTTTATTTTCCATTTTGCTTTGTACGAGTAAATTTTTCTATTTTTTTGTTAAAAAAATGTTTCGATTGAACAAAAAAGCGACGATTATTGAAAATTATGTATGTATGTATGTACATTTTTATATACATACAGATGTATCTTTCAGAGAACACTTGAAATTAAGAATTTTATTCTTAAAAAAAGATTTTTTCAGATTTTTATCTTGCTTCAAGAATGCCATTCCTGTTTCAAGATTGGAGAAACTTAAATTTTATATATTTTTCCTTAATTTCTGTAGTTCTTAAATCAAGTACGACACAGTTTGATTTTAGCCCGCAGCTTTTCTCTGAGTGTACCTTTACCTTTACCTTTACCTTTACCTTTACCTTTACCTTTACATTTTCCTTTACCTTTACCTTTACCTTTGCCTTTGCCTTTGCCTTTGCCTTTACCTTTACCTTTATCTTTACCTTTAACTTTACATTTACATTTTTACCGTTACCTATTCCTCTCCCTCTACTTTTCTTTATCCCTACCCTGTTCTCTCTCCCTTTACACCTCTCATTCCCTTTTCATTTCCCTTCCTTCTCCCCATTTCCGTACCTTTTTATACTCAGCTGTACTAGTACACAGAGTATTATAGTTTTAATCACATAACGGTGGATTGTAACAGAATGAAATAATCGAGATAGATATAGACTTATATATATCAAAATGATCAGGGTGAAAAGAGAAATCGATTGAGCCATGTCCGTCCGTCCGTCCGTCTGTCCGTCCGTCCGTCTGTAAACACTAACTCGCGCAAAAATTGAGATATTTTGATGAAATTTGGAACGCAAGTTGGTATCGAGACTGGGACGGTTGGTATTGGTTGGAAAATGGGCGAAATCGGACCATGACCACGCCCACTTTTTCTATATAGAAAAAACGGAAATTTGGTATCTCAGTCACTAATATAGCTGGAGCGATGAAATTTTACCCACGTATTGAGCTCAGGCCCCTAGGAAGAAATTTGATGAAATTTTGGAAAATGGGCGGTGCCACGCCCACTTATTAAGGGTCAAACCTTAAAAGTTTTATATAACATAACTCAGAAACCATTGAAGATATATCGATGAAATTTGGTACGCGTGATTTACTTACTTAGGCAAACGTTTGGACGAAAAATTTCCAAAATCGGTTGACGACCACGCCCACTTTTATATATGGGACTTATAAAGTGACCTAATAAAAACATTTTAAGCCATATCTCTGTCAAATATAAAGATCTATCATTGAAATTTTGTCGCATGAGTCCAACTATGGACATAAAACAAAAAACACAAAAATTTTGGAAAATGGGCGGTGCCACGCCCATTTATTAAGGGGCAAAAATTGAAAGTTTTATGAGACATAACTCAGAAACCGTTAAAGATATATCGATGAAATTCCGTATACGTGATATACTTACTTAGGCAAACGTTTGTACGAAAAATTTCCAAAATCGGTTGACGGCCACGCCCACTTTTATATATGTGTATTATAAAGTGGCCTAATAAAAACATTTTAAGCCATATCTCTGTCAAATATAATGATATATCATTGAAATTTTATGGCAGGAGTCCAACTGCGGGCATAAAACTAAAAACACAAAAATTTTGGAAAATGGGCGTGGCACCGCCTCTTTTTAGAAGCAGGAATATACGAGATTTCTGAGCCCACAACTCGACAAACAATTGAGATATTATGACGCAACTTGGTGTGTACACTTTTATTACTCGTGGTAATACATGTTCAAAATTTTAGCGAAATCGGTTTGACGACCACGCCCACTTTTATACATGGGAACTATAAAGTGGCCTAATAAAAACATTTTAAGCGATATATTTGTCAAATATAGAGATAATTCATAGAAATTTTGTGGCATGAGTTCCACAATAGACCGGAAACAAAAACTATAAAAATTTTGGAAGATGGGCGTGGCACCACCTCTTTTTAGACAAAGGAATATACGAGATTTCTTAGCCTATAACTCGACAAATAATTGAGATATTATAACGAAACTTGGTTTATACACTTTTATAACTTGTGTTAATAGACACGCAAAACTTTATTGAAATCGGTTATGACCACGCCTAATTTTTAACAAAGATATTTCTGGAACACCTTTTGGGAATTTGTAACGTGACATCCTTGTAACTAGAAGTCATAAAGGAATGAAATGTTGCAGAAAGAATAATATTCATATGCTTAGTTGAATGACTGATAAAAATGTTGAAAATGGGCGTGGCTACGCCCACTTTATGCGGCACTCGCTTTATATAAAATACGCCGTGTTTCCATCAAACGCAAACAAACAATGAAAGCATACAGCTGAGTATCTAATGTTCGATTCCACTCGAACTTAGGCTTCCTTACTTGTTATCTTTCCATTTATTTTAAGCTTTCGCCTCTATTTCCTTTCCCTTCCGTTTTTCGTTCCCTTTCCTCTTTCCTTTCCCTATGCCAGGATTGTACATTAAATGAAAGATCTATGAGATCTATATAAAATCCCTGCCATCACCTTTTATTTCAAACCAATATCGCTCAAAAATATTTCGGACTCATCCGGCTTCACGTTTTGACCCATGTCTGAGAAGCCGACCTAGGCATCACAATGTAAAGAGCTCTATGTCGAAGCCCTGCTCAACAGCCTTCATTTGATACCAATATTACTAAAAAAAAAAGCTTCCTAGGTCTCCTTGGGACACATTTAGACCACTTCTCCAAATTTTTATTCCAATCCAAAATTTGATTAAAAAACGCCCCAGTTCAGAGAAAATTCCAACAAAAATTTTAACTTTGAAATTTGTAAATGGGGTGTTTCTGTTTAATATTACAGAGAATGTGAAACTCTCGCCGTCTAACTTGAAGTAAAATAAAATCAGATAATGCGAATTTTTTCAAAGCCATTTCTACTTTCTGTTTAGCCTTTTTTCAGTTTTAATTCGTTTTAATTACTTTACACCCACACGCTTTTAATTTTTCTTTGTTTGTTTGCGCTGCTTTCATGCTCGGCAATAACTTCACTTACATATATGCATACAGAGCTCTTTCATTTGCATATCTTTTCAAAGCATATGATTTTCAAAATCTCTAGTGGCTTTTCTTATCAACAAAAGACCACTTTCAGACGCAATTCATTCATTACGTATACACAAAATATATTAACGCTATCGTGTGGCAGCCACAGCAGCAGCGTCGGCGACTCCAGCTACGGGTGGCCAGCCAACAAAGACAATACGAGTAATTTAAATGTCAAGCGATATTATTGTGTGCTGTCATGTCACACAATAATGTTCTACATGTGAAGAGATAATTGCCGAGTTCCCGTGGCAGTGATCCAGATCGGGATAAGAAGTTTGCATGCAAATGCAACAAGAATTTTGTGATCCTGGTGTTTATCTGTATCAATCTCGGATCCGTATAGATTGTAAGAGATTTTTTTGATCTATATAAATACCAGGATCACCAAATTGTTGTTGCATTTGCTTGCAAAATTTGTATCCGGATCTGGATCACTGCCACGGGAACTCGCCTATTGTATGCATTTATTCATACATACATATTTACATCAGCATTATTTTTATTTTTACATGTTTTTTAATGAAAAGACACCCAAATTTAATTTACTTTACTTTACAAATGCAGACGTCTGTCTGGCAGTCAAAGTAATGAAGTTAAATGCTTTAAATTAAAAGCTCAAGTGACAGTGGACTGACTTTATTTATGGTCTGTTTACACTCAACTCTGGCAGTTGAGATCTGCTCAAGCAGTGCAGTGTAGAGAGGACTCTACTTCTCATACATAGGCGTGTATTTACTCCAAAGTACCACTTCTTGAAGAGAGCGACCAAAAAGAGCGGATAGCGTTACTGATCACCGTACAGCTTGAAATTAGAACACTAAGCTTATAATATTGAGCTTAAGTGCTTTCTTATAGAACAAGATCTCAGTCTTCTAACAAAAACTCCATAGTTCCATAGAAAGTAGAGCGCTGAATGAAGGGACGCGAGTGAACCACTCATAAGCCAAATTTTCATAAGATTAAACTAACCGAATGAAAGGATCTAATATCTAGATAAATACAATTATTTATTTAATATGCCAGAAACTCGTGCAATCTCCTCTATCACACAGTAAATCATCCATCCATAAACGGAGTTCAAAAATGCAAACTCGTTTCCATTGCGACTTGCCTATTGCCCTATGCAATGTACATAAACAAAAACAACACTTTCAAAAAAATTAAGCTCTACTTTAAAAGTGAATGTCAAGCCCATTCAATGAGCCCTGCGGCCTTAAAAGCCGATTAAAAACATGATTAATATTAATGCTGACTAAACTTTAGCAGCATTAAGTCACACAAATGTCTGTGTTTCTTCCACTGTCCATTCAACGTTTGGTCTACATCGCACTGCCAATCTATCAGCCTGTCTATTTAAGGGCTTTGCTCAATACTTACTTCTATTTTTATCTGTCTCACCGTCTGTCTGCATGTTTCAGATTCGCTAACCAGCCAGCCGGCTCTACTCGTCTAATATGTATGTATGTCCGCCTTATATCCTCTTAAGCCGTGCTAAGCTGTTGCTGTAAACCGTATTTATGTGTATATATATTTAAGCAATCAGACAGTTACGCAGACAAAAAAGCTGCGGCTAGAGCAACCCCCTTTTTAAGCTCCCTAATTCCCCATGCTGCCAAGCGCTTTACGCCAACACTTTTGTCACCCCTTTTTTCTATGGCGCAAACAAACAACAAAGTCATTTCACGCTTCAGAGTTGCCATCCATACATATCAGCTCAAATACCACCCACTTCCTTTTCTACTCTTGCTCTTACTCTCATGCTCACTGTCTGTTTTCACTTCACTTTCATATGTATACGGTTTTTGAGTTTTCCTTTTTATGTGGGGACTAACCAATGTTCGTTTTGAGCGATTTCCACATAAAATCGCCCTACAATTTTATATATCGTCTTAGGAAGAAATTGTTTTATGGTCCGAATCGGTTCGCTTTTGGCACGTGTGTTTGTTATGTAATGCAGAGCTTGGCTACAAAAAATGAACCCAATAGAGAGTTTCGACCATATTTAATTTCGCTATCTCATTCCTTTCCTGAGACAATATATGGGCTCAGATGGCCGCGAAATGTTTGTGAGTAATATTGATATCAAATTAAAGGTTTAAATCGGAGTTTCAATAGAAAGTTCACTCCATTTAAACTTTCAAGCCGGTTCTTCAGATTGAGGCCAAAACGTGGACCCATAGACCCGTGACACCAAAATATTTTTTGAGCAATATTAGTATCAAATTAAAGGAGCCGCTTAGATTTCCCGTCCATAGTTCATGCTATGTGGATATCTGAATCGGTTCTCGAGAAAGTTGAAACGATTTAAATGATATAGATCACTCGCTCTGCGCTCTCCCACAAAATCTCTCTCATAATTTTGCCGGGGTCTGATATAGACCGATATATAGGACCCCGGATGGGCCATGGAATGTTGTTGATAGGGAACAGGAGAGGAGTAGACAAAAAGAGAGTAGTATAGGGGGAGGTAGAGATAGAGGGAAAGGGAGAAGTAGATTGGTAGGGAGATTGATAGGCAGTGGTGGCATAGTATGATTTGTCGCAGCGAAGCGGGGCGGTTATTTGCTAGTATACCTATTACACTGGTCGACAAGTTTTTGTTACAGAAATAAAATTCTACTTTTCTAAAGGATTTCGGTGCGCTGAATCCGAATCTGAAGTCAGATTTTCGCTAATACGTACAGTTTTAGAGATATTCATGTGTAAAGAGGCCAAAAACGCGATTTTTGGCTATATTCACTCCTCAATATCTTTTAAATTTCTTACTTATTTTAAAAATTGATTAAAGCTATTGAAAACGCGGATATTTCTCTTGAAGAAACCGTTTTAATATTTCATATATCTTTCTTGTAACTTGCAATATTGCATATTAAGCTTCATTAGTTTTGCAATATTTTCTCCATACAAAAATAATTAAAAATTTTGAAGAACGCTTTTAGGCAGTTTATTATATTATGGACGTATGCAAGTGGCTTCGTAAAAAAATTGTTCTGCTGAGCAACTACAAAATTTGATTGCGCCTATAAGATGCTACAAATGCTGCCGTTGTTTTCGACGACAAATACCTTATTGTGCAAAAACATATATTACTACATACCTAAATTAGATATCCGAAAAATTAAAACGTTGTCTTCAAGAGGAATGGCCGAGCTTTCAATAGCTTTAATCAATTTTTAAAATAAGTAAGTAATTTAAAAGATATTGAGGAGTGAATATAGCCAAAAATCGCGTTTTTGGCCTCTTTAAACATGAATATCTCAAAAACTGTACGTATTAGCGAAAATCTGAGTGCAAATTCGGATTCAGCGCACCGAAATCCTTTAGAAAAGTAGAATTTTATTTCTGTAACAAAAATTTGTTGAAATTTTGTCGACCTGTGTTATCGTTCCTTTCCTAAACAGACGGTACGAAATATTGCTGTACAGTAGACACAAGCAGTGTTGCCGCTCAAAAATTTCAAAAGGTGGCCCAAAAAATTAAAAAAGTGGCCCCAATTTTTTTTTTTAGCTAAAACACATTTTTATATATTTTTGTGGTTTTTTTAATGAAGAAATTGGAATTTAAAATATTCTCTACACTAACGCAGCGTTAATATGATCGTTTGTTGAGCAGACGGAATAACCTTTCGAAACGGAGAGTTGCCAATGCAAAGTAAAATAGTAACAAAGAAGTTTTTTTGTTCTTATATTTAAGAAAAAACTAAAATTATTTAATAATTATAGTTTTGAAAGTAAACAAGGTCCAAAAGTGGCCCAAATTTTTAAAAAGGTTCAAATATTGCATATTTTCAAAAAGTTGGGTTCAGGTGGCCTGGCTTTAAAAAGGTTCAAATTGCCACTTTAGTGGCCCAAACGGCAACGCTGGACACAAGTATTTTGAGTAATACGTGAAAGCTTCAAATGATAATATGCAACTTTTGTTAGTCCTCTGCTTCCTTATCGCATCTATGAGTGTGAGTACTTATTTGTTTTTGAAGCAAATGTATGAGTTGAGTATATGAGTGTCTTTTATGTTTTGTTTTTGTCAGTCATTAAAGTGTCTCGAGTGATTTATTGTCGCTGCGTCTTTACGCCTTTCCATTTTAATTTTGAAAATATTTTTGTTTACTCTGCTTATTTGTTTAAGTACAAAAAAGTACGTGATTATGCCCACTCAAGATATGAACATACATACAATAAATCAATAAACACTACTTACGAGCATGTGCTTAATAGCCATAAGTATTAACAGCTCTTTTTTTAGAACACTTTAAATTAAGGTGTTTTAAATAGTAAGCAAAAAGTCAAAGTGATTGTCAAATTTGACAAGTTGCTAATTAGTGCTCAATTAAGCAGTAGTGCAAAGCTGAATATCCACTTCAGCTTTAGCTTTTATAAATATACAAAATATTCTGAATTAGAGTCAGAGGAAGGCAAACCTTCTCTGATTTCCAAAGAACACTGAAGTACATAATTAAACTTGAAATTAAGAAACTTTTTGAGGCTAGACACAGTTCTAACTTTCAACGAATAATGTATACATAAATAGTATCATTATTTATTATCTACATACATATTCCAAATTAAATTGTTAGCCCATTAGCGCAGACTTTAACCCTCCATATTTCTATTACTACCCACTCATCTCAATCGCCAACAACGCATAAAATTTTCTATTTTACGTGATCAACGTTTAGATTAAGACAAACGAATTGAATGTTGTGGTTGTCTGGAAGTTGAAGTTGGAGTTGGACAACGCTAACACAAAGAATTACTTACAAAGGCACGCAAGTGTTGCATAGACAATTTACTACTACACCCTTAAAGTATGCTACGCAATACGCTATAACACCCTTAAACTATGCTACAATATTCGTTACAACACCCTAAAAGTATGCTAGAAAATTGTTGAGGAGTTGGAGGCAATTATTTATTATTCAACATGTTTGTTGCAAAGTTTTCGACGTTGACGAAAAAACAGCGATTAAAGAGTATTGAATGATTGAGAGTAAGAGTAGTTTTGTAAGCAACCCCTTGGCAGTTAAATGAGAAACCACTTCCTCTTTGCTACATATTCGTATAACGAGGTGTATATGTGAAAAAGGGGAGTTAAATTGTGGTCTGTGGTCTGTCTATTTGCCTGCAGCGTAGTCTTTGATACTCAAATGCATATCTACTCCAAATGGCATTTGGTTTAGTGTGGTAGAGTAGTCGCCCTGGTGTCCTTGTGCGCCTTCATTCAATTCTTGCACCTTTTACTTTATGCTTTTTGTATTGTTTTTTGGTATTAAAACATACGTGAAATGAAAACCAGAAAATTACGTTCAAGTTCAACAAAACAACTTGTTTGTTATTCAATGAAACCGTCAATTTGCAGGGTCGATACTTCAACGAAAGAAAGTACTTCATGTGTGTTTGCTTATATTTTTATTTTCATTTTCTTTCTTTTCAAATTTACTCGCATACAGTGGCGCACACAGAAAAATTTTTGGGGGGGGTTTCAATATCCAACGGAAAATTAAAAAAAAAAATACTGAAAACTCGTCCAGACAATTTTTACTTAAATTTATGTATGTTTGGGAAGTGGACCTACGTATGCACACATTAAACAAAGGCACCTTTTAAAGCTCAATTCATTGCATTTTCTCTGTATTTAAACTAAAACTAACAAGTAAGGAAGCCTAAGTTCGAGTGGAATCGAACATTAGATACTCAGCTGTATGCTTTCATTGTTTGTTTGCGTTTGATGGAAACACGGCGTATTTTATATAAAGCGAGTGCCGTATAAAGTGGGCGTAACCACGCCCATTTTCAACATTTTTATCAGTCATCCAACTAAGCATATGAATATTATTCTTTGTGCAACATTTCATTCCTTTATGACTTCTACACCTTTTTCAGTTTAAATTCAGAAAGTTCCAATTGATATTCAGAAAATTACAATTGAAATTCAGAATTTCCATTTGAAATTCAGAAAATTACAATTGAAATTCAGAACTTCCATTTGAAATTCAGAAAATTCCATTTGAAATTCAGAAAATTACAATTGAAATTCGGAAAGTTACATTTGAAATTCAGAAAATTACATTTGAAATTCAGAAAGTTACATTTAAAATTCAGAAAATAACAATTGAAATTCAGAAAGCTTCTTGAGTACTGTGAGGAGGTTTCTGAATTTCAAATGTAATTTTCCGAATTTCAAATGGAATTTTCTGAATTTCAAATGTAATTTTCTGAATTTCAATTGTAATTTTCTGAATTTCAAATGCAATTTTCTGAATTTCAAATGGAATTTCTGAATTTCAATTGTAACTTTCTGAATTTCAAATGGAAATTCTGAATTTTAATTGTAATTTTCTGAATTTCAAATGGAAATTCTGAATATCAATTGGAACTTTCTGAATTTCAACTGAAAAAGGTGTAGTTACAAGGATGTCACGTTACAAATTCCCAAAGGGTGTTCCAGAAATATCTTTGTTAAAAAGTAGGCGTGGTCATAACCGATTTCAATAAAGTTTTGCGTGTCTATTAACACAAGTTATAAAAGTGTATAAACCAAGTTTCGTTATAATATCTCAATTATTTGTCGAGTTATAGGCTAAGAAATCTCGTATATTCCTTTGTCTAAAAAGAGGTGGTGCCACGCCCATCTTCCAAAATTTTTATAGTTTTTGTTTCCGGTCTATTGTGGAACTCATGCCACAAAATTTCTATGAATTATCTCTATATTTGACAAAGATATCGCTTAAAATGTTTTTATTAGGCCACTTTATAGTTCCCATGTATAAAAGTGGGCGTGGTCGTCAAACCGATTTCGCTAAAATTTTGAACATGTATTACCACGAGTAATAAAAGTGTACACACCAAGTTTCGTCATAATATCTCAATTGTTTGTCGAGTTGTGGGCTCAGAAATCTCGTATATTCCTGTTTCTAAAAAGAGGCGGTGCCACGCCCATTTTCCAAAATTTTTGTGTTTTTCGTTTTATGTCCGCCGTTGGACTTCTGCTATAAAATTTCAATGACATATCTTTATATATGACAGAGATATCGCTTAAAATGTTTTTATTAGGCCACTTTATAATACACATATATAAACGTGGGCGTGGCCGTCAACCGATTTTGGAAATTTTTCGTACAAACGTTTGCCTAAGTAAGTATATCACGTATCCGGAATTTCATCGATATATCTTTAACGGTTTCTGAGTTATGACTCATAAAACTTTCAATTTTTGCCCCTTAATAAATGGGCGTGGCAACGCCCATTTTCCGAAATTTTTGTGTTTTTTGTTTTATGTCCATAGTTGGACTCATGCGACAAAAGTTCAATGATAGATCTTTATATTTGACAGAGATATGGCTTAAAATGTTTTTATTAGGTCACTTTATAAGTCCCATATATAAAAGTGGGCGTGGTCGTCAACCGATTTTGGAAATTTTTCGTCCAAACGTTTGCCTAAGTAAGTAAATCACGCGTACCAAATTTCATCGATATATCTTCAATGGTTTCTGAGTTATGTTATATAAAACTTTTAAGGTTTGACCCTTAATAAGTGGGCGTGGCACCGCCCATTTTCCAAAATTTCATCAAATTTCTTCCTAGGGGCCTGAGCTCAATACGTGGGTAAAATTTCATCGCTCCAGCTATATTAGTGACTGAGATACCAAATTTCCGTTTTTTTCTATATAGAAAAAGTGGGCGTGGTCATGGTCCGATTTCGCCCATTTTCAATACCAACCGTCCCAGTCTCGATACCAACTTGCGTTCCAAATTTCATCAAAATATCTCAATTTTTGCGCGAGTTTGAGTGTTTACAGACGGACGGACAGACGGACGGACGGACGGACGGACGGACGGACGGACATGGCTCAATCGATTTCTCTTTTCACCCTGATCATTTTGATATATATAAGTCTATATCTATCTCGATTATTTCATTCTGTTACAATCCACCGTTATGTGATTAAAACTATAATACTCTGTGTACTAGTACAGCTGAGTATAAAAAGGAAAGGTCACCTGTATTATTGTGTCGATTGCAACCGAATTCATATTTTTCGTCATGTAGCAGCTACATTGTAGCTTTGGTGGAACGAATTGGCTTATGGTGAATTAAATATTCGTTAAGTCCACATCGTTGCACATTGGTCAGCCCCCATACACAAAGGTAAAAAATCTTGGTGTTTCAAAAAGAAATTTCCGTCATGTATTTCCGTGGGAAATATATTGAATTTTATGGAAAACCTCCTTCTATACGCAATAGACACCATTAAACATTACTTTTGCCCATTTAAAGTCAACACATTTGAAAAAAAAAAAAATCTGGAAAAAGTTTGTTTAAATAAGTGTATTATGATTTTTGCGAGATTTCAAGTTTGAGTGCTAAAAAATGTGGACAACTATGGAAACGGAAGAAAAAGATATGTTTCATACCATTTATTTTTAGCAAAATACAAGAAGAAGAAATCTTAGTTTTTCTATGAGCGTAATTTTCAAGCATTAGCATTTTCATTTAAACTTTTAACAAGTAAGGACCACTCTCGACCAGGTCTAATAAGCAGATTTGAGTTGTTTCAAGTCTTCTCTTGAGAAGCCTGTTTATACATTTTTCCCTTTTTCTTAAAATATCATGTTAAATGTAGCTATTCTCTCTAATATTGTTGCCCAAGATGCTCCTTTTACGTATTTTTGTACATATGTACGTCGACTATTTTCGATAAAATTGACTTTTGTCCCACTCTCCATACAATTTTTTTATCTATTTTATATATTTTTTTTTTAATTGTAACTTTATTTGACATGGGATTTTTAAAATTCAAATGTCATTAGTTTAGTCTTTGGAAGCTCTATATATCGTTCTAATGTCCTTTTGACCTATAAAGTCATTTTCACATAGTTAAGTCACCTAACCAAGTTTTTCATCCAAAATATCCTTTTTGTTTCACAAGAAAAAAACCGCCAAAAATAAAGTATTCATCGGATCTCTCTGATATTACGCTTAAAGTATTTGCAATTAAATGGGCAAATTTTTAAAAGAATACAACTTTCCTGATTTTTACAACTTTTTGTAAAAAACTTACTTTGAAAATCAAAATTTTTTCAAAAATCGCAAAAAATGGACAAAATTTTGACCAGCTATCGCTCAGCGAGTTTTTATTAGACCACTACGAGTTGTATGTCATTTGAAGCGTATTTTAATTGCCTTTCGAACGAGATAAGGCTTGTGTTTATCGCATTTGTCATTCCATCGAAAATAATTTTTGAATGAAGTAATAACAAAAAAACATAAAATTACCGTTATCTCAAAAACCTAACCATACAAAAAATTAAAAAAAAAAATAGTTCCAAACTCAGCAGGTCAATTCCTATCCTCCCCAATTCCTGGTTGTCTTGATTTTTTTTTTTTTGCTGTAAACTAGCGCTAGTGGTGGGCGTGGATTACAACATATATTTTTTTAATTTTTCTGAAAGATGAGTCGTTTAGTGGGACACCAATGTGCAAAATTTGGTTTCGGTAGGTTCATCCATTTCCAAGAAACTGAGTTTTGTCCCACTCCCCATTCAAATGTGACCAGTGTGCGTTGGTGAATTATTTTAAATTAAAAAAAAAACTCAGCTAATATCCACAACATACTTTTAGGGAAATGTCTCCACACTGCTTGTTTATAAACATAATGAGTTGATGTTGACAAACATTGGCAATGTACATCCACGAATATTAATAGATTTTACAACATGTACCTATTTTCACAAATATTTATGCATGCACCATCTTTTATAAAATTATTTTTTTATGGTGTGCTGTCAAATTTGGGGTTAAACCCCCCCCCCCCCCTTGAGTGCGCCAATGCTCGCATATATATAAAGTTTTGTTTTTACTTGCCTACATATGTGCAATCGTACTAACAGACGCGATTACTAAAGTGCTTGCAATGGAGGACTTGTCATTTTCAACTTGACGACTGGCTGACTTTACACTTGCCTGCTTAGACTGTTGTTGAAGTTCTATGCTTGTTTGTTTTGTCCTTGCAGCTTGAAGTGACTCTCGCCTTAAGGCGGATTCATCGTTCGAGTTCTGAACTAAAGTTGAATTTGAGTCAACTAATAAAAATAGTTCAGAACTTTTCGGAATTCCTCTCACACTCCGAAAACACAACAACAACCACATGGCAAAAAAGTTCTGAACTCGAACGATGAATCCGCCTTTACTGGTTGACTGCTTTCTTTTTAAAACAACAAGTTCCTTACTTATTATACTCACGCTCTCATTTACTCAATTTACTCATTATTAAATATGTAGTATGTACATATGTAGTATGTATATATGTATTGTTGAACTGCCAGAGCATTCAATGCGTGCACATTTTTAGATTGCCTATCTACAGGCGCATTTTACATTCACTTTTTAGGCATGAGTTTTATGTAATTTCAAACTTTTACATGTTGTTCTTTTTACAAAGTTCTCTCCCCCCATTTCTCGCATTCATATGCCGGCATGGATTTCAAATATCATTAAATAAATTGCATTAAATTTGAATGTATGTAAATGCAAATTCAACCCCTAAAAGTATGCTACAAATGACACAATAGCGCTCAGACCACTTTTACTTTTTGTTTATGGTGCAACTAAAAGTATGGGTAGGATTTGTGTGGTCACCATCTCGAGCAAATTCTATTCGTAGCTGAGTGGTGAATAACTCCAGTAGCTTTCGGGGTGTATAGAAATTGATATTTGGGATTAAGGGTGACACCAAAAGTCTTGTACTCGTAATTTAACAAAGCAAAGCGAAGTGAAGAATTTTAAAACTTGGGGAAAACCGGAATGGCAATAAACACATTTTAGTTGCGAATCTTCCAGATGCTTATGCGGTGAAGAAGTAAAAATCGATCAAACTCTCTAAATATTCTATGGGAACATACTAATGGCGCAAAGCATTTTCGGGGATGTCTAGGAACTTATCTATAATCCATAATACTTCTACGAAAGGCAGAATACTAAATATACAGTCGCTATAAGTACCGAAAAACCCTAATTTCCACTTAGTTTGCTGCCCCTGCAGTCCTCAGAAGCCTCCCTAAGCTTTGGAGCCCTGAAACATTTGAACGAATGTCGTACTATTCCACAGCCCTACTCTTGCCTTTGCCAGTTCGGCTGTCCTCTCATTGCCCTCTCAGTTCCTGTGACCAGAAACAGAGATGAGCGAGATAGTCGCGCTTTCCGCTGCGATTGCTTCCATAGCATTTTTGCAACTTCTGACGTTATTGGCTGATGTTATGGGAGAATTGAGCATCATAAGCGCCGCCTGGCTGTCTCGGTATATATGCAACTCGCGTCCCCTAACTGTATACTCTAGCAAGAACTCACAGGCCCGCTCTATACCTTGCAACTCCGCTTGGAATATGCTGGCTGAGTCCGTTAGACGGCAAGAGAGTGAGATGTTTGATTGCTCAGAGAAAACCCCCGAACCCACATCTGAATCCATTTTTGACCCGTCTGTGTAGATCGGGATTGCTTCCTTCCTTTTCACGCTATTTCTTCTCCATTCCCTTCTAGGAGGGAACCTCACCCTGAAGCTCTTGTTAAATTCCAGTATGGTTGGGAGATAATCCGAGGTCGATTTTAAGTCGGGAAACCTGTTTAGGATATTACCATGAGCATACAGCCTGTCGGTCGAGCCTCCTAAATCTCACAGTCGTATTGTCGACTTCATTGTGGTTGCACGAAAATTAAGGACAATAGGTAAAGCTCCATCGGTAAAGTATGAGAACATCAGGGTTATATCAAAGAAGTGCAGAAGGGTTCCAAGAGCCTTGAGAGATTTGACATCTCAATATCCACTTCACAAAGACATGCTATTTTAAGCACGGTGTCCCTTCCTCTCACAGGCTGACTACTTTTAGCTTCATGTGCATTCGCCTTTTCCCATTAAAATGTAAATTTTCAACACCCAACGCCTAAAATTATGCTACATTTGCATACGTATATCATCGAGACGATACTAGGGTGTCTGCGCGACAAAAAAAAATTTAGTCAAGTAAAAAAATGTTCAAATGGGGTTGGGGCAGCTGCAAAAGTAATAAACATGAAACATACAACACAGACAGACAGACCAACGAGCAGACAGGATATTGATGTAGCGAAAAAAAACTGCAAGGAAAAAAAACATTGATATGAAAACAAGCATAGCTACAAGGATAATTTATGTTGGCATGTACGTGATAACCACTTCATCGCTTCATTTGACGTAAACATGAAAACCGAACAAACTTGCAATGGAAGGGGTGAGTGAGCGTTGGCAGCAAAAAAAAAAAAACATTGGAGAAGTGCAAGAAAGTAGAGTAGCGGGAGAAAGTAGTGTAAGTAGTGGGAGAAGAAAACATGACAAATAAGTCATTGCATGCATTCGGCAATGTTATGCTCTTAACTGCCACCCCCCACATTCACAAATCGCTCTTAAATATGCTTTGAAGTTCTATAGCTACATTGCGATGCAACATGATGACATAGCATGAAATACTCTTGCGCAAAGCACATGGAACACGAGGGAATTATCCATTGACATTACCAAATCATTGGAGACTTTTAAAGCAGGTAAGTACCTAGTAGTTATGTCAATAACACGTCAACATTTGCGGGGGCAGTACGAGTGCTGAAGTTGTTGATAAAAGGAAGGGAATTTTTTTTGCTTGTATTACCAATTCATATCGATTGAAAGTCCAACGGAAATGCAATTTATAGAGGCAGACAAGAATCGATTTGTACAAATTGGCGGGATAGACATCAATTTACGAAACGATTGCGGTTGGCAGTGACATGAAAGCAAAAAAAATTTGGCAGAAGAATGGAAGGATATTCTTAAGAAAAAAAGGATATTCTTAAGAAAAAGAGGATATTCTTAAGAAAAAGAGGATACTCTTAAAAAAGGAAATTTACTAACAAAAATGCAAAAAAAAATGAGCATTTACAAAATTTGGTTAAAGTCAAACGAGCAAAATTAAGGGACTACTTTGAACTAATCCATCCACCGTTTTACCACACGGAGCTAACATATTTTTAAATTAAAATATTAAGAAAAAATCACGCATAATTTAAATTCCAAGTTATTTTTTTTCTTAATTAAGTACGTTCTCATCAGCGTTGCCACTTTGGTTACTTTTTACCAAAATTGGTTATAATTTTTTCGTTTGGTTACGTGGTTACCTTCGGCCGATTTTGGTTACCTTCAAGGTCCATGTATTGGGTACACCATGGTTGCATTAAATTTTTAGGAATACGCTTTAAATTTTTCCAAACTATAAAATATTTGTTATCCAAATTGTTTTGTTGTAATTTTTTTTATCAAATTCCAAATAAATTATTGTTGGGTGTAAATGGAAAAAATTCAACCACTATTTCCAGCGAATATTTTGAGTGTATAGCTGTTTCACGAAAATGAATAAGGCAAAAGTGGGAAAAATTCAACAACTTTCACAGAGTCTCAGTGGTCGAGCGTGTAAAAGCGTTCGCACATTGCGGTTGAAGATGGAATGTATCACGGGTTCGAACCCCGTGATGAGCATCCACTTCCGAAAAGGCTGCCAATGATCGAAAATGGTTTTTCGTGAAATAGCTATACTCAACCTTAGCTGGTAATAGTTGTTGAAATTTTTTCATTTACCCCCAACAATAAAAAATTACACTTTCATAGCCCATGTACGAAAATCGTACACTAAGAAAGGTTAGATTGAATGGAACAACGGCATATATAAGGGAAAAATCCAACAGCTCAGCAGGACCATGGGTAGCCGCGATGCTTAGCGTTTCGCTAATTTTCGACTACTGATGGCTGGAGCGTAGGTTCAATGCCTGGTGTGCTCCCGAGAAGATATCTGATGATGAAGAAAGTTATTTTCTTCGAAATAGCTATAACATCTACCATCGCTGTATGAGCTAATTAGATTTTTCCGCTTACCCCAAAGTATAAAAATTAAAATTAAAAAATAATAATTTCGTGCTAGACACTAACATACATACAAACATACATACATAATAAAAAAAATTAAATTAAATAATTTTCGTGCTAGCATGAAAAAGCTTTTAAGTCCAAATAATTTATTTGACAGGAGCCAGCGACGACATTAGAAATAAATCTATTCTAGTGAATTTTCGTCGGGCGATTTTCGTCAGCTTTTTGGTTCTGTTTATTCTCATATCTAGCCGTGTTTTTAAATGTTGATAGAACGCTATGACCGGGCGATATTGCGCTCGACGTTGGATCTGTTGTAAAACAATTGATATATTTTAGTTTTTGTTAACCGTATATATTGGTTTGCTTTCAAATAAATAGCTCTAACGTTAATGGGACATATGCCTATATTATTACTTTATTTTGGTTACCTGTTTCTAGTTTCGGTTATTTTTATTTTGTATTTTGGTAAATTTAAATTTTTTTAAGTGGCAACGCTGGTTCTCATTAACGTAAAAGCATGTTAACCCTTTAATGACATTGAGGTACGTGTATCAGCCTTGAAATATGCCATACCATTTGTGCTGTTTTGCACGTGGCAGAACTACTTAAGTACCTAAATGCATTTATTCGAATTAGTTGATGAGCACTCAACAACT
Organism: Urophora cardui; assembly: GCA_960531455.1. Lineage (NCBI taxonomy): Eukaryota > Metazoa > Arthropoda > Insecta > Diptera > Tephritidae > Urophora > Urophora cardui. The sequence goes on along the minus strand of OY482674.1, from coordinate 108,618,849 downwards.
CGAAGGAAATGCATTAAATTTTTTTTTAGAAATAAATGCATAATTCTTTCCGCTCCAATTCTCAGCTACAAGGACATGGCACTTACATATTAATAAACGTAAAACAACAAGTTATTGCATACTTATGGGCGCATTAAATATTCTTAACACATGGATTTTATATATATGTACGTACACAAAGAAATTACAAACTATAGTTATATTCAGTGAATCAGCAAACTACAAACATGCTATGCATTTGCAAAGGAAGATCGAAAGCGAAATGGCATTTCAGATAAAATACCCGTGCAAAATACCCACATGCATATCTAACAATATACATATATATATCTTATATGCTCCCCAATGTATTGAAATTCCGAAAAGCCAAACACATAAAATATATTGAATGCCAAAATTTACCACATTACACAGAATACAGCAGGGGTTTTTGGGTAAGCAAAAATCAGATAAGAAATTATTTATTGTACAAATATGAAATTATATTACCATATAAAATTGGTTCATGTGTCAAAGCGAGGCAAATTTGCTATTATTGGCATTTATTTGAGCAGCGAGAATGGCTATAAAAACAGCACAACAGATATTAAATTCCTATGTATAAAACCAAATTTTGTTGCATATTTTAAGGCGTTTATGAGAGCACATCAACTTTGGTTATGCATAATAAAATATTAAAGCATAAAATGATAATGGGCAAATAAAGCTAAAATTACTACTAACACAAGCGAGCAAAAGGGCATGCAAAACACTGAGGAGGGTAACTTAACAGGGATGGTCATAAATACTTTGTGAGCAGTTGCTCTTAAACTGAAATGATTACTCAATTTTGAAAAATATTTCAATTACTCTGTGATACAAATTGGGTGTTGTGGCGGGGGGTGGAACAATTCCCACACAGAACGAAAGACCACTATTCATATAGTAAAATGCCTAAACCATTTTCCTCCCTGAGGTCAATTTTTTTTTTATTGCCATTTTAAATTTGGCAAATTTCGTCTGTGTGATTTTTAAATACATAAAGGAAAAAAGTGCTGAAATATCGTATAGAAATATGTTGTTAGGAAACTTATAGTAAAATTGCACAAGCTTTAATTTCATAGAATACTTTAACCCTCTAACACCTCCGCGAAGAGCTCGTTTTGGCACCTTTTTTATAAAGTCCCAAAAAATAGTATTTTGAAGGTCGGTACAGGGTTAAAATGTTCTAGAAAATTATTTGCCATAAAATTTCGGCAGGGGTCTTCTCAGCCAAAATCTTTGTACAAAGAACGTAAAAGGCCACAGGAAAAAATAATCAAAAATCTGAATTTTTAATTGATATTCTCTCTATGTGTTGCCTCTGTCGGCGAACAAAAATCACACTCTACAGGACGCTCAACGTTCCAGTCCTCATGTACGGCGCGAAAGCATGGACAATGTCAAAATCAGATGAGATGGCGCTTGCAGTATTCGATAGGAAAGTTATTTGGAGGATTTATGGAACTTTGCGCGTTGGCGAGGGCGAGTATCGACGGAGATTTAATGACGAGCTGTACGACCTGTACGCAGACATCGACATTGTTCAGCGAATAAAGATCCAGCGGCTACGTTGGGCAGCTCATGTCGTGAGAATGGATGAAGGTGCTCCGGCCAGGAAAGCATTTCTATCGAGACCCGCCGAAACCCGCAGAACGCAGAAGAAAAGGGAGACCTACACTGCTTTGGGAAGATCAGCAGAAGGACAGCGATGCTGTCTCCCTAGGTATTCCCATGTGGCGCCATGCTGGAAGAAAAAGAAATATGTAGCTGGCGCGCTTTTTTGGACTCGGCCAGAATCGTCTAGACGGTTACGTGCCAATTAAGAAAGGAAGTTAAGGTGTTTCCAAGAAGGGTTAAAACGGTAATTTTCGTGGGGGTTAGAGGGTTAAAGTCTACCACAAAGAAATTGCTAATTAGATTCGGTAGAAGTCCAAGCTGAAAAACTTCATTTGAAGTAATTTTTTATAAGATATTTAGATTAAGTAATTGCACGTCCAGCTAAAATTATAAAACTTTAACACGTCACCCCCCTCACATGGATTTTCAAATTAACACAACATGAGTGCCCTTTAATCGCTTGAAAAAAAAAACAGACCAACAATTTGCAACGCCTAAAATCAGACAACATTTGCTGATTTACGAACTATATCGCACATGAGCACACATCGTCACAACAATTACTCGGGCTTATGCGCCTAAAAGCATACACCAAGCACCCCCCTGTACACATCCATACTTAATTGAACGCTTAATAGCCAATCAAATGGCAACGACAAACAAAGTTTTGCAAGGAAAATGCGAAAAATCAGTAACAAAAATAAATGCAAGAAAAAATACATGAAAATTACACTTACCCCTGCTACACTGTGTGCGGTCAAATGTTTGCCACCGCCTCCACCAATGCCCGGCTTGCAAGCCATGCTGCTCGGTGCTGCACCACCAGGCGGTCCTCCACCACCACCTCCAGCCGGACTGGTCGATAACTGCATCGATTCATTGGAGTTGGCCGATATTTGTGATGAGTTCATTATTGAATTACCATCGCCAGCGGCAACAGCGGCAGTACTTCCATCCGGCAACAGATGAAAGTTTAATTGTGAACCAACTGCAGCCGCAGCACCAACGCCAACAACATTATTATGCTCAGACATGGAGTCGGTATCACTGCCACCAGCCGTGGCATTAGGTGAGGGCGGAGGTTGGGCTGTGTTCGCTGCATCAATTGGTGTGGGTGTGGGTGTTGTAGGTGTGATGGGCGGTAATTGTTGTAGCGTTGTTGATATCAAAGTGGGTGCGCCAATATGCGGTTGCACCGCACTGCTGCTGGACTGATTGCTTGCCATGTTCGGTAATTGTTTTTTTTTTTTGGATGCTGGTGTTTTTTTCGATTGTTGTTGTTGTTATGCCTTAATTTTATGTTGCTCCTTTCTACGCTTGTCCATGTACATTTCCGCTTATTAAATTCGTTGTGAAATGCAATTATTTAGCTTCGAAACACAGCAAATGCCAGCAGCAGATGAAGGGGAACAAAATGGTGACTCCTTCTAACTTCCACAGCGCTGACGTGAATGGGTGTGCTTAAACCAGACGTGTTAGCGCGTGTAAACGATCATCCACTTGTCTTCATTTTAAATATTTTTTTCTTCATTTCTTTTTTTTTTGCAATTTAAGGCAACATTAGTGCAGCTCTTCTTTATTTATTTGCTGCTATGGTATTTCTCAATGTCCAGTGTCACGTAAGATTACTGTTGGATTTGTAGAGAAATGCTATTTGATGGACATAGGACGCTACTGGCCGTGCGCGTTTGTTGAAAAGTATAGGAGAAGGAAAATGTGAGTATCCTCTTACTTAGTTCATAGTCACAGTCAATGTTGGTACGCAAGTCCTGTTCGTCGTCGTTGGCTTGGGTAGAACCATAATGCGCTTATTAAATCATCTGTAATGAAAGGGAGAAGAAAGAAATAGATAGAAATATATCTACATATACATATACTTCGTACAAAAAAATTGTAGGCGGTTTTTGTGTGAGGAAATGGTTCAGAACCTACTGAGTTTTTCTACTACGGAGTTTTTCCAAATTTGGACAATTTATTCTTGGATAAGACCTCTTGACATAGGCGATATTTTTTGCTCGCTAGATGGTGCTGGAGTCGCTATATTTGCAAAATCCGTTTTTATGTTTCGATTCAAGAACGCCTGGACCGCATCTGGTTATTTGCACCAATTCGGACTGATCTTCGGCAAAAAAAAACTACAATATCCAAGAAAATCAAAGCCGGTAAGCCCGGGCACCATATAAGGCTAAAAATTTAGACCTGGATGAGCTCGGAATGTCATAAAATGAAAGGCGTTGAGCGGGGTTTCAACATAGAGCTTTTTTCATTTTGATGCTTAGGCTGGGTTCACAGACATGGGTCAAAACGTGGGGCCGGATGACCACCCGGAATTTTTTAAGCGATATTTGTGTCAAATAAAAATCGCAAATCAGGGCTTTGATATAGAGCGGAAACGAAAGGAAAGGAAAGGAAAAGAAAGGAAAGGAAAGGAAAGGGAAGGAAAGGAAAGGAAAGGGAAGGAAAGGGAAGGAAATGAAATGAAAGGAAAGGAAAGGAAAGGAAAGGAAAGGAAAGGAAAGGAAAGGAAAGGAAAGGAAAGGAAAGGAAAGGAAAGGAAAGGAAAGAGAAGGGAGGGGGAAAGGGACAGAAATGGCGAAGGAAGAGGAAACGAAGGGGAAAAAAGTTAAGAGGAAAGTGTACGGAAAATAAAAAGGACAAAGGGAAAGGAAACGCAAATAAAAGGGAAAGGGGAAGAGAAAGAGAGAGAAAGAAAACTGGAAAGAGAGAGACAAGAGTCTTAAAAATTGTATTTTGGAGGTCGTTAGGTCCAGAAAATTAGCCGCAGAAGGAAACTATTTGAAATTTTTTTTGAGCTAAATCCCTATTGAATAAAACGTGCGATATATATCAGGGATGGGCGTTTTTGAATCAATTTTTATTCAAATAAAAAATAAATTTTTATTCCCCATTCTGATAATCTTGAATAATGAATAAATTTTTATTCTTCATCCAAAATAAGTTGAATAACGAATAAATTCTTATTCACGTTATTCAATTATTCTTGCTAGTCACACAAGTGAATGGTTTTTCTTTTTTTCAAGCGTTTTTTCCAATACTTTCCCGAATCCGAAACCGAACCCGAATACTTTACCAAATGCTATTGGAAAAACTATTCGGTATAATATTCGGTGAAGTATTCGGGAAAATATTCGGAACATTTTTCGGTTAAGTATTCGGGAAAATATTCGGGACATAATTCGGTTCGGATTCGGGAAAGTATTCGAAGAAACGCTTGAAAAAAAAAGAAAGAAAAACCATTCACTTGTGTGACTAGCAAGAATAATTGAATAACGTAAATAAAAATTTATTCGTTATTCAAAATTATATGAATGAAGAATAAAAATAATGCCTTATTCAAAGTTATTCTGATGACGAATAAAAATTTATTCGTTATTCAACTTATTTTGGAAGAAGAATAAGAATTTATACTTATTTTTTCGTTATTGAATTATTCAATTTTTGAATAATGCCCATCCCTGCTACATACATATCTGTAAAAAGTTTAAGTAACGATTTTCTCCATCGAAATTATTGTGAAAATTTTTTGGCATGGATATGTTATCTTGGATTGTATTTGCAGATGATAATATTTAAGTAAGTACACTCAGGGAAAAACATTTTAAAATCAAGCATGAACAATGTTAAATCAAGTATAAGATTTCCAGTTAAGATGGAAAATTCTTAATCCAAGTATGGACAATGTTGATTTTATAATGGAATTATAACATTTTACATTTTTAATTTAACGTGGTTCATGTTTCATTTTACATTGATTCGTATTTATTTTAAAAGTATGCAATCTTAAAATAAAATCGTTCAATCTTAAAATAAAATCGTGCAATCTTAAAATAAAAACGTCCAATCTTAATTTAAGGTAGAATATTCTAAATTTAACATTGAACCATTTTATTTTTCATATTCCCCACAACCAATTTCTTTTTCACCACGAAACCTACCCAAAAAAAAATTTACTATTACTTGCATATGAACTTGCGAATTTATTTGATAAACTTTTAAATATTTAGATATGTACACACATTTATAACACTTTTCTTTTATGAAAAAGATTAATTATGCGTAAGCCACTCGGTTACCTTACTGGACAAAGACATAGTTTCATCGTCAATTCCATAGTTACTGAGAAAAAAAGAAATTATCTTTAGGGTAATACTTAATAATCCATATCATCAATACCCACCTCCGTTTTCCTCCAAGTAAACAATTTTTCACGGAAATCAGCTACCAAAATTTCGGGGTCCATTTCCACTATTTCACTTGTGTATACAATACCATTAATATATTGTATTTCTACCATTTTGATATGAAAATATTAAATAATCTAAATGTGAATTTTTCAATTTTTCTAGTGAATGAAAATTGCACAGAATATTCAAAACACAGCGCGTTTAAGCATGCCAATTTTAAATCAAGCACGTTCTACTTGATCTAAGATTGCGCAATTTTGAATCAAAATAGCTCAACCTTAATTTAAGATGGCTACAATCTTGAATTAAAAATGAGTTTTTAAATCAAAATTGCCAATTTTAATTCAAAGTTGTTCATAGTTAAAACAAGATTGTTTTAATAAAAATTTAGCATTGTAAGATTAAGTATGATCGTACTTGATTTTACAATGCATTTTTTCTCTGAGTGTATGTACCTTATTTACATATATTACAGGCAGTTAAACTTTTATGTGCATTGGTTTCCATTTTCCAAAATCTAACTAACCTTTATCTACAAGAGTGATTTATTGATGAGTAATCGTAACTATTTTTATGAAGTAAATGAATTTGCACCAAATATCATAATTTCGAACCAAATTGCCTTTTCAGATGTTCTTTTTTGTGTGGAAAGTAAATTTGGAGCTTCGCCCTACGCACTTTTTTCTCTTCTAATCGTAATCGATAATTTTCTTTTTCTACCCCCAAATGTGTGATGTGTTGACAGTTAGTTCTAAGCTTTTTCTACTGACGTGACATCGTATAGTACATAATATGTATGTATGTACCTGTGTAATATATCGCATGTCCCAATCTTTATTAGATATCATTTTCGTAGGTTCAATGACATTTTTTTAATTGAATTAGCGCTATCGAAACTATTTGGTGCCTGTTTTATACATATACTTACATACATATTTAGGTATAAGTTTGTATGTTTTGATGAACCTTGATTACATTATCACCGAAATTAGGTAATGCCTATAAATGTATGTGCTGAATATATGTAATTTTGTATACCCTACACGAATGTGAATTGTGTTTTTACCAGTGTTTGAAAAACTGGTCGGAATTAGCAAAAGTCGTGAAATGTTTGATTTTATTTGATTTTAATAATCGTCGCTTTTTAAAATGACGCTTTTGCCTGATTTTTATTTTGCGCTGATTTCATATTTCTCAAAATCAAAAGCAGCCAAATATCAAAATTAGCGATTTTGCCTGATTTTCATTTTGTGCTAATTTTGATTTTGTGCTGATTTCATATTGCTCAAAATCAAAAGCAGCCAAATATCAAAATCAATGCTTTCACAGTTTTGATATTCACGCTTACATGCCTGATTTTCATTTTGTGCTAATTTTGCGCTGATTTGATATGTATGTACATATATTCATGTAAGCGTAAATAGCAAAACTGTGAAAGCATTGATTTTGATATTTGGCTGCTTTTGATTTTGAGCAATATGAAATCAGCACAAAATCAAAATTAGCACAAAATGAAAATCAGGCAAAATCGCTAATTTTGATATTTTGGCTGCTTTTGATTTTGAGAAATATGAAATCAGCGCAAAATAAAAATCAGGCAAAATCGTTGATTTTGAAATCAGGCCACTTTTGATTTTGAGCAATATGAAATCAGCGAAAAATCAAAATCAGGCAAAATCGTTCATTTTCATATTTTTTCATATTGATTGACTGCGACTTCTGTTTTTTTAAAAGGGGAATCAAAATCAAAATCAACAGAAATGAAACTTATGCCAGTTTTTTAAACACTGGTTTTTACCTTGGTTTTCAAATATAAAAATTTAAGGGCGCAGATACCCATTATAAAATATGCTGACCTGATCAGATTTGGAGACATATGTAGGGGCTAGATTTATATAAGCATTCCCACGGACATGCAGCTTATTTTATTTTAGTAAAAAAAAACCTTTACCCATACAAATAACATAAAAATTAAATAAAAAAAGTCATTCAATTTCATTAAGGGTATAAATTGAAGAAATAACGGCGAACTTTCTTTTCTCTTTTTATGGAACCCAGCGAAATTGTTTGACGTAAAAGCTACGAAAAGTCAAATAAGTAGATATAAGTATTGAGTTACGTTGCTGAATCACCCCGAAAATATATATTTATATGTTTTTAGCAAAGAGTAGCTTATGCCAAAACTCGCACTTTGAAGATATTTGTAATTTTATTTTCTTTTCACTGCCGATTAAAGAGCACGAGCAATAGTTTCAGCAAGTTATTTTAACGATATATTTTCTTAGAATATTTCAATTAAGTTTTTGATTTACATAAAAAATGTTGTCTATCGAATTTATTTTTCTTTTAAGTCGACTTAAGTTACTTTTCCGTAATGTAGCAGATTATAACTTCATGTACATAAATACATTCAGTCGTATATGAAAGCAAGTTCTCTTAGACAATTTAATGTGATGTGGTACTTATACGACAATTTGGCTTTTTGTATACAGTAGCGGCCACAATTATACATATAAAGTCTTCTGTGGTACAGATTTGTACCTACAGAGTATTTCTATAGACTGGAAAATGCGTTCTTGTCTCAACCTCAAAGCAGAAAGAACCTTACCCTGAAAATTTTAAACTAATCGCAATCAGACATTCTATATGTTTATGTTTTGCAATAAATTTGTTAAGACAATTTAGTCTAAATTATAAAATCCTAAAATTAACCGTTTATTAAATCACAAATATTTTGTGGCTGTGAGTTCTAGAGTTCATTGAACTAGACAACATGTGTATTGAATCCCTTTAAGTATTTAATATACTAGATCGATTCTCATCACATTTGAAATGGGGAATTTTTTAAGCGCCATTGTACTATGCACTTAACAAAAAATTTAAGCAAAAAAAAAAATTGAGCAAAAAAACACTTGAGCAAAAAAAATTTAAACAATAAATTGAATTCTTCCGCTGTGCAGTCATAGCTGCCTTACGTTTTTTGGTTATTATTATTGTAAAAAATAATAAAAAAAAATTTCATCTAAGATGTTTACATATAAAACACATAACACATATATCTAAACTTTCAATGCACATCACATTACAGCACGCTTTCATATCTACATATATATGTATCTTGCCTCATCTTTCAAATACTTAAGCCGTGCATATGTCAAAAGTGAATGAAATGAGACGCTCGTTAAAGTCGGAATGGACAGAGAACGTGATTCAACCAAGTAAGTATTTGACATTTCTTGAAGGTTGTCTTGGTTTTTTTTAGACTCTTTGAAATTCGGATGCATTCAGCAATTATTTTGTTGTTTTACTGCTGCTATGCATATTAAAGATTCTTTTCAGCTTTGTTCTGTGCGTCTATGTAAATGAGATTTTTATGATCTCAGTTGTCATGTAAATTTCTTTGACGTTATATCACTTACTTCATAGTGACTTTTGCTTTACTGTAGATGAGATATTGTATTTAACGTATGTAATACCAAATCTTATTAGATCACTGTGTGTCAGGGCCGTGCGCAGGAATTAGCCTTGGGGGGGGTTTTAATTTTGGTTTGTATTCGCATACATTTTTCGCTAAGATAAACATATTTGCTGAAACAAATATCCAGACCCATACATAGGGTTGCCAGACGTACTGATTTGATCAGTACGATACTGATTTTTCGTACCCCGTACTGATGGTTTTAAAAACCTTAAGAAATACTGATTTTTTGGATTTTGTACTGATTTGTACTGATTTTTAGCCGACAATAAAAAAATCATTTTATCACCCTGCGATATTACTCGACGACCAACGTGTAATTGTTGTTGTGCACTCCGACGAGTGAGGGAAATTTCGGACATCGATCAAATTTGCTGGGTGAAACAAGCACCCGGGGCTTCGGGGTAATATTGTGTTATGTTGTGTATGTGCGCTCTAATCATCGATTTAAGCGTAACCACCTCTCATCGATGACGAAAATGTGTCCGAATTTCATCTGTGGGTTTGCTCGTAAGCATAACCACGGCATAACCATGAAATGATTAAGAAGGAGGAAGCAACGCGAACGTTAAATGTCATAGAAACATGATCGACAGTTAACGACACGGAAACAAGAAATAAATGCCAGTAATAAAGACGATTTTCTCCGCATATATTGCTTTTTTTTGGAAGGCAATGTACTGATTTTTTCGGGAAGGGTATCTGGCAACCCTACCCATACATCATAAATTTAAATGTTCTCTAACTTTTCTGAAACTCATTATGATTCATCAAAATCTAGTTAATCAGGTCCTAAATAGTACTATTTACAGTACTTGTTAATTGAAACTGCTCACTGTTTTCACAAAATGAACATTTTTTGTTATCAGTACAATTTTTTTTAAAATGCCAAACGAACATATGCTACACAACTTTGTAATTTCGGAAAGCTCCAAGTGCAATTCAAAGTGCCGAACTTATGTATTGGCCAACCTTATTTTTTGCAACTTTCACCAATTTCTTCTTCCGTAAAATTATTGCAACTAATTTTGTCAAAAATTATGAGTCAATATTCAATGCAAAATTTATAAACTCTATTTTGAAAATTTTTGCAAAATCATTGCAACTTACACGGAAAGAATTTTTTACTAGAATCAATGCCGAGACAAGAAAAATTAGACTTGATTTTGAACTTAGAAAATAATTTCTTAATATCAAGAAAATCCAAGAAAATTGGATTTTAAATAAATAAGTAAACATTTTCATGCTTCAAGTGAAATCGGATTTTAAATAAATAAGAAAAAGTTTTCTCACTTCAAGCAAAAATGGACTTTAAATAAATAAGAAATAATTTACTTACGGTAAGTGTTTTTTTCTTGTTTTTAGGAATAAATAATTAAGAAATAATTTTTTTGTTGCAAGTAAAACTTTTCTTATACGAGCTTAAGTAAATAAGAAAATATTAAATATATAATCAAGTAAAAATTTTCTAAAAATATTAAAAACGTAAAAAATAAGGAAAATGAAAACTAATCATAAGGGATTAGAAAACCATAATTAGTCAACTAGTACTTATTTTCCTAGGACTTGTTCACTGAAATGATAACATTTCAATTAATATAAATGAAGATGCAAATAGTGAACTCCTTATACCAAATGCTTCACTAACAATCTGAGAATTGCAGAAATATTCAGAAATATGCAAAGCGGATGGCAAATGAAAAAAAAAAATACGTGCTACTTTGGAAATGCAAATTCAGCAAGAAATATTTTACTTCGCTCAATAAAACGTTTTCTTATTTATTTAAAATTTTTTTTTGCTGTAGTTTGATGATATGCTCAAAGAACTTTGGCGTTCAAATTGAGCAAGAAATATTTTACTTCGCTGTTGTTTTCTTATTTATTTTCAATTTTTTTTTTGCTGTAGTTTGTTGTTCCAATTCATCGAAACACAATTTTCTTAAATTCTTCTTGATATTAGCAAGAAGATTTTCTTCATTTAAGTAAATTTAAGAAAAGATGTTCTTATTTATTTAAACATTTTTTTTCAACACTTTTTTTCTATAGATTTTGTTAGTGTTCTTGAATAAGAAAATAATTGTCTCATTTTTGGAAAACTCAATTTCTTATTTCCAGTAATAATTAAGTAAATTTTTCTTATTTCCCTAAAATTTTTCTAAATTGAGTTCAAGAAAGTATTTTTTTGATTCAAGTATACAAATTTCTTTCCGTGTAGATTTGATCATGGGGGGGGTTTTAACCCCCAAAACCCCCCCCCCCGTGCGCACGGCCCTGCTGTGTGTTATTACTTTGTTTACATGTAATCGCGAAAAGTTGGAATCAGATGGTATAAGAGCGCTAACGATCCGTTTCCGATTCACCAAAACTTTTCAAGCATCTTGTGAGTTCGTCTAATGCTTCGGTCTATCCCTTCTCTTAAGTTTTTCATGCTCAAACATGCCGTCGGTCCACTTGACGACGCGTTTGTTGATTCGTTTGTCTATCATTCTAAATTCAGACTCCTCGCTTGTTTTACCAACAGTTCATCTGTCGATCCATACCATACCTTTATAGTCTGGCGGCGGTCCTCTAAAACCAATTCAATCTTAAATTTTTACCTCAGCTGCGTATATACTAACAATTTAAATCTATTTCTACAAAAAAACTTTTTTAATTGTCCAATTTTTTTCTACATTACACAAGTATTTACTTTTCAGCTTAAGAACTAACTGTTCGCCTGTCGGTTGCGCTTTTGGTTGCCTTTTAAGGTTTGTGCGCATACAAAAGCTGGTTGCGCATGCGCGTTCTAAATAAGCGTATGTACCTACAGTAATTAAATAATATAAAAATTAAATTATAAAACAAAATACAGTATTGTGCGTCAGTCGCTTATTAACCGCTTATCATTTATTTGCTCAGCTTTTATGACTGTGCTGTGACTGCTCAGACAATCAACATCGTCTTATTATTGAAAAAGTAACAAAGCCGGCTATTGTTTTTCTGTTTTTATTTTACATTTTTTAGTATTGATTTTGTGGGCTCGGCAAATGGTTTTTACAGTTTCGCTGTTTTTTTATTTTTTCATTATCTTAATTTTATAACAAAGCCGTATCTGCTATTTAACTTTTTATCTTTTTCTTTTTTAATTTTTTTGTATTGTAATTGTGATTTAAGAGTGTGTTTACTAGATTTCTACAGTATTCTAATACTTAGAACTAAGTCAGAATATTATAAATCGATCAAAAAAAAAAAAGTTAACTGCGATTTTTGCGAATCCAACATAAATCGATAGCCGTACAACTTCTAAGATTTTCTGTACACTTAGCTTTAAAAATTTCTTTTTTTTTAAGTTTATATATGAAGTTAAAGTTTGATGTAATTTTTGGGTAAAATGTTAATATCTCAGGAACTATAAGTCGTATTTGACTGATTTAAAAAGCATTAGAACCAGAAAATTCCAGGCTATTATAAAATCGTATCATATTGCTAAATTTTTTATAGGAAACATAAAAACAAGATGGTGAGGTTATGATTCGCGATGTTCGCCTACTCAGAAAATTTTGAATTTAATACCACAAAGAGACCTATCAATCAAGAACCCAACCCCACTTTCGGATTTTTGGGACAGGCATGATTGAAGAAACTACAGCGATGAATATCAATAAAATATACCACTATGAGTAAAGCTAGCAGTAGGCTTTGCTTTATATCAGATATCTTACCTTCGTACCAATATAAGAAGAAGCTCGTTTTCCCATTTTTACTTCGTTTCGATAATTTTTACCCACGAATTTAAAAAAAAATATTGTTTAGTTAAGTTTATTCAATTTTATGTTTAACAAATTTATTTAAAAATGAGATTTCACGACATAAAATATGTCCGAGATCTTGAGGTACGAATGCATGGTACTTTCGAGTGTTTTTGATACCTCTCGCTAATTTAAAACGTGGTTTTGGAGTATTTTTTGCTTTTGTTTTCGGTGTTTTACTTTGCTAAATATATACTGTAGACTCACACGTCTAGACAATAATTTTTAAATCTAATATGTATTGATTTATATGGTATAAGTTTTCATTCTATACTCGTATGCATACATACATATCTAGTATCAAAGAGTCAAAATGCCCGCAATAAAATGTTGCAACCCATTTAAAAAGGAGAAGCACAACCGCAAATGTATCTCCTTAAGGAAAATCAGTGTCAAATGGGGAGGCGTTTTAAAAAAGCTTGCGGGAAACTATATTTGCGACCAGTGCAGAAAGGAAGCAAAAGAAAATTCAATTTCAGTCCAGACGCAATGTAAAAGCAAAGAAGAGGTTTTAGTTGATATTAGTGAAAACGATAATGAGATGCTTGACCTCACATTTGATGGTGAGATTTTTAAAGATCTACAATATGTATTTTTAATAAAATTTTGTGACCACAGCATCGTGTGCAAGCCCCGAAAAAGCTTTGAAAATATTAAAGTCGTCGGAAGCCAAATGTGTCCCTGATGATTTGAAATTGGCAATATCTAAAGAAGATAACAAGCATAAAAAAGTGCAGCTTTTAAGTACACTGCCCGCTCATTTGAGCATTCGTCGGATTCAAAGAAGCTTCAATATTCCATATCATATGGCTCGAATGGAAGTAAAAGCTCGTAAAATGTATGGGTATGCTACTTTTGGGCCAAGAAAGAAGCGACGCGGATTACCTAGTTATGTCACCAAAAAAATTTATGAGTTTTATCAATCCGACCAGTGTTGCCGAATAATGCCTGGGAAAAAAGACTGTATTTCCATTGTTGTCAACGGAAAAAGAAACCTAGTTCAGAAACGGCTACTACTAGGGAATTTGAAGGAGTTGTATAAAATGTTTTGTATAAAATATCCGCATATTATTTATTTATTTATTTATTTGGTCTTTGAATTCAAAAAAAATTCTTACAGACTATATACATATGCAAATTACACTAATACATTATTTATTCATGCAAAAAAAAAAAGTCTTCAGATGGTTGATTAGCATTGAATGCGACCATGTAAAATCAGCACCTGACGAACTGAAAAACAAATTAAGCTCAGCACATGCTCTAGAAATAGGTGCATTGACGCCATAGTTGGTTTTTGATAGACCAATTTTTAAGGTTTCGTAACGACGCAAGTTCCTGTATGGCACATTAAATTGAATTTTATCAAGTAGAGAAGGGCAATCGATTGCCCCAGAGATAATACTGAGAACAAAAGAGCACGAAAGGAAGCTTCTTCTGGCATCTAGTGATGTAAGGTTAATCAGCATACAACGGGATTTATACGGAGGTAAAGGCTTGGAAAATTTTAGTGGCCTAAGAGCGAATCGAAGAAACACTTTTTGGACCCTTTCTAGTCGATTAGAAAGACCAGTTTGAGAGGGCCTCCAAATGAAGGCTGCATACTCTAACCTCGATCTGACAAAGGCTCAGTATAAAGTCTTAAGAGTGTATGGGTTAGTGAAAGCAGCACAATTACGACGAATGAATGCTAGCATTGAGTAAGACCGAGATATTACATGAATAACGTGGCTATTAAAGCAAAACTTAGAGTCGAAAATAACTCCCAAATCTTTAATTTCTTCAACGAGTTTAAGTTTAACATCAGCAATATAATATGACGTTTGCAAAGTAGTAGCGGATTTGGCGAAAGTTACATGAAAACATTTTTTATGTTTAAATGTAAGCGATTCAGCTTGCACCACTTGTGGACATTAAGCAAGTCACATTGCATTCTCATAGAGTCGCTAGTATTGTTAATGACTGCAAATATTTTGAGATCGTCGGCATACAGCAGGTGTTCCGCAAACGAAAAGCATGAACCAATATCATTAATGAAAATTATAAACAAAAGGGGTCCTAGGATACTCCCTTGTGGAACTCCAGAGGATGCGACAAATGGCCGCGATGTTGCATTATCAAGAACAACCACGCAACGTCTATTGGATAAATAGGATCTGATCCATGATAAGAAGATGGAATGAAACCCAAAAGACTCGATCTTCAGTAAGAGTATTCTATGAGAAACTTTATCGAAAGCCTTGGAGAAGTCAGTGTATATCGTATCAACTTGCGATCTACTTTGAAAAGCAGATATGCAATAGTCACTAAAAATGGATAGATTAGTAACCGTGGAGCGGCATGCAAAAAAGCCGTGTTGCTTAGGGGAAATTAAGCTTTTAACCACAAAACGTAATTTTTCGTTAACAACTATCTCAAAAGGTTTTGATATAGAAGAGAGTTTTGCAATGGGCCTATAATTGTGAACATCGCTTTTGTTACCACTTTTGAAAATTGGAGAAATAGATGACAGTTTCCAGTCGTCTACAAAAAGACCAGAGGCTAGAGATCTATTAAAAATAGTTGTCAGCGGTTGTGCAAGGCACAAACAATTTTTCATCAAAACTGAAGATAGGCCATCAGAATCTACTTTAGATGTAGGTTTCATCTTTTGAATTCCATCGATAACGTCAGTAACAGATACACGTAACGATCCAAAATTTAATGAAGAGTTAGTGGAAGAAAAACAACTAGAGTCCGATTCAGAGTCGGAGTTAAAATTAGAGCAGAAGAAATCAGCGAACAAATTTGCTGCATCTACGGCAGAATTCGCAGTTGCACTATTAAAAAATACATTAATCGGCACTGATGAGGATGACTTCTTTGCCTTAATAAATTGCCAAAAGGCTTTCGAGTCAGTAATAATATTAGTCTCAAAATTAAGTATGTAATTTCTGTACAAGAACTTATTTAGACAATTGAACTCTTTTAAATAGCATTGAAATTTCGAATAATGTACTGGGTCGCCAGTTTTTTTTATACAATTTGCAGAATTTGTTTTTTAAGTTCCTCAGGCGTTTTAGACGTTTGGATATTAAAGTAAGTCTTTCGTCTTTCACAAAACTAAGACCTAGATTTTGCATACCTGTAGGACCGAGTGGGTCTCATGTTCTTTGCGTGTGCAAAATACATAAAAATATGGAATTTAAAGTGTCTGCATTAAATCATGCGATACTACATGCTAAAAGTGATCAAAGTCCTATTTCCCTCACAAGAATTTTGGATTCACTACTCTGTACAAACAAAACCCCTAATTGTTATTTGCTGACTTGTCAAGAATGCCCAGGCCCGGCAAAAACTTTTGAAGAGTTGGCCTTACTTTGCAAGCACAGTGAAATTTTCAATATTTCTTTTAAGCAATGGACAACCACAGACAGGTGAGAAGAATTTCCATAGGTTGTAAAAGTATTATAGAGCAATGAATATTTTTAATTTAGATGCCAACTAGTAACATTCAAAGAAAGGACGGAAGAATTTTTAAAAAACATTCAACTCGATATACTGCCGTATTTAAAACACAGTTACATTGCTAAGACTCAACAAGACTTTTACAACTATGTTAAAGAAAATTTAAAAAATGGTGAATACCTAATTGCCTTAGACTTTGCGGAGAACTACACATTCAAAATTCAAGATGCTGTACAATCCTATCATTGGACAAATGATCAAGCAACAGTTCATCCCTACGTGATATATTATCAGGAAAATGAGCGACTTATACAACATGAAAACTACGTCATAATTTCAGAATCTAAGAAACATGATGTTGTAGATGTTTATTTGTACAATATTTCTGAGAAGTCATTGAACTCCTGTGTGTTGATTATAGAAGAAAAATGGCACCGGAAAGTGCTTGGGGAAAGTTTTTTACATTTTAAAATTCTTTTATAGTTATCGTTAAGTTATCGGATTTTTGTTTGCAGATATTATTAGCAATTTTTTGGTGTAATGAGATCACTCCTACACGAATGATTCAAATTCGTTGTAAGTCCTTTTCAAATAGTTTTGAGTCTCATCAGCAATTCATTTATGTATATCGCTGTGAAAAGAATACATTTACACTCGAACTGCAAAATTGAAGGAAGTACAACATAAGACCGTTCAAAACTGAGTTCGTGAGAGCTACTGCGACCTTAGCTAGTCTCCGAAGTCGGTTTACAAGATTAGAATCACTAATTTATTCACTTGACCGATATACTTAATTGGTTACAGAAATATTTTCTATCGCAAATATCTTAGAAAAAAGAACAAGTACGAAAACTAAGTAGTATTTCCACTAAAATATATTTAGCACACTTTGCTACACATCGATCATAAATAAGATAGTAAGAAAAAAGATTATATGTATGTTCACAAGATCATAAGACCATGTGACGATTATATCATAATATAAGGGAAACAGACGAAGAGAATATAAGACCATAATAACATAAAATCAAGAGCATGAGAGAGCATCGAAAGATCATAATGCCATAAGATCATAAGACTAAGTAGTATTAAAACCCAAGATCATATTATTAGAAGCCATATGACGTTAACATTAGTGACTATACAACCAAAAGACCAAAACATTATAATTAAAATCGTGGAAGTATGAAATCATAAGACCAACAGCCCACAAAATATCATAAGATCATCAGATAACCCGTAGATCATAAGATCAAAAGATTGCAGTAACATATGTAGGAACAAAATATCATCAGACTGCAAGATATTTAAGATCATACAGCCATAAAACCATGAATCATTAGATCACATCATGAAGCACAAACATTTATTGATTCAATTCCACAATGTACCTACTTATGCATCGAGATGGCAATACTTCGAGACTCAACGGTAAGATTTTTTTTTTATAAAACTCTCTTTTAATATCCACGTAAACGAGAAACCTGTAACATAAAGCAGACAATGTCTACAGAAAATCCACACATAAATAAACCGCCTTTTCAAGAGTTTATTGACACCAACTCACTAAAATATTTTCACTTTATTGTCACTTTGGTATTCGTACAAACAAATGTAACTGTAACAGCACTGGTAAACATAATTTTTTACAATCAATTAAATTGAAAATTCCAATTTATGGCGCTTAATTGACGATCAAAAAGCGATAAATTTCACATATGTAGATCATTGAAAGATATTTAAAACCAATTTATGACTTACTTATTTAGAGATGGGTGTGAACAAGAAAAAAGCAGAAAAGAGAAGCAAAAGGGCAAAAGAAACAAAAAGTCAAGAAAAGTATAAATACAAGAGAAGTAAAAAGCAAAGAAAACACACGACTAAAGTTCATAATTCAAATTGATCGTAATATTATGCGCGAGATATGCGCAATTAAGTGGGCAGTTAAGAAAAAGAGCACACGGAAGGTTTCATTTATGATATAGATTATTTTATTTAAGAGGCTTCTACATTACATAGGTGTGCATAAGAAGACAGCAGAAGAATGCGCAAAGAAGGCCATAAATCGAGATACAAATAATAATATGTACGTATCTATATGTAAATTGGGCTCAAAGAATGAAGGGAACAAAAGGAAAAGGAAGTTATAACATAGCAGAAGAAATAAAGTATGTACAAGGCGAGTTAAAAACAAAAACAAGGACGCAAAACTTTTCGATCTCCCAATCAACACAAACAAAACAAATCAAAACAACAAGAAAATAAAATACATAGATTAATGCCAGTATCACGAACACCGAACGAACTACCGAAACGCCGAAAGCCACGGTGCCGAACTCATCGAAAATCGTATCAGCTACCCCGTCGGTTCGAAGTTAAGTGTTGCCAACTTTATGAACTATGTTCGAATCAGCGTTACCAAGTGCTGATGCGAAATTGAGCGGGGTTTTCTCAGTTTTCTTATGTTTTTGATAAAACCAAATACATTTTTACTTTATTTTACTAAAAACAATTTATTTAAATAATAAAATAATGGATTCTATTGCGATAGCAGCTTTATTAGTAGAGGAAGAGGAGCAAAGGATTTCTCTGAACGAAAGAAAGTTTTTGAGAGATCATAGCAATAATTTTACTTTAAGTAAACAAGCGTAAATTAAATTAGAGGCTGAAAATCAAAAAATAGTCTTAATTTTGCGTGAAAGAAATCTTTACCTTGTCCTTTTTTCTGTTTTTCATAGAATTGTTTTGAACTACATAAAAGCAAATTGTATACAAAAACAGGGGAAAATTTCAATAACAATTTACCCGGCATCGGAACTTTTCGTTTCTTTTTTTTTTGGCGATAGATCACTAAAATGCAAACGAAATCTTGCGGAAACTTATAATTCATTAATAACACAGTATTTTTGCGTAGAGCACTCTTATGTACTGCGCCGCGCTTTGAATAGTAACCCTCAGCCGACAGAACTCCCTTTCTGGAGTTAGATCTGGAGAGATTTACAGTAATTTTCCGTAGTCGGGAGTGTTATAACTAGTAAAATTATCATTCACAGAACTTTTCCTTTCATTCATTGAAACATTCTTAGTGGTTTGAAAATAAATACGGCGCGCGCATTATACTGAAGCCGACCTTCCACCACCTGCAATATTTATTTGAATGCGTCTTTATTGAGACGAAAGTTTTTACTGAAATGGTAAATTGTTGGTAATACACATTCATAATTCGTTAGTTGCTTTTTTATAGTAGTCAAACAATAATTATCAACTTCAGAAAATGCATTATTATTCTTGGGTAAAAATATATTTTAATTTCCAAAACCTACACACGCACGTAAATCACTGTTATTATCATTATTTCAAAATTTTTTCTCTGAAATTTTTCTTTGCATATAGCAGCAATTCAATCTCGGTGGAAAATGCAATGGACCCACGCCATGTTTGTGGCTTCTCGCGAACGGTTGATTAATGTATTTATATATGTTCACACTTATTAACACTTATTCCAATTTCATACATGCATTTACACAATTTACTTAAACTTTTGTTGTAATTTTTTGATATTTTGTTAATATCGCCGCAACCAAATACTTGCGGCAAATTTCGGCACGAAAAACTGTCAAAACGGTCGTTCATTCGGTGTTCATAATGCCGATTTGCCGAAAACGACATTTCGGTACCGCCGACGGTGTTGGTGATAGTGGCATAAAGCAAATATATATGTTAAGCAAACATGGGAAAAAGCAAGTAGTCTACGCAAAAATGATTAGTG
This sequence comes from Urophora cardui, assembly GCA_960531455.1. NCBI lineage: Eukaryota > Metazoa > Arthropoda > Insecta > Diptera > Tephritidae > Urophora > Urophora cardui. The sequence continues at coordinate 108,598,524 of OY482674.1, read as the reverse complement.
ATTCTGTGCGAACGAGTATGACGAAAAACTATTTAGCCATTCATTTCAAGCAAAAAAATAATAAAGTAGCAAAATTTCAGTAATCATTAAGCAACACCTATTGTTACTTATACGAGTACTAGATTAAAATGCGAAGTTTTCCAAAGACTTTAACAAACTTTAAGCAATAAAATAAACAACAACAAAATACTAATCTTAAGACGAATGTTTTAAAAGTGTTTAGATTGTTTTATTCACTTCACTCACTTGATAATAAACGTTAGTATAAGAAAAACTATAGAATAAATTGTATGCTGGAAACAGTTAAGTGTGTTCACCGTTAATGCGAAGAAAGGGAAATATCGCTTGTTGTTTGGAACATTGCAGCGATAACGGATGCTTCTATTTAGCTTAGAGAACCAGAAGCTAATAGCATGTCTCCACATACAACATCGTTCACTCTTTTCATCAGTATTCGCTCTCTCAATCGTCGTTGGACCTCAAATACAGCGCCAGACACCGCTAATTTCCATACAAAATGCTGAGAGCGAATAACGATTGGACTACGTTAGACTTTCTCAACACTCTCGCCAACCACGATAATATCGATGCCTTCTCTAACTTTGTATCGCCAAATTATGGAAATCTCACACATACCAAAGGAAAAAAAACGCAAAAATTATCGAAAATACATACATACATTGAAGAAGAATAAGAAATATCAAACAGAACGACGATCAGCTACGTGGAGACGGATTATTTCGTAAGATTATTCGCTGCATTATTCGAATGCGAATTAAGTCATGTGGAGACGGGCTTTTAAGAGACCTTAATTTGCCTTTTAGCAAACGAAGATTATGTTCCAAGTGTAAAGAAATATATTTCCAACAAACACAATCTCTAACGTTAGAGAATTTGTGGAGACTATATTAGATATTTAGGGAAATTCTCAAACTATTCTCTAATCGCGAGCGAGCGTAGAAAACTACACTGGAATCCGATTGGAAACAATCCCATTATATAACTACATTAGATTTCGATTCTAAATTATGATTTTCTCGATTTGAGGACTATGGCACATTTTAAAGTAAATTTTAGGCCATTAGGTCATTTGGTTTGGGAACGCTATGATGTTCGACAGTTTCTCGAATCGTTGTCTAACGTTAGAGATTTGAGAAAAGGGCTAGATTTCGAGTTATTCTCAAATCAATATCTAACTTCAGTATTTGTTGGGTTGGTGATTTTCAGCACTACAAAAGCTCTTAACCTTTTTTTAGTAATAAGACCATAACAAGGAAAGATCATAAGACTTTTAGCGCATACATTTGTAATATTAAATATCTAATAATAACATGAAGATACGGAAATCATAAAACCATTAAACCAAAAGATTATAAGACCAAAACCATTATGATAATACCATCAAACAATTTTGACAAAAAGCAGAAGATAGCGCATCGCCGAAACCGGTTTATAACAAAATCAAACATGACGGAAATTCGTTGCACAATACATCACAAGGGAATAGCTTGATTTCCGATGCATACCTAGAAGTTTCGAAGCCTAAACAATGGCAAACGCAAGACATATATTTTAAGAACTGAATAGCAAAATAGGCTTGAGTTATCAACTCGTTCTTCTCTTCTTTTCGTAAGATTTGAAAGACTAAACTTAAAAATAGATTACTAAATCAACATAAATTTGTAGGAACGTGTCTTTTGAAATGATTCCCCAAATACTCAATTTGCACAGCAAAAAAAAAAACGTGCTTATTGGATATAATTTTTCTTTTTTTAATAAGCAACTCTTATGCATTACCTAATCAAGACGAAAAATATGTTCATAAATACATACATAATACAAAATATTGCAGTATTAAAACGTATTTGAGATTATCGTCAGCAATGTGATAGTAGAGAGCAATAATTTAAGCAACTGATTGCTAATTACATGTATGTATGCTGCAGCTTGAATCAAAAATTTCATAAACAAAATAAATGTGACGCAATTAAGGTCAATGTTAGTTTGAGGTTTCTTAATACAAAAACTTGAGGTTAAACAATAAACCAATGTATGCAAGACTAAAATTAAATTTTGAAAGTATTTTACCAAATAATAAATTGTAGTAATTGCATTTAATTGTAGAGAATAATGTTAGGGTTGAGCGAAATGGGCTGGAGCGCACTTTAAAACTTGCCCAATGTATTATCTGTATCTCCTTCTCTTACTTGCGCGTATTGCGTTGTGGATCAAAGAAATATTCATGAAATTCATAGACAAACATTCAAATATGTAAGTAGGACTACATGTGCTTGATTACATGTATTTTTAATAGCATAATCAGCGCCAGAGTTTACATATTTCCATTTGTTGTTTTTTTTTCAACTTCCTTTGCTCAACAAAAGCTGTCAATCATTATGAAAGCAGTTAATTAAGGCGAAAAAGCCAAACTTGCTGTCTGCTTTCAATTCGCTGACCAAAAAAAAAATTTACCAACTGCGCAATCAATGTTTGCAGTGGAACGATTAAAGGAAATATAATAAAATTTGAAAACAATAAAAATAAAATTGTATAAGAAAAACGGAGCAGAGCAATAAAGTAATTAAAAATAAGTAAGAGCGCAGCTGTCTTCGGCCATGCCGAATATGCACTTCATACCTTTTATAGATGAGAGAACTCAAATGCTACATGGTCTGATTTTCATTACTTTGTACAGTTATATCCCAAAATATATCTGAACAATCGGTCGTAAAAGCTATATCTTGTAGTATTTCGATTTCCGACGCCGACAAATGATCGATTTCAGACAAAAGTAAATCCGTATACCAAATTTCAATCAGATATGTACCTCAAAAACCGAGGTTGGGACTTTGCTTAATCAACTCAACTCATGATTCTGATTACTTCGGCATATATTTTTTTGGGTCTAATTCTTCTCCTTCTGATACTTTCAACAACCCTGTTTTGGTACAAAGCTATAATACCTCTTAATATTCATCAAAGCTATGTATCTATACAAATAACAGAGAGAAATAAAAATGTAGAAAATTATAGAAAAAACTTCCAATAATTCAAAAGCAAGTTAAACTGGCTGATTACATGCAGATCAGACATAATACAAAAGCACATACATACCAGTGGCGGTCCTAGCGTAAATTGGCTGGGCAAGACCAAGCTGTATTATCTGAAATATGCCGCCTAAAATTCTTTCACATCTTCATAATTCCCTACAAACTTAGGTGCTGAAAGTGATGAACAGGATGATAGATATCATCAGGACTTAATAGTTTTTGAATGGCGATATCAAGGGTCTTGGTACGAGGATATGATGGGAGACTATTTTTTGGACAATCATACGTGTAACAAATACAGAAAATCACAAGAGTAGGGATGGCAACAATAACCGGAAAAACGATTGTAATCGGTTAATTTGTTTCGGTTAACGGTTAAAATGTATCGGTTTTTTCTTTTTGATTATTTTTCGATTAACATTTTTCCTCTCAAGTCGAAAATAATCGAAGTTGAGAATTTCCGCCTTTTCATCCCAGTCCGAATTCGTTTACCTACGGTTTCGTGAGTATATCCAAAAAACCGCAATAACTGTTCCCACCAGTTCCCGAATAGACGATTTTATCGTCATTTTGACGATTTTTCCTAATAAATGACGATTTTTTCGTTTATTATACATTTTTTTAAGGAATAATTGTAATCGAAAAACGGTTATAATCGGTTAGTTCCCCACAATTATTCACGATTAATAATCGAACGCTTTCGATTAACCTAAAAAGCGGTTAATCGGTTATTTCATTATTTTTGCCATCCCTACAAAAGAGTAGTCAAAAGCACTTACTCACATCGCTCATTATTTATCCTCTCTTTAAAATGGCGAAATGCAGATATTTTTTATTCAATAAATTTTGTTCCTATTAATCGCCGTTTCGAGAGATATTGTGCACTTCAAAACACGTAATAAATGGAATGAAATAATCTTGAGTATTACTCCTTAATAAAATTTTATGAATAAACCCAATTTTGTTGTTGAAATTTTACTCTTCCGGAAAAATTTTGGTTAAGAACTTTCAATAAAAATAGATAAATATAAATAACGGTACATCCGATTATTACACAATTAGTCCTAAAATGTTCACAATTAAATTCTCTATAGCATAGGGGGATAACTTTTTGTCCCCCATACAATTTTTCTGATTTTAGGGCAGTCGAATCTGAAATTTCTTAAAAAAAAACTAGATTTTTTCAAGTTTTTTTTTCATTATTTTTGCCATTGTAACCAAACTTATTGACCAATTTTGGAGTGTGAAGGCAAAAAAATTTTGTTGGATCTCCCTCTACCAGCACTTCCAAGATGCCACTATGTCTAATAAAACTTTTTGATGCACATATGTGATGCAATGTCTTGCATATATGGCCTTTTCCGCATTTTTACCAATATCTCAAAAACTGGGTCTGCCACAAAAAAATGCAGATGATATTCGGAATCAGCGTAAAATCGCTTTAGAAAAGTATTACGTATTTGATTTTTGGTAGTTAAAGTTGATCAAAATTTGTCGAGTAGTGTTATGGTTGCTTTAGCTTAACTTTTAAGCAGTTTTTTGAAAAACTGAGATCGAAGTAGCAACAGTCGCGAAATGTTTGATTTTATTTCATTTTGATTTTCGTTGCTTTTATAATTATTTTTTTTCCTGATTTTGATATTGTGTTGATTTATGTACTCAAAATTCATAGTCCGGAAAATATCAAAATCAACGCTTTCACAGTTTGATATTTGATATTTGGATTTGCATGTGAATTTTGTAGGTAGGCTAACGCGCCATCAGAACTTAAGTAGTGAACACATAGATTAACTTGAATAATAAACACATGTCAAGCGTAAAATAACCAGTGCTGGAATTCTGTAACCAATTTGCGACAATATTCGCATCGATATCGTAAATTTGCGATCAGTTTTGCGATTATGCTATTTTGTACAATTTTTCGGTTGAATTGTATAGCATATTTTGACAGTTGTTTCCGATAATCATCGCAGAGGTATCGATGGAAATTTTTGTATCTGTAGATTTTGCCAATATAGGTCGCAAAATAAGTTACAGAATCCCAGCACAGATTTTAAAGAAATTCGTAAAATGAAATGAACGAAAATATTTAGGCAAGCCGGGCTTTTCGGCTAGTATCAAGCGCCCGCCACTGTTTATTTATAAACATTTACACATGTATCTACATATGTATTTATGTACGATTATGTGCAGACATAATTGATATTGTAAATTAAAATTAAAAACACTAAAAAAAAAAATATAAAAAAAATAAAAAAAAAACTAAAAAATTAAAAAACACATGCAGCGCTATCAAATCCGCTAGCTGTGGGCTGCTGCTGTTCGTCATCGCCGTAGACAAATGTTATTAGTTCCGGTCAATAACTTTCGATATGTTGTTGGTCAGTCCGGCCGGCCACCAGCCCGCGAGCTAGCCAGCCATCCAAACAGCCAGCCTTAACTACTGCCTATCTCGTTGGTCTGTTTGCTGATTATGCAGTCTATTGGTAGGTTGGCTGACTCTGGTTGTATGCTTCGTTGCTTGATTTATCTAATATCTATGTACATACGTTAACGCTCTAACAAATTTATGTGTTGTTGTTTTTGTAGTTTTTTGTTTTTCTTTTTTTTTTCAAATTACTAACCGGTTTTTTTTAGACTTTCATTACTCCGTGCATATCAACTCCAACGCTTGGCGCTCGTTTTGTATGCGCACAACAAGCCACCAACCAAACAACCAAATCAGCCATCCGACCAACCTTAATTTCTTTATATGCAATGCAGCACTATTTTTTATTCCATTTTGTTGTTGCATTTCCCGCTTCAAAACCTTTTATACTTATGTCCATGTCGTCGTCGTCGTCGTCAAATCAATTGTAAATGCACATACATAAATGGCCCCGTCACACTCGTATATGGGCATGTTTCCCCCACCTACAAACCCACAAACTGCTATCAAATTTTAAAAGGCCTATCAACAACTGGTTGTGTGATGTACTTACTTACATACATACATATGTATGTACAAATTTATGCATTTACATTAAGTATTTACTATTTTTGTAATTAATTTGAGTTTTATGTGTTTGGTTGTTTTTTTTTTTTGTTGTTTTTTCACCATTTTTTAATCGTAATTTAATTTCAATTTGCTTGCATAATCAGTGGACTTGTTTCGCTGACTTTTTTGACAAAATATCCACATATTACAACCAGCTGTACTTAAAAAAAAATGGAACTACGAATATAACTTCATTAAAATTGTAAAAATTTTGCCACAGATTTAATGGATGGAGTTGACGAGCTATAACAAGACACAAGTTAGTGAAGATGGCACATCGCCGAAACCGGTTTATAACCAAATCAGACTGGACAAGAGATGACGGAAATTCATTCCACAATACATAGTGGTAAGCTACTTTTTAGGGATACCGAATTTATGAGGGTGTGGAAAAATTCTTCCTCCTCGACATTCAATTTTCGCCGAATCATTATAATAACAAGTAAGGAAGCCTAAGTTCGAGTGGAATCGAACATTGGATACTCAGCTGATGCTTTCATTGTTTGTTTGCGTTTGCTCGATATAGGGTGTATTTTATATCAAACGAGTGCCGCATAAAGTGGGCGCAGCCACGCCCATTTTCAAAATTTGTATCAACCATCCAACTAAGCATATAAATATTATTGTTAGTGCAAAATTGCATCCCTCTCTGACTTTTAGTTACAAAGACGTCACGTTACAAATTCCAAAAGGGTGTTTCAGAAATATCTTTGTTAAAAATTAGGCGTGGTCATAAACCGATTTCAATAATTTTTTGCGTGTCTATTAACACAAGTTATAAAAGTGTATAAACCAAGTTTCGTCATAATATCTCAGTTATTTGTCGAGTTATGGGCTCCGAAATCTCGTACATTCCTTTGTCTAAAAAGAGGCGGTGCCACGCCCACTTTCCAAAATTTTTCTATTTTTTGTTTCCGGTCTGTTGTGGAAGTCATGCCACAAAATTTCAATGAATTATCTTTATATTTGACAAAGATATCGCTTAAAATGTTTTTATTAGGCCCCTTTATAGTTCCCATATATAAAATTGGGCGTGGTCGTCAACCGATTTTGGTAATTTTTAGTCCACGCATTTGCCTAAGTAAATACATCACGCGTGCCAAATTTCATCGATATATCTTTAACGGTTTCTGAGTTATGGCTTATAAAACTTTCAATATTTTCCCCTTAATAAGTGGGCGTGGCACCGCCCTTTTCCAAAATGTTTGTGTTTTTTGTTTTATGTCTGTAGTTGGACTGCTGCCACAAAATTTCAGTGATAGATCTATATATTTGACCGAGATATCGCTTAAAATGTTTTTATTAGGCCCCTTTATAGTTCCCATATATAAAAGTGGGCGTGGCTGTCAACCGATTTTGACAATTTTCCATCAAAACATTTGTCTAAGTAAGCAAATCACGCATACCAAATTTCATCGATATATCTTCAACGGTTTCTGAGTTATGACATATAAAACTTTCAATGTTTGACCCTTAATAAGTGGGCGTGACACCGCCCTTTTCCAAAATGTTTGTGTTTTTTGTTTTATGTCTGTAGTTGGACTGCTGCCACAAAATTTCAGTGATAGATCTATATATTTGACAGAGATATCGCTTAAAATGTTTTTATTAGGCCCCTTTATAGTTCCCATATATAAAAGTGGGCGTGGCTGTCAACCGATTTTGACAATTTTCCATCAAAACATTTGTCTAAGTAAGCAAATCACGCATACCAAATTTCATCGATATATCTTCAACGGTTTCTGAGTTATGACATATAAAACTTTCAATGTTGGACCCTTAATAAGTGGGCGTGGCACCGCCCATTTTCCAAAATTTCATCAAATTTCTTCATAAGGGCCTTAGCTCAATACGTGGGTGAAATTTCACCGCTCCAGCTATATTAGTGGCTAAGATACCAAATTTCCGATTTTTTCTATATAGGAAAAGTGGGCGTGGTTATGGTCCGATTTCGCCCATTTTCAATACCAACCGTGCCAGTCGCGATACCAATCTGCATTCCAAATTTCATCAAAATATCTCAATTTTTGCGCGAGTTAGAGTGCGTACGGACGGACGGACGAACATGGCTCAATCGATTTCTCTTTTCACCCTGATTATTTTGATATATATAGGTCCATATCTATCTCGATTATTTCATTCTGTTACAATCCACCGTTATGAAATCAAAACTATAATACTCTGTGTACTAGTACAGCTGAGTATAATAATAATACAATAGCGCTATTAAAACTCTGACGAGTTTTATGGCCGAGCTTCTCTCCCAATTCGAGGTGTGCTCCTTTTGTTTTTCCCACTAATTGGGTGGACCTACAGTTTTATGCCGGCTCCGAACGGCGAATGCATTTTTTGTGAGAAGCTTTTTCATGGCAGAAATACACTCGAAGGGTATGCCGCCGACTGCCGAGAGGTGACCGTTGCTCTTAAAAAACCCAATAATTGGATTTTTACTAATTAGACAAATTTTTTTGGTGTTTGCTGGGACTGGGGTTTGAACTCGAGACCTCTGGCATAGCAGGCGAGCACTCTACCCACTGCACCACAGCGAAGTTAATAGAGAATGCGAATGCACTTGCTTAGAATCTTGAGTGTCTTGATCGGTGGATCTTGACTTCACAATGCGTGACCGCCACAAAACACTTTATGAACCGTTTTCACAAACGATTATGAGCGCCTTGGCATGTTGTGGTTCTGAAATCGAATGGGGAATGCTATGACCCCTCTTATGTTCAAACCAAACCTCAGAAGGGATAACGAAAAGTCTTTCCATCATTGAATCACATTCAGAATTCAGAAATCTTATTCATATTTATAATTTACACTCAATATGAATGAATATATATAAATAATATATTGATAAGAATCATCTAATATTTCTACGTACGCCCTTTGATCCATGGTGCCTTCACTATATGAAAAAAACTTGCCTACACCATCACTTTGACTCCGCCATGTTTGACAATTTTTGTGATGAACCGGGGAATGGATGGACGCCGAACAAACTGTCTTAAGCCTGTACTACCAAATAATTTCATTCGTCTGACTATAATATCGACGCTTCCAAACAAAACTGTACTAAGTCTGAAAACTGTGTTTTGCAGGAGAAGCTCTCAAAGTTTAAACTCGATATGAAACTTCGGTTGCATATTAAGTATATTTTCCCTTGTAACTTCTTTTTGGGTTCAACGATCAACACCAAAACTCGACAATATCAAAGTTAGGGTACGCTTTATATAAAACCGTAAGAAAGAATAAAAATTTGCTACGTGGTTTTTCATGGCAAGCTCTCAAAGTTTTTATTCTGTAAAAATCTCGAGTTGTACTATATGTACACTTTTGCTTATAACTTTTGATTCGATTGTCCGATTGATACCAAAATTAGACAGCATCTAAATTAAGACACGTAATACTTGAAAACGCCAAAAACGGGAATATGTACTAAGTCGACTTAGTACAGTATTGTTTGGAAGCGTCGATATGGTGTGTTCCGACCACAATATATCTGCTCAATGGTGTGGGGAAATTTTTCATATAGTGAAGTCTGACCGTGGATCAAAGGGACAACGTAGAAATATTAGAGGACGTTGTGTTACAATCAAGGATGGGCATTTTTGCATTACCATTCAAAGTGCATTACCATTCACTACTGAATGGTAATGCAAACCAAATTTCATTCCCATTCCCTACTGAATGGTAATGCAAATCAATTTTGCACTACCACTCATCATTGATTGGGGGCTGCAAGGCTGAATGCAATCAAAATTGAATGCAGCTTGCCCAACCCTGGTTACAATACGCCACATGGAATAAGCGTTTAAAATGGGCGCTCCAATGGTATAATGGTCCAAAACACACGAGAAAGACCGCAAAAGTGGTTTGGGGTGAATGGGGTTAAGCTTATGCGTTGGCCTACTCAGTCTCCTGACCTCAAACCCATAGAAAAGCTATGGGATGATATTAATATATGAAGATGTTGCTGAACGTAAACCAACCAATTCAAGAGATCTATGGAAGTTAGTAAAAGAAAAACACGGGATTGGATGGCAATGAAACGCTGCCAGAATCCCATTGATCCTAGGCCGCGGAGGTGCGGCGCGGTATTAAAAAAAAAAAACGATTTTATTCCACCAAATTTAGTATTATTAATGTTTTGCAAAACTTTCAAAGCATTTTAGGCTAAAATTTAGGAATTATTGTGTAAAAAGATGAATACATGCTCCTATTTTTTTGTGGAACTAATTTTTTGATTACTTTACTAAAACGGAGATTTTTTATTTTTAAGGCACTTGAGTGAAATATGTGGGCCATGAATATATGTACATATGTATGTATAAATAAAAGATTGGTGAATAATTTTGTGAAAAAAATTTGCAACTAAAAGAGTTTTTTGTTGAGCAATTTAGTTTTTTGATGTCGGCACTCCTATTACTTTGTGGACAACTGTACCTACGCAAGAGAGAAGTGGACACTAAAAATGAGAGACTTTGAAATCTCAAATAACTCCACCAGATAAGCTGCCATTGTTCCGGTCGGGGTTTACAATATTGATTTTGTGTGATGTAGACTTAAAGATGAACATAATTATTAAATTTTACAGAGTTATTTATTTATTTATTTTTTGCACTTTGTAATTTAAATTTAATAAAATAAATTTATGCCAAATCGCACAGCAGTGTATATACTTAAAGCTTGATTTCCTCCGCGCTTGAATTGCCTTACTTAAACACTTCTTTGTTCTGCTTTAACTTGAACCTTGAATTCTTTTTCTGAAGCATTTTTTATCACAATTTTTATTTGCGCAAGCAGTGCTTTGCTTGTTTATGCTTGTGATTACAAAAAAAAAAATAAAAAAAAAAATAAAAAATAAAAATATTAATTTCAATCATTTGCTTTCAATTTCTTTCCACATTAATCCAAATTTCTTATGCAAACGGAAATGAACTGATTTTGTACCAGGAAATTTGACTTATTACAAAAGTGAACAATTTTTTTCCTCTTTTGCTTTACTCAAACAAGTTTTCGTACAGCCAAATACAGTTGATCAATGGAAGAACTTGTGCTATAGCTCATGTATTCGTTTGCCTTTCTGTTTTTCGTTTTTTTTTTTATTTTTTTTTTTCTGTACTCATTTCCACTGCCAGCAAAATCAATTTGGTAGGTATCTGATGCAATTAGCGGAAAATTGTGTGACCATTTTGCAAACGAAAATTGCAATTAGAGGAAATGATTGAGACGACGCGTAGCGGCAGGTGGACATACATACAAACCATATACGTACATTAGAGCGTATTGCAAAATAAGAAGTTCGCCATACGCCCCCCGTATTATTTCTTTATCGAAAACATTTCTGGAAAATTTTTTTATTTTTTTCCTGGAAGCCGCAAGATGTCGCTAAAATTCAATTCTTTCATATCTTCGGTATTTATGGTCTGTGGGCCTATTCTGTAACCAATTTGCGACAATTTTGGGATCGGTATAGTAAATTTGCAATCATTTTTGTGATTATGCTATTCTGTACGAATTCTATAGTATATTTTCACAGATGTTTCCGATAATCATCGCAGAGGTAACGAGCGAAATTTTTGTGTCGGTAGATTTTGCGGTTATCGGTCGCAAAATAAGTTACAGAATCCCAGCACTGATCTCTAAGTTTATTACCTCAATCTCCTTGGTTGGAGAGGAGGATTCCTACTAATTGTATTAACCCCATGTGCGCCATTTGGGTCACTTCCATCCAGTACTTAGTTTATACAATTTTAATGTAAATTTTTTTGCCGGCATGTTAAGCGTCGTCAAAAAACATTAATCTTTTGCAACAGAATTCTTTCGATCGATTCAGTATAACCGCAAATAAATACATTTAATATTCCGAGGAATATAAGTTTTCCGCTTTCTGTGGTCTTTTAGGTTCATTTTACAAAGATTTTTTCTGAAGACACTCCTACTGAAATTTTATTTCGAATAATTTTTTAGAACATTTTAGCCATCTAGAACCCTTAAGAAAGGGCTATTTTGACCCGTTTTTACATAGTCAGAAAATATAGTATTGTTAGGAAATAGTATTTTTAAGATCGCTAGAGGGCTAAAATGTCCTAGAAAATTATTAGCCATAAAATTTCGGTGAGGGACTCCTCAGAATAAATCTTTGTAAAATTAACCTAAAAGACCACAGGAAGCGTGAAACTTGTATTCTCTGAATATTAAATGTGCGCTTTTTTTTTTTGTTCATAGACATAGAAAGTTGAAGGCAGCGGACGCGTTTTACTATCGCTCTGTGAAATTATACATTCTTATCAGTAAATTCTTCAAATATAGTTCTGTAAAATAGTGCTAAATCTACGTCTACACCTGGAGCGTCATTTCTATTTAGTTCCTGCCTGCAAAAATAAAAAATAAAAACGAAATAATAAAAAATCATACATATGTACATAAATTGATTGAAGTTTGTTTTTGCTGAAATTGTGCAATTTCTGCATACTCTTTCGCTGCCAACGTTGTTGCTATTATTGCTCTCGCTGACTTTCTCGGCGTGCTCGTCGCTTTTCGCTGGATTAGCTGTACTGCTGCTGTTCTCACTACCGCTCTCGCTCTCGCCCCGCATTGCTGTTGTTGGAATATCTACGGTTCATTTTCATCTTGTGCTTTTATCTTCTGTTTTGCGTTTCCATTTACGTGCATTGTTGGTAATCTTAGACAAGAATGCCATACAGCATGTCAACTCGTAACAAAGCTGCGCGCCTGGTTAACTCATCACTATCAAGGCCTAATACGCCTCAATCTAAAATAGGTAAGGATGTGATGGCCACTCCACCTACATGGGTAGGACGGCTGGAGGCGAAAATTGAAAGCGCGGTTGACTTAATGACTGCACGTATGAAGACATCTAATGAGGAGGTTCTTAGCAGAATGGGCGAGATTACAGCTGAAGTCTCAAACATTAAACAGTGTCTGAAAGATTTTGTGGTGAGGCTCGAGGAAGTAGAAAGCAAATTTGCGCAACTTGAACAGCTGCGTGAAGATATGTGTCATCTCAAAGCTAAAATGGAAACTTACGAAGAAAACATCGTTTCATCGGATATAATTATAAGTGGAATACCACACGATGATGATGAAAATGCCGGCGAAATTTTTAGCAAGCTTTGTGGTGCAATGAAAATAAATGCTCCGCCCGTTCGTGCGGCTTTTCGCGCAACCAAACCAAAAGGTAACGCGAAGCCTGCGCCTCTTATAATTAAGTTGCTATCTCCGGCTGACCGACCCCGGCTATTCAAAGCGGCAGCTAGGTTTTATAAAGCTGAAAATAGATACTTTCAACTGAGTGATATTGGAGGCAATTTGGGTGGAAGTATTTTTATTAATGAATGCCTCACCTCAGGTAAGCGTGAGATTATGAACTTCGCAACATCTTTAAAAAGGCAAAAGCGCTTAACATCCGCCTACACTATTAGAGGCGATGTCTATGTTCGGTTAAAACCTGGAAACGCCGCTGTAAATGAGTGTCAAGTTAGCGAGGCACCCTTGGCAGATCGGATCCGGAGGGGGTGCATAATTAGTCCCTAATTAATCCCTAATTAATCCCGCAAAAATTAATTTTTTCCCTCAACTGCTTCCCGGAATTTTGGGGTGCCTCGCTAACTTGATATCAAGTTAGCGAGGCACCCTGTAAAAACTGTCTTAGACATGAGATATCGGAATCGGGTTTGTGGCTTAATTAGTTCCTAATTAATCCCTAATTAATCCCGCAAAAATTAATTTTTTTGTTCAAATATTTTTCGAGTTTTTTACCAAAGTATGTCCGTGTCAAGTTAGCGCGGCACCCTAATAAAATTTTGAGATATCGAAATCGGACTTGTGGTACAATTAGTCACTAATTAAACCCTAATTAATCCCGCAAAAATTAATTTTTTCCCTCAAATATTTATGGATTTTTTGTACCCAGGTATATCCATGTCACCGTACCGAAACACCCTAATGAAATTTTGTGATATCGAAATCGGACTTGTGGCATAATTTGTCTCTAATTAATCCCTAATTAATGACACAAAAATTAATTTTTTTCCTCAACTGCTTCTCGGAATTTTGGGGTGCCTCGCTAACTTGACATGTCAACTTAACGAGGCACCCTATAAAAACGTCTTAGACATGAGATATCGAAATCGGGCTTGTGGCTAAATTAATCCCCAATTAATCCCTAAACAATGACGCAAAAATTAATTTTTTCCCTGAAATTTTTTGGGTTGTTTTGTACCCAAGTATGTCCGTGTCACCTTAGCGAAACATCCTAATGAAATTTTGTGATATCGAAATCGGACTTGTGGCATAATTTGTCCCTAATTAATCCCTAATTAATGACACAAAAATTAATTTTTTTCCTCAACTGCTTCTCGGAATTTTGGGGTGCCTCGCTAACTTGACATGTCAACTTAACGAGGCGCCCTATAAAAACGTCTTAGACATGAGATATCGAAATCGGGCTTGTGGCTAAATTAATCCCTAAACAATGACGCAAAAATTAATTTTTTCCCTGAAATTTTGGTTTTTTTGTAAGCAAGTATGTTCGTGTTACCTTAGCGAAACACCCTAATGAAATTTTGTGATATCGAAATCGGACTTGTGGCATAATTTGTCTCTAATTAATCCCTAATTAATGACACAAAAATTAATTTTTTTCCTCAACTGCTTTTTTGGAATTTTGGGGTGCCTCGCTAAGTTGACATGTCAACTTAACGAGGCACCCTATAAAAACGTCTTAGACATGAGATATCGAAATCGGGCTTGTGGCTAAATTAATCCCCAATTAATCCCTAAACAATGACGCAAAAATTAATTTTTTCCCTGAAATTTTTTTCGAGTTTTTTACCAAAGTATGTCCGCGTCAAGTTAGCGAGGCACCCTAATAAAATTTTGAGATATCGAAATCGGACTTGTGGTAAAATTAGTCACTAATTAATCCCTAATTAATCCCGCAAAAATTAATTTTTTCCCTCAAATATTTATGGATTTTTTGTACCCGTGTATATCCATGTCACCTTAGCTAAACACCCTAATGAAATTTTATTATATCGAAATCGGACTTGTGGCATAATTTGTCCCTAATTAATCACTAATTAATGACACACAAATAAATTTTTTCCTCAACTGCTTCTTGGAATTTTGGGGTGCCTCGTTAAGTTGACATGCCGATTTCGATATCATACTTGGGTACAAAAAAAAACCAAAAAAATTTCAGGGAAAAAATTAATTTTTGCGTCATTGTTTAGGAATTAATTAGGGATTAATTTAGCCACAAGCTCGATTTCGATATCTCATGTCTAAGGCGTTTTTACAGGGTGCCTCGCTAAGTTGACATGTCAAGTTAGCGAGGCACCCCAAAATTCCGAGAAGCAGTTGAGGAAAAAAATTAATTTTTGTGTCATTAATTAGGGATTAATTAGGGACAAATTATGCCACAAGTCCGATTTCGATATCACAAAATTTCATTAGGGTGTTTCGCTAAGGTGACACGTACATACTTGGGTACAAAAAAACCAAAAAAATTTCAGGGAAAAAATTAATTTTTGCGTCATTGTTTAGGGATTAATTAGGGATTAATTTAGCCACAAGCCCGATTTCGATATCTCATGTCTAAGACGTTTTTATAGGGTGCCTCGCTAAGTTGACATGTCAAGTTAGCGAGGCACCCCAAAATTCCAAAAAGCAGTTGAGGAAAAAAATTAATTTTTGTGTCATTAATTAGGGATTAATTAGGGACAAATTATGCCACAGGTCCGATTTCGATATCACAAAATTTCATTAGGGTGTTTCGCTAAGGTGACACGAACATACTTGGGTACAAAAAAACCAAAATAATTTCAGGGAAAAAATTAACTTTTGCGTCATTGTTTAGGGATTAATTAGGGATTAATTTAGCCACAAGCCCGATTTCGATATCTCATGTCTAAGACGTTTTTATAGGGTGCCTCGCTAAGTTGACATGTCAAGTTAGCGAGGCACCCCAAAATTCCGAGAAGCAGTTGAGGAAAAAAATTTATTTTTGTGTCATTAATTAGGGATTAATTAGGGACAAATTATGGCACAAGTCCGATTTCGATATCACAAAATTTCATTAGGGTGTTTCGCTAAGGTGACACGTACATACTTGGGTACAAAAAAACCAAAAAAATTTCAGGGAAAAAATTTATTTTTGCGTCATTGTTTAGGGATTAATTAGGGATTAATTTAGCCACAAGCCCGATTTCGATATCTCATGTCTAAGACGTTTTTATAGGGTGCCTCGCTAAGTTGACATGTCAAGTTAGCGAGGCACCCCAAAATTCCGAGAAGCAGTTGAGGAAAAAAATTTATTTTTGTGTCATTAATTAGGGATTAATTAGGGACAAATTATGGCACAAGTCCGATTTCGATATCACAAAATTTCATTAGGGTGTTTCGCTAAGGTGACACGGTCATACTTGGGTACAAAAAAACCAAAATAATTTCAGGGAAAAAATTAACTTTTGCGTCATTGTTTAGGGATTAATTAGGGATTAATTTAGCCACAAGCCCGATTTCGATATCTCATGTCTAAGACGTTTTTATAGGGTGCCTCGCTAAGTTGACATGTCAAGTTAGCGAGGCACCCCAAAATTCCGAGAAGCAGTTGAGGAAAAAAATTTATTTTTGTGTCATTAATTAGGGATTAATTAGGGACAAATTATGGCACAAGTCCGATTTCGATATCACAAAATTTCATTAGGGTGTTTCGCTAAGGTGACACGTACATACTTGGGTACAAAAAAACCAAAATAATTTCAGGGAAAAAATTAAATTTTGCGTCATTGTTTAGGGATTAATTAGGGATTAATTTAGCCACAAGCCCGATTTCGATATCTCATGTCTAAGACGTTTTTATAGGGTGCCTCGCTAAGTTGACATGTCAAGTTAGCGAGGCACCCCAAAATTCCGAGAAGCAGTTGAGGAAAAAAATTTATTTTTGTGTCATTAATTAGGGATTAATTAGGGACAAATTATGGCACAAGTCCGATTTCGATATCACAAAATTTCATTAGGGTGTTTCGCTAAGGTGACACGGTCATACTTGGGTACAAAAAAACCAAAATAATTTCAGGGAAAAAATTAACTTTTGCGTCATTGTTTAGGGATTAATTAGGGATTAATTTAGCCACAAGCCCGATTTCGATATCTCATGTCTAAGACGTTTTTATAGGGTGCCTCGCTAAGTTGACATGTCAAGTTAGCGAGGCACCCCAAAATTCCGAGAAGCAGTTGAGGAAAAAATTAATTTTTGTGTCATTAATTAGGGATTAATTAGGGACAAATTATGCCACAAGTCCGATTTCGATATCACAAAATTTCATTAGGGTGTTTCGCTAAGGTGACACGGACATACTTGGTACAAAAAAACCAAAATTTCAGGGAAAAAATTAATTTTTGCGTCATTGTTTAGGGATTAATTAGGGATTAATTTAGCCACAAGCCCGATTTCGATATCTCATGTCTAAGACGTTTTTATAGGGTGCCTCGCTAAGTTGACATGTCAAGTTAGCGAGGCACCCCAAAATTCCAAAAAGCAGTTGAGGAAAAAAATTAATTTTTGTGTCATTAATTAGGGATTAATTAGAGACAAATTATGCCAGAAGTCCGATTTCGATATCACAAAATTTCATTAGGGTGTTTCGCTAAGGTGACACGGACATACTTGGGTACAAAAAAACCAAAATTTCAGGGAAAAAATTAATTTTTGCGTCATTGTTTAGGGATTAATTAGGGACTAATTTAGCCACAAGCCCGATTTCGATATCTAATGTCTAAGACGTTTTTATAGGGTGCCTCGCTAAGTTGACATGTCAAGTTAGCGAGGCACCCCAAAATTCCAAAAAGCAGTTGAGGAAAAAAATTAATTTTTGTGTCATTAATTAGAGACAAATTATGCCACAAGTCCGATTTCGATATCACAAAATTTCATTAGGGTGTTTCGCTAAGGTGACACGGACATACTTGGGTACAAAAAAACCAAAAAAATTTCAGAGAAAAAATTAATTTTTGCGTCATTGTTTAGGGATTAATTAGGGATTAATTTAGCCACAAGCCCGATTTCGATATCTCATGTCTAAGGCGTTTTTACAGGGTGCCTCGCTAAGTTGACATGTCAAGTTAGCGAGGCACACCAAAAATTCCAAGAAGCAGTTGAGGAAAAAAATTAGTTTTTGTGTCATTAATTAGGGATTAATTAGGGACAAATTATGCCACAAGTCCGATTTCGATATCACAAAATTTCATTAGGGTGTTTCGCTAAGGTGACACGGTCATACATGGGTACAAAAAAACCAAAAAAATTTCAGGGAAAAAATTAATTTTTGCGTCTTTGTTTAGGGATTAATTGGGGATTAATTTAGCCACAAGCCCGATTTCGATATCTCATGCCTAAGGCGTTTTTACAGGGTGCCTCGCTAAGTTGACATGTCAAGTTAGCGAGGCACCCCAAAATTCCAAAAAGCAGTTGAGGAAAAAAATTAATTTTTGTGTCATTAATTAGGGATTAATTAGGGACAAATTATGCCACAAGTCCGATTTCGATATCACAAAATTTCATTAGGGTGTTTCGCTAAGGTGACACGGTCATACTTGGGTACAAAAAAACCAAAAAAATTTCAGGGAAAAAATAAATTTTTGCGTCGTTGTTTAGGGATTAATTGGGGATTAATTTAGCCACAAGCCCGATTTCGATATCTCATGTCTAAGGCGTTTTTACAGGGTGCCTCGCTAAGTTGACATGTCAAGTTAGCGAGGCACCCCAAAATTCCAAAAAGCAGTTGAGGAAAAAAATTAATTTTTGTGTCATTAATTAGGGATTAATTAGAGACAAATTATGCCACAAGTCCGATTTCGATATCACAAAATTTCGTTAGGGTGTTTCGCTAAGGTGACACGGACATGCTTGGGTACAAAAAAACCAAAATTTCAGGGAAAAAATTAATTTTTGCGTCATTGTTTAGGGATTAATTAGGGATTAATTTAGCCACAAGCCCGATTTCGATATCTCATGTCTAAGACGTTTTTATAGGGTGCCTCGTTAAGTTGACATGTCAACTTAGCGAGGCACCCCAAAATTCCAAAAAAGCAGTTGAGGAAAAAAATTAATTTTTGTGTCATTAATTAGGGATTAATTAGAGACAAATTATGCCACAAGTCCGATTTCGATATCACAAAATTTCATTAGGGTGTTTTGCTAAGGTGACACGTACATACTTGGGTACAAAAAAACCAAAATAATTTCAGGGAAAAAATTTATTTTTGCGTCATTGTTTAGGGATTAATTTAGCCACAAGCCCGATTTCGATATCTCATGTCTAAGACGTTTTTATAGGGTGCCTCGCTAAGTTGACATGTCAAGTTAGCGAGGCACCCCAAAATTCCAAAAAGCAGTTGAGGAAAAAAATTAATTTTTGTGTCATTAATTAGGGATTAATTAGAGACAAATTATGCCACAAGTCCGATTTCGATATCACAAAATTTCGTTAGGGTGTTTCGCTAAGGTGACACGGACATGCTTGGGTACAAAAAAACCAAAATTTCAGGGAAAAAATTAATTTTTGCGTCGTTGTTTAGGGATTAATTGGGGATTAATT
This sequence comes from Urophora cardui, assembly GCA_960531455.1. Classification (NCBI taxonomy): domain Eukaryota; kingdom Metazoa; phylum Arthropoda; class Insecta; order Diptera; family Tephritidae; genus Urophora; species Urophora cardui. The sequence goes on along the minus strand of OY482674.1, from coordinate 108,578,809 downwards.
TAGCCACAAGCCCGATTTCGATATCTCATGTCTAAGGCGTTTTTACAGGGTGCCTCGCTAAGTTGACATGTCAAGTTAGCGAGGCACCCCAAAATTCCAAAAAGCAGTTGAGGAAAAAAATTAATTTTTGTGTCATTAATTAGGGATTAATTAGAGACAAATTATGCCACAAGTCCGATTTCGATATCACAAAATTTCATTAGGGTGTTTTGCTAAGGTGACACGTACATACTTGGGTACAAAAAAACCAAAATAATTTCAGGGAAAAAATTTATTTTTGCGTCATTGTTTAGGGATTAATTTAGCCACAAGCCCGATTTCGATATCTCATGTCTAAGACGTTTTTATAGGGTGCCTCGCTAAGTTGACATGTCAAGTTAGCGAGGCACCCCAAAATTCCAAAAAGCAGTTGAGGAAAAAAATTAATTTTTGTGTCATTTATTAGGGATTAATTAGAGACAAATTATGTCACAAGTCCGATTTCGATATCACAAAATTTCATTAGGGTGTTTTGCTAAGGTGACATGGATATACACGGGTACAAAAAATCCATAAATATTTGAGGGACAAAATTAATTTTTGCGGGATTAATTAGGGATTAATTAGTGATTAATTTTGCCACAAGTTCGATTTCGATATCTCAAAATTTTATTAGGGTGCCTCGCTAACTTGACACGGACATACTTTGGTAAAAAACTCAAAAAATATTTGAGCAAAAAAATTAATTTTTGCGGGATTAATTAGGGATTAATTAGGGACTAATTAAGCCACAAACCCGATTCCGATATCTCATGTCTAAGACAGTTTTTACAGGGTGCCTCGCTAACTTGATATCAAGTTAGCGAGGCACCCCAAAATTCCGGGAAGCAGTTGAGGGAAAAAATTAATTTTTGCGGGATTAATTAGGGATCAAATAGGGACTAATTATGCACCCCCTCCGGATCCGATCTGCCAGGGGTGCCTCGCTAACTTGACACTCATCCGCTGTAAAGGTATCCACCAAGGAATCAATTGAAAAACTGATAAACAACAATAGTATATGACTATTTCCTATACTACGCATATCAACACCGATACCTAAGTTAGTTTTAAGAAATTTTTGTAAATCTCACTGTCTCTTACTAGTCCATTTAATCGTTTTTCGCTACATAATTTCCCTCTTATCCTTCTCTTCTCTTCGTTTACTCTTTTTCTGCTACCCTAACTCATTATCTGTTATTATTTTTCACCTGTCTCTTATTATATTTGGCAATGCACACAATGTGACAGATCTGAAGCTCAATGTCCAACTTTGCTATGTTAACAATGAGAGGTAAAGATAAATTATGTTCTAAGGGCAGAGACTCCACTTTTAACATGATTCGCATCCTAGGTAAGCAAAAGTCGGGTATAAAGATTTGTCATCTGAATGCTCAGAGCTTACCACCCAAGATCGACGAATTCAGGTATATATTTGAATCTTCTGATGTTGATGTTGTGTGTGTATCTGAGACTTGGTTTTCTGAATGGCATCTTGATACTTCGTTTAGTGTTAGTGGATACAAGCTTTTTCGTGCAGATAGAGTTAAGCATGGCGGCGGTGTTGCCGTGTTTGTTAAAAGTAGTATGTCTTGTTCCCTTAAGTGTAAATCAGGAATCTCTGACTTAATAGAGTTTATTTTTGTGGAAGTTAAATCCAGGAGCGATAAAATACTCATTGGCTGTGTGTACAGACCAAGTCAGCATATTGCATATGCCTCGTTTACGAACTATATTGAAAATCTGACCCTTGACTACAACAATATTATCATTGCGGGGGACTTTAATAGTGATCTGCTCCGAGAAAGAAAGTTTGCGCTAGCCATGGAAAATCTGGGTCTATTTGCTGCTAATGATTTAATACCCACCCACTTCACTCATACAAATAGCAGTTTGCTGGACATATTTTTTGTTAATGACATCACAAAAATACTTTTATTTGATCAACTGTCCGTTCCTAGTTTTTCCAAGCACGACTTGATCTTTTTGATATTTGATTTTCAATTGACTCATGACACTTGCTTGTTTTCATATCGTGATTTCCTCCACATTGATTACAACCGCCTTGAACAAGCTGTGGATTGTGTTGATTGGGGACATATCCACTACCTAGATTCTAGTGATGACCAAATAGACTTCCTCGAAGCAAACATTAGGTCACTATTTGATACGTTTGTGCCAACTGTTCACAAAGCAGTCAGTGATGCTAAACGACCATGGTTCAATAACCACATTAAAAACCTCATACACAAGCGCAACAATGCATATCGAATTTGGAAGCGATCAAAGTGCCAAGAAGACTATAACATATTTAAGTCACGCAGACGAAACGTCAATAAAGAAATTAAACAAAGAAAACTGCAATACTATGAGCATCGGTTCAGTACAGCAGTTGGCTCGAAGCACACTTGGGCGAAGATTCGTGAGATCGGAATTGGTAATAAAAACCAGACCAAATCTGACTTAATCAATGTTAACGCGTTAAATGAAAATTTTGTGAACTTGCCTGTTTCTGCAAGTAATATATGTTATGATGATTATAATTATAGTAAAAATGTTGAAATGTCCAGCTTCTGTTTTAACTGTGTCGATGATTGCGAAGTGGTTCAGTCTATTCTCAGTGTAAGGTCGAATGCTGCCGGACTTGATGGTATTCATCCTAAATTCCTAAAAGGTATACTACCTAAAATTCTACCACATCTCACTTTCGCTTTGAATACCATCCTGACTACGTCCAATTTTCCAAATTCTTGGAAGAAAGCCAAGATAATCCCAATAATGAAAGCGAATGGTGACTATCGGCCGATTGCGATATTACCATACCTCTCAAAAGTCCTCGAGCGCATAATGCATCGCCAGATAAACTGTTTTCTGTGTGATAATTCCTTGTTGAACCCATTGCAGTCTGGGTTCAGATCTAACAGAAGCTGCACCACAGCGCTTTTAAATGTCTCGGACGATATAAGAACCAATATGGACAAAAATTGTGTAACATTCCTAACTTTGCTGGACCACTCCAAGGCTTTCGACTCTGTCGACCACAAACTTTTAGTCTTAAAACTAAAAAATATGTTTAACTTTTCTACCTCGGCGTCAACTCTTGTGAAAACATATCTACGTGATCGTTCTCAGGTGGTGTGTTCTGGTAATTATATATCTAGCTGTTTACCTATATCCAGAGGTGTCCCCCAAGGTTCCATTCTTGGCCCTTTACTGTTTGTGCTGTATATTAATGACCTGTTTAGTGTAATAAAACATAGTAAAGTCCATGTCTATGCAGATGATGTTCAACTGTATGTCTGTAGTCCCGTTGATAATGTCAATATTTATATAAACAAGTTAAATTCAGACCTGAGATCTATAAGCATGTGGGCTTCCAAAAATGGTTTAATTCCAGATAAATCCCAGTGCATCGCAATATATAAAAAACTTTTAAAACTTGACGACTACCCGGATATTATGCTAAACAATTCTGTGATAAAATATGTTGACAATGTAAAAAATTTGGGGGTTACATTTAATAGAACACTGACGTGGAATAGTCACATTTATAATACTATAGGCAAGGTGTATGGTATGCTGAGAAACCTATGGACTATTCAGCATTTTACACCAATGAAAATCAGATTACTGCTTGTTAAATCGTACCTGTTACCGACGTTATTGTATGGTTGTGAGTTGTATGCTAGTTGTGATAGTGTGTGTCGTAGTAAACTTAATGTATTATATAATAATATCGCCAGATACGTATATTGTAAAAGACGATATGACCACATCTCCGTGTTCGCGAGGCAAATTGCGTCAGTGCCCTTTAATGTCCTGTTAAAGTTTAAATGTTTAGTGTTACTTCAGAAGATCATTACCACACAGGAGCCACAATATCTCGCAGAACGACTTCAATCCTCGAAATCTTCTAGATCGCTTAACATAGTACCAATGAAATATAGTTGTTTGGCGACTGAACGTCAATACTTTGTTTTCTCTGTCCGCCTCTGGAACACCTTACCGCTAAAAATTCAAAGCATAAAGGAGACATTGCGCTTCAGATCTGCACTGCTTAACTTTTTCTTGGAACACTGCTAAATATAATGATTTCTTTCATGTTTCATCTATCTCTCCTCCGTATCCTTCCTAATTCTTATATAGCTATATAATATAGCATTGTACTGTTTAGTCCCTAAGGTTTTATGCATGTAATTAAATGGCTTATGTTTAAGTATATAATTTAGTTTTAAGATTTATGTATAGTCAACATTGTCACAAAACCCATGGTTGTATGTTTGACTTTAATAAATAAATAAATAAATAAAAAAAATAAAATAAGTCGAGACGGCCTAATGTACGTACGAATGAAAAGTGTTAATTGGTTTAAGTGATGGAGTTTATATGTATGTATATAAAAAAATAGGTTAATCATGAGTTCTACCAAAAAATATAAAATTTCTCACATCAGATAAACATCTGAAATTTAAAAAAAAAAAAAATCAAATTATTATATGATTGACATTCGTAGCTACTTCCTTCTTTTCTTAAAAAAAAACATATTTTTAATATTTAATATTTACTTTATTTAGATTTTATTCTTAACTGATCTTAGCATTAGCATATTTCAAATATTCAATTCTTATTTCATTTTATATTCAAAGTAAATATTGATTATCTAGCCCTCAGTACCACTTTCCGTGAGAGAGGCCTCTTCAATTTGAGCCAAGCAGAGCTTATGGTCGTAGAAGGAACATGTTGCCATATACAAATCTCCATCGCTTTCGCCACCATTGACATTGTGATACCAATCTGCACCATAGCAAATACTTTTATGTTCATAATATTCACCAACTATGGCAAGATCACTCAATGATCCTTCGGCAAGCTGTACAATACTAAAATTATTATACATACATGCTGTTAATAACCGATTGCCCTTCCATGGATCGGCCTTGATGCGCCATATACCTCCGCCGAGATTTAATTCTCCCAATGGCACTTTCATTGCGCGTGTATCGAATGTGCGCAGATATTCATCATAACTTCCAGTGATCAGTAGATGCTCACGCTTTGGATGGCTGAGCAGGCAAGTAACGCCGGCGTAATGCGCCTTATTGGTAAAAATGCGCGTGGAGGATCGTAGATCGTATGCTTTTAAAAGCATATCATCGCTACCACTGTAAATGCAATTAACATCCCATTTATCATAGGCACACGTCCATGCTTCAAGGTCATGTGCCGCTATCGCTGTTGCTGTCTTTAGCTCGCCATCTTGTGTGCAATTAATTAGACTTAAAGCACCTTTAGAATCTGAGACGAGTAATTGAAATTCTGTAGTCTTTAATTGTCGCCAATCCAGTGACAATGCCAATATGTTGTCACAATCTGGATTGAGCTCGAGGCTATTGATTTTCGTTAATATATTGTCTATCAATTTATATAACTCAACTTGTCCAAAAGAGTTAACAACAGCTAACATGGGATTGTCGCAAGCTTGATTAATAAGCCATTTCATGTCTAGAATGGCTGCTGTTTCCAGACGTTGAATTTCCTCAAGAGTTTTGCTAGTCCGACAAAATTTATAAAGATAGATACGACCCTTTCGCCTATTGCGCGCTGAAATATTATCATCAGCCGTTTCTTCCAATTGGTAGGTACCACATACAAAGTATGACTGAAAATTTGGGTGGGAGCACCATTCTACAGAATCTGCTGAGTATTCTGTGTCCACGGAATTCAGCGTGTTGAATTTAATCTAAAATGAAATCAAAAGAATATATTGTAGAGGGGTGTGTTGGCGTTTTCGGGCGAATCATGGATACAACCCAGAAAGCGAAATTATCTTAAAGAAAGTTTTGCGAAATTTAGCCCGACTGATTTTTAAATAAGAGAAGATAGGGTTAAAATACATGTCTTATAGAAATATTTTGTTAGGAAACATAGTAAAATTGCACGAGCTTTAATTTCGTAGAACATTGTAAGCCGCTAACACCACCACGAAGAGGTCGTTTTGACACATTTTTTTTATAAAGTCCCAAAAAATAGTATTTTGAAGGTCGATAGAGGGTTAAAATGTTCTAGAAAATTATTCGCCTCACTAGAGGTCCCCTCAGAAAAAATCTGTGTACAAAGAACCTGTATATATGTATGCTGCTGTATCCAAAGGCTGTTTATTATATTTCTTGACCTCTTTGGAGAGGTCTACTAAGGAGGTAATTCCTGACGTGCCGGGGGAGGCTCTAGTTGGGTAGGCTATGATTTGAGTGGCCTCCCCGGTGACATCGCAGAAGGAACTGCTTTTTTAGCATAGTGTTGTGGGGGCATCTGAGTCTCAGAGTGTAGGTGATATTCCGAGCACATTAGGAGGCAGACTGTTGCGAAGGCAAGACTGTCGAAGGTAACGCCCAAGATGTTTGGGTTGTTTACGATGGGTTTGGGTATATTCCCTATCCACATGCCTAACTCCAGTCCCACATCTTTTGTCCAAGTCATAAATATGGTCGTGGAGGACTTGAATGGTTGTAGACTCTTGATCTGGTGTTAAAGAAACATGAAAGATCGGAGAGATAACTGTTTATGGTAGACCATAAGTGATCGATGTCGGTGCTTGGCGCCATTATCGATCATTCCTCGGCATAGGAGATTATTTGGGGAGTTTGTATATGTATATGTAAAGATAGTAGAGGGGATAAAACTTCTTCCTATGGTACAGCTTGCCTTATTCTCCTAGGGTTCGATGTGGTGTTCCTGAACTCTACCGATGCCTGACGTCCACTCAGATAGTTCGCGGTCCACATCTTCAGTATCGATGAGAGGCTCGATTTGTCCCGCCAGTCAGTAAAATCTTGAAATTGTTGCACAGTGTAATGATATAAACACACCCTAGAGTATAATGCATGTATGTATGTATGTATCTTGTGTATATTAAGGGCCTTATTTTGCAAAACGCAACGCGACGCAACGAGTCACCCAGAGTCACTTATTGTCGTGTTCGTATTTTGTATCTCTTTAGGTGACTGAAAGTGACTGTAAGTGACTCGAAGTGAATGTGTTACGTTTTTTGGTGAGTATGTTACGTTTTTGGTATTTTATAAAACGCAAAGTGACGAAAACGGTCACTTTAACTTTCAAAAGAGTCACTTCCTTTTGTTCGAGTGAGCATTCGATATTGGTTAATTTGCAACGGCTAAAATTAGCCAATTTTAAAAAAACGGGTTATCAATCGATGCGTTTCAATCTCGCGAACCCGAATATGATGCTGAACAAATTTTTTCTTTGATTTAAATTAAACAGTTATTAATAAAAACGTTTTAACTTTACACACACACGAACACACAAATGCATCTTATTTTTTAACATTGAATAACACGTACATATGTATATTTATATTAACACACACATTTTTTTAATAAGTTGCATATAAATATTTTATTCAAAAAACCAAACTAAACAAAACACGTACATATGTACATATGTATTTACACATAATGTCAACAAATAATTTTTTTATTTTTGTTGAATTCCCATTAAACACTGAAAAAGAAATTCTCAAACGTTGAGAAAATATTGTTTCTAAATTTGAGAATCAGCATATAAGGTAAATGTACATAATTCCGTGATACTAAGGACTTTTCTGAATTGCAGGATTTTTGGAGCTTAAACTATAGACCGCAAACTGAAAAATAAATATGGTACAAATAAATTGATGCATTGAGGCTCATTCTCAATTGCTAAAAAATTAAAATAACTATAATTACTATTTATATTAATTAAAATTTGATCTACATGCAAATGTCCCTAATTCCGTGACAAAAATTGTCGCATGTCCCTAATTCCGTGAATAAATGTACCTAATTCCGGCCTTGTAACAAAATGCACAGAAATAATTTTTCAAATCAATATATTACATATTAGACTTAAATATTTATTTTATATTTTTTTATGAAATTGAAATTTGTGTTTATTAACAAAATAAATTTAAATAAAGAAAAAAATTATTAAAAATTAAAATTTTTTTCTTTATAAAAATTTAGATACTTATTAAAAAAGGGCAAAATAATAATAAAATTAAATTTCATTAAAATTTATTTAATGTTAAAGAATTACATTTAGATACAAACTTAAACGAAAAACAAAGAAAGTAAAAAAAAAACATGAAACGTAAATGTGCGATATATGTATCACGGAATAAGGAACAGTATGAAGACCCTAATTCCGTGATAGTATCGCCAGTCACTTATAAGTTGAATATTAGCGAATGGGTTCCAAAATCTATATCACGGAATTAGGTCAAGAACTTCTCTAGGATTTTATTTAATGGAAAAACATTTTATTAGCATTGGTTCCTTTCAAAAAAGCTATTTAAAAGAAGAAAGAATTAAGTACTAAAATTTCCTAATTCCGTGATAGTCACGGAATTATGTACATGGTGAAATGAAAGATGTCCCTAATTCCGTGATAAAGAAAATTTACTTTTAAGAAAAAAATAGCTATTGAAATAAGGTTGAAAGTTACAAAAACAAATGTCAGATGCCTATTGAATCATAAAATATAATAATATTGATAAAAATCTTAACCAGTAAAGTTTTATAGCCTTAAGAAAATACTCGATGCTCCTTAACCATTCGCTTAAGAAATTTCCTGTATTATGCTAATTTTATGACCTGCCAGTTTTAAAGTGGTTTTATTAAATCAGTAAGCTCTAAAATTACAACAAAATTATAAATTAATATACTTCGAAGTTAAAATAATATTATATAATATTTTGTTTGATTAAATATTGTACCAATTCCTTATTTTAACGAATATAAACGATTATCACGGAATAATGTACTATCACGGAATTATGTACACTTACCTTATATAAGTTGAAAATAAACATCATGTGTTCATCAAACATTGTTTATCAATTTTAGAATAACTTACAACACATTTGAAAAAAAAACTTGTTTCACATTTTGTATCATTTCACGAATTTCATCATGTCAAGGTTTCAAGGAACGAAGAAATTTTGTATGTTTGAAAATTTCAATCAGCGTTCGTTGTTTTACTTCAGCAGTTGCGGTTGAAATGATGATGGTTGAAAATGATTGTGTGTAATAATGATTCTGTGTTTCTTACTCTTATTTTATTTGTTTGTTGCTTTTTGTGAAATTACACAAACTTTATTAAAAACATAGTATGTTTCTCATATGTATGTATGTATGCATATTAAAAAAGATATGTATTAATATACTCATATGACTGTACAAAAGGCGCCGGCGAAATTCACCCGCACGGGTAAATGAAAAACATCACATCAGAGTACAAATATGTAATACATATGTACATACTAGAGCTCTCGATTTTTTTTGAACATTTTCGAGTAGCCCGAACAATTGTTGTTCAAATGCTCGAACAGTCGTTTGTTTGTTTATTACCCGTATGTTTGTACGGGCATTTGAACAATTCGGGTATTTTGAAGTTTGTTTTTTTCTTTTGTTTATTATTTTTTTTTTATGTAGTTTTTTATTTTTGTTTTTCCGATACACATTTTTTTTGTTTGTAAGCTCGAATGCTCGAATGTTTGTACGGGCATTTGAACAACAAACGGGCTTCAAACAAAAACGATTAGATCGAATTGCTCGATACCCCGGTATCTAGGGCTCTAGTACATATTTATTCCTTTCCATTTCTGCGCTCATAACACAAACTCTCTCACTATCCCTCAATTTTTCTGTACTCTATAGTACAAATATGTAATACATACATACATCTATTGATTTCATTCCCTTTCGCACCAACTTTGAAATTGGAGAAAATGAAATCTATGAAATTGAGAATCAGCCCGAAATCCCAAACTAAAAGTGTGCCTCAAATGAACCTCAAATTGAAAATGAAGAAAAATGTTTATTTGGTTGCAAGCTGCCAATTTTCCAGGGTTAACCACTCAATAAAACAGTTCAATAAAAAAAAAAAACACACCAAAAATTACTAAGGAAATGAAGAAAATCAGAAAAGTGGTAAATAGGCTACGTAAAGCGTTTGACAATCGTCGTGACTACGCAGCAGAGCGAACGAGAAAACGTAAAAGCTTATAAAATACCAACTTTTAGGTGAAGGTGAAAGTGAGTGAATGCGAGTGATTGCGACGCAACGAGTCACGGCGTTTTGTAAAATAAGGGCGTAAAAGTTCTTTGGGACTTCGTATAATAAATAAATTGGTCATTTAAAAACAAAACGTAAAATGACAGACGCTGATATTAAAATTTTGATTTATGTACACATTTAAATACATTCATATATATATGTGCGACACATTTGTAATGCATAGCAATAAAAAACAAGTAAGGAAGCCTAACTTCGAGTGGAATCGAACATTAGATACTCAGCTGTATGCTTTCATTGTTGTTTACGTTTGATGGAAACACGGTGTATTTTATATAAGCGAGTGCTGCATAAAGTCATCCAACTAAGCATATGAATATTCTTTGTGCAAAATTTAATTCCTTTATGACTTCTAGTTACAAAGATGTCACGTTACAAATTTCCAAAGGGTGTTCCAGAAATATCTTTGTTAAAAAGTAGGCGTGGTCATAAACCGATTTCAATAAATTTTTGCGTGTCTATTAACACAAGTTATAAAAGTGTATAAACCAAGTTTCGTCATAATATCTCAGTTATTTGTCGAGGTATGGGCTCCGAAATCTCGTAGATTCCGTTGTCTAAAAAGAGGCGGTGCCATGCCCATTTTCCAAAATTTTTATACTTTTTGTTTCCGGTCTACTGTAGAACTCATGCCACACAATTTCAATGAATTATCTTTATATTTGACAAAAATATCGCTTAAAATGTTTTCATTAGGCCCCTTTATAGTTCCCATATATAAAAGTGGGCGTGGTCGTCAACCGATTTCGCTAAAATTTTGAACATGTATTACTACAAGTAATAAAAGTGTACACACCAAGTTTCGTCATTATATATAAATTATTTGTCGAGTTATGGGCTAAGAAATCTCGTATATTCCTGTTTCTAAAAAGAGGCGGTGCCACGCCCATTTTCCAAAATTTTTGTGTTTTTTGTTTTATGTCCATAGTTGGACTCCTGCCATAAAATTTCAATGATATATCTTTATATTTGACAGAGATATGGCTTAAAATGTTTTTATTAGGCCACTTTATAATACCCATATATAAAAGTGGGCGTGGTCGTCAACCGATTTTGGCAATTTTTCGTCCAAACATTTGTCTAAGTAAGTATATCACGCCTACCAAATTTCATCGATATACCTTCAACGGTTTCTGAGTTATAACTCATAAAACTTTCAATGTTTGCCCCTTAATAAGTGGGCGTGGCACCGCCCTTTTTCCAAAATTTCACCACATTTCTTCATAAGGGCCTGAGGTCAATACGTGGGTGAAATTTTATCACTCCAGCTCTATTAGTTACTGAGATACAAAATTTCCGATTTTTACTATATAGGGGAGGTGGGCGTGGTCATGGTCCGATTTCGCCCATTTTCAATACCGTCCGTTCCTGTCTTGATACCAACTTGCATTCCAAATTTCATCAAAATATCTCAATTTTTGCGCGAGTTATCGTGCGTACAGACGGACAGACGGACGGACGGACAGACGGACGGACGGACGGACATGGCTCAATCGATTTCTCTTTTCACCCTGATCATTTTGATATATATAAGTCTATATCTATCTCGATTATTTCATTCTGTTACAATCCACCGTTAGGAAATCAAAACTATAATACTCTGTGTACTAGTACAGCTGAGTATAATAAACATACGACCTCTTTATTAAAATTCAGAACAAAGAACCAGTGACATGGACAATCATCAAAAAATTATATCATTCAAAGGTACATATGTACATAGATCTGTATGTATACTTACAAATATGAAAATATTTTTCGCAAATGCCAATGAATTCAAGATTTCATATAAAAATAAGAATATGAATAAATTTATAGCTGTAGTTACATACATACATACATATAAAACTAATAAAAAGAAAGATATTTTAAATGACTACATATATATTACACTTTGCTATGTGACGCCCGGTTAATGGGAGGTCAACGTAAATTTAGTGCCGGCGACATGTGTACTATAAATTTACTGTTAGAACGCCAAAAAAAACGAGTGCGTGCGTGAGTGTGTGGGGGCGGGGGGCAACGCCCAAAAAACCAGCAGATGACATGAGAGGCTTATTTAGACTTAGTATACATACATATGTTGGCCGCTGTGGTGCAGTGGGTAGAGTGCTCGCCTGCTGTGCCAGAGGTCTCGGGTTCAAACCACGGTCCGAGCCAAACACCAAAACAATTTTTCAATTAGTAAAAATCCAATTATTGGGTTTTTTAAGAGCAGCGGTCACCTCTCGGCAGTGGTCGGCATACCCTCCGAGAGTATTTCTGCCATGAAAAAGCTTCTCACAAAAAAAATGCATTCGCCGTTCGGAGCCGGCATAAAACTGTAGGTCCACCCAATTAGTAGGAAAAACAAAAAGGAGCACACCTCGAATTGGGAGAGAAGCTCGGCCATAAAACTCGTCAGAGTTATAATAGCGCCATTGTATATATATATATGTACATACATATGTAGATAAAAAACTTTTTTCTCATGTGGAATTTAATATGAAATATTTGTATAATCTTTGCAAAGTTGAAAATCTGAATAACACGCAAATGTTGGTCGGCGTGTGTCAAAATATTTATCCAAAAAATATTTATAAAAAGCTATTAATAAAAAAAAGTCCCACGCAAAAGATTGTCTGCTTATGCGGTGAATTTCCGATGATGTTTTTTACAAACAAACGGCAGTGTTTTTCAGTGCAATCCTGTACAACCGGTCAGGGAACAAGGTTATATACGGTTAGTACCCGACTACCCTATCATCAGTGGCGGCGCTAGCATAATTTGGCTGGGCAAGCCTATGGATGAAGCATAGCTATTAGCCATTTATATAATTTTCTCTGCTGTATTATTTGAAAGTCTGATTGCGGTTCCGACATTGACTTTGATTAAATTCGTTTTGCATATTGGGTTTGTTGTTTATATTTATACCGTATGAAACTGAATGTATTGGAATAAATCGAGAAATTGAAAATATGATGAAGAATAATTAATTTTGATATACAATGGATAATATGAAGATATGATGCAAAATTTTCTAGAAAATTATTCGTCATAAAATTTCAGTAGGGGTCTCCTCAGAAAATTTGTTTGTAAAATGAACCTACATAAAAGACCACAGGGACAGGGATGTAACGGTTATAACAGAAATGGGGTAAAAATCATATTTAACCATTATCATGAGAAAAAAATTTTTTTGGTCTTTAATAATCATTATAAAAACCAAAAAACCGTTTTGGGCCTGAATAACCGTTATGGCAACCAAACCTTTCATTTGATACCAAAATCGTCCGGAAATATTGACAAATAAATAAGCTTGATTTTTATAGCTGACCAAAAAAAAAAAAATCTGAATATTATTATTCAGGCGCAAAACACTTATTTGGTTGCCAGAACGGTTATTCAAGCCCAAAACACTTTTTTGGTTGCCATAGCGGTTATTCAGGCACAAAACGGTTTTTTGGTTTTTATAATGGTTATTAAGGACCAAAAGAAGATAAAGGTTATTTTTGCGTAACCTTTTTACCATACTAGAAAAAATAACCGTTATTTTCGGTCCCTGCACAGGGAGCGAAAAACATAGATTGTCGCGGTCTGATCGCGACAAAATATTTTTCCTTTTGTTACTCCCACTATGTATGTATGCACTGGCAGAGCAAATTTTCATTTGTTTTGTTTATTTACCTTTTTACCTTTTATCCTTTGTTCCCAACGGGGAGCGCACCCTGGCGGCGACAAATGAATTTAATTGATATTGCCATGATGGGCAGTACTGGCGGAGTGTGTTGCGAGCTTTTGCCTTTTAGCGGAGTTCCCCACCAAATTGTTATACATATATGTAAATATGTAGGATGTAAATAAGGAAAAGCAATGAGCGCGGAAGGCGCAGAAAGGGGTGTCATCGCTTTCGTCCCTTTTGCGGTGCATTAAGGCATCCGCTAGATGAAGGCAGTTTATGTGTGTGTGGTTGTATATCATTGGTCGGGGCATCGGTGATGACGGCACAGGTTAGCGGTTCGGTGCGACCGGGTGATTACCCACACATACAGCCTGATGGTATATACAAAAAAGTATATGCTGGCGCGCAGCCTTCGGCTCGCGGGTGCGCGTCAGAATACTCTTGTATGCGATTGCGAGAGGATCCTTTTCTGTGCGGGCGAATTTAAAATAATTGTAAAAGCGGTGTTTTTGGTGTTAGAAAAAAAAAGAAGAAAATTTAATTTTAATAGAATTGAGTGGTGGAAAAGTGGAAAGGTTTTGAAAAAAAAAAGAGTTAAGGAAAAGTTTTGAGGGAAGGTTAAATTAAAGAAAAGGGGAGGTTTAAGTGCGGAAGGAAAATAGTGTGGGTTAGGGTGTGACAAAGAGAAGAAAGTGAAATCAAGGTGGATCGTGGCGAGTTGGTGGTGGACATCGCAGGGATCCTTAAGCCGGAACACACTCCGGCTTGGTTAAGTATTTTGTTTGTTGTTGTAGTTGTGCCATTTGTCGCTTCTTTGTTTCGCCCCCTGTGTTCCTTAACCCATCCTTTTAGCATCCCGCACCCAGAGCCCAGTCATTTGGCGGCGGGTTAAAGTTGTTCCTGGCAGCTCAGGAACTGTGCGAGTGGGTTCGTAACCTCCCGGTTGGACCTCACCTCGGGTGCACCCATAAAACATTTGTTTGTCACAGTTTGGGTATTTTGAAAAAAATATTGGTATTTTATTTTTGGTTGGTCTTAGTTTGTGTGTTTGATTTATTATATGTACCCACCCCGTCTCCACTGAGTGAGTCGGTGCATTCGTTTTAGTTATTGTCACCTAGTGTTGTTGTTTTACCCTTTTTGGTATTAAGCCGTGGCATTGTGTTGTTTGTAGAAAAGGGTAGGTGTTGTTACATTTGTAATAGGCTCTATTGTTTTTTTGTTATAGCTCCCAAATTTGCTGCGCCAGTGCTAGGGTGGTTCAAAAATTTTAGAGTATTGGAAAATACTAGGGTGTCAAGTTTAGTTTTGGGATTGGAGCTTTTATTCGTTAAATCTTAAACTTGGTGTACTATTTCTCGATATCAATTTTAAATTGGGTGAATATAAAAAAAAAAAATAAAAGGAAAAAAAAAATTTTTTTTTATATTTGCAGATTTTTTTTTTCTGGTATTGGAATCGCTTAAAATTGTGAGAAATTTTTTTTTTACGTGGCAACTTTTGCGGTGATTTTTAATTTCGAAATTTTTAGGTGATTTGTTTTTTTGGTTTTGAGAAAAAAAAATTTTTTTTGTTGGCTTCGAATTGTGTTTAGAGTTCTAATTTAACTTTTAGCATTGCAAATTTTTTTTTGTAATTTTTACGATTCGGTTTGGCGGCTATTAATTCTTTTTTTTCTGGAAATTTTATATTGAATTTTTTTGCGTTGGAAATTGTGTTTATCATCTGGAAAACAAAATGGAAATAAATCGGTTATCACAAGAAGAATTGGCTTACGAGATGGAGGCACGCGGATTAGCAGTAGCATCGGTGGAATCAATGCGGAAATCGTTAAGGGCATCGCGGGCAGTTGAACGACGTGGGTCTGTAGACTTATTTAAGGATTATCCTTTTACGTTTGAGGAAGATAAAGTTGCGGTAGAGGCAAAAATAGTAGAGATAGGCAAGTTAGTTTCGGCTCTTAATAATGGAGGAAAGCCATCAGATGGTATTAAGGCGACCACAAAACTGGAGTGGTGTTTGAATAGGATCGGTAGGGCTAAACCCGAAAATGATGACGATATGGCGTCACAGGCGGATATAAGGAACAGGATAATTTTGATGCTGGGTTATTTGGAGGAGATAAATGACGACAAACAGGAGTCAGAACAGGGTGAGCAACCCAGTGGCACATCACCAGGGCAAGTAGGCTCACCGGGATCAGATGTGAGACCAGTGCCAGTAGTGCATTCTGAGGGAGTAGAACTAGTTAGTAGGATTTCGCAAGAGCCACCGAATCTGGCTAAATGGAACCTGAAATTCGATGGAGAAAGGTCGGGATTGTCGTTATATGCATTTTTGGAACGCGTTGATGAGCTTAGTGAAGCACGCGGCGTTGCTAAGTCTCAGTTACTTAGAGGCGCGGTTGATTTATTTTCGGGTAAAGTTTTGTTGTGGTTTAGGTCGATTAGGCGTTCGATAGCAACATGGGAAGAATTGGTTCGGGAGCTAAAATTGGAATTTCTCCCACCAAATTACGACGACTTATTAATGACTGAAATTCGGAGAAGGACTCAGGGAGCAAATGAGTCAATTGGAGTATATGTGGCTGCGATGAGGATTATGTTTGGAAGGTTACAAGAACCAATTTCTGAGAGTAGGATGTTGGGAATAATTAGGGCGAACCTTTTACCATTCTATCAGACCCAATTGGGACTAGTTACACCTGGTTCGATTTCAGAGTTAGTTGCTTTGGGAAGGAAATTGGAAGCGGTTAGGTCGTCGGTTGATGCTTTTGTTCCCCCTCCAAACCATCGGGCTAGAGGTTTGTTGGAGCCAGACTTGGCATACATGTCTGTTGGTGGTGAGGCTGCGTCAGTGAACCAGTCGGCAACCAGTCCGAGGAATAGGTATGGGCCGAATACTAGGTGTTTCAATTGCAAGCGATTTGGTCATGTTTCGGCGGATTGTAGGAAAACAATCAAGTGCTTTGGATGCGGTAGGATTGGTGCCATGAAGCGGGACTGTCCAGTGTGTACAGCAAAGCCGAGTGGTACCCAAAGTGGTGGTAGTTCTGGTCTAGAGGGAAGGCGGTCTTCAAACCCCTTCAGGTCTGATTCTAACAGGAATAATAATTCCAATGTCGCAACAAACAGTTCGGGAAACGCGAATTAGACACCTGGGACGGCAGGTCAGGTGGTCTAACAGGAGTTAGTAATCCTGCTAACTCCCAGCTGGCTATAATAGGGGATCGTCGAGTTGTTTCTTATATGGGTTATTCGTTGGTGGCAAGCGGCCATGATCAGCGTCCACATATCGATGTGTCGGTTTTTGGTTTTTCTTTTCGAGCATTGTTGGATTCTGGGGCTTCTCGTACAGTTATTGGTCGTATTGGTTGGAGTATGTTACAAGCGTATGGCATCAGAATTTCTTCATCGGTAAATATTCCTCAAATTACTTTGGCGGGTGGTCGAGTATCAGCGTTAGGTTCTATTTCGTTACCAATTGTGGTGGAGGGCAAGTCGGTCCTCATAGATTGTCTTATTGTTCCTGGTATACCTCATGCTCTTATTCTTGGTGTAGATTTCTGGACCAAGGCGGGTATAACCCCGGATCTGAGGGGCAGAGTATGGTCGTTTTCTCGACCGGAACAGGAGGCGTCGGTAGCGATCATGGACCACAGTGAATTAGATACTAGGCAATCTGAAGCTTTAGGTAGATTAGTTGGGAATGCTTTTGAGACTATGGCAGACGGGTTAGGTCGAACCCATCTTGTTGAGCATTGGATAAGGATAAAGGCAGGAGTTGAGCCTGTGAAGCAGCGATACTATCCGGTATCGCCTACCATACAGTCGCGTATGGACGAGGAGTTGAAGGATATGCTCAGCAAGGGTGTCATTGAGACGTCTCATAGTCCATGGGCTTCCCCTGTGGTCATGATAAGGAAGAAAGACGGTACATATAGGTTTTGTGTAGATTATAGAGTTCTGAATAAGTGTACCGAGAAGGATAGTTACCCCCTTCCTTATGTGTCGGCGACCTTGGATAAGCTGAGGGATGCGAAATTTTTGTCAAGTTTAGACATCAAGTCTGCCTATTGGCAAATACCAGTAGAGAGGAGTTCTAGGCCCTATACAGCATTCACGGTGCCAGGTAGAGGTCTTTTCCAATTTAAGGGAATGCCATTCGGTTTACATAATGCGCCTGCAACGTGGCAGAGATTTATAGATTCGGTCATAGGACCAGAGTTAGAGCCCCATGTTTTTGTATATTTGGATGATATACTCATCGTAACAAAAACGTTTGAAAAACATTTGGAAATTCTGAAAGAGGTTTTGGATAGATTAGCTGAGGCAGGATTAAAACTCAATAGAGAGAAATGCAGTTTCTGTAGGCCTGAGTTAAAGTACTAAGTTATGTCGTAGATAGAAACGGCCTACATGTTGATCCTGAAAAGGTAGAGGCAATGGTTAGGATAGAAGTCCCGAGAAATATTAAGCAAGTGAGATCTTTTGTAGGTACAGTGTCCTGGTACCGTAGATTCATCAAAGATTTTTCAGAGTTGGTTAGACCTCTCACCGAATTAACGAAGAAGAATAAAAAGTTCATTTGGAGTGAAGAATGTGATAGGAGTTTTAGAGAAGCTAAGGAACGTTTAGTTACGGCGCCCGTTTTAAGTTGCCCAGATTTTGATAGGCCCTTTATTATACAAACGGATGCGTCAGACTTTGGTATAGGAGCTGTGTTGACCCAAGACTTTGAAGACGGTGAGAAGGTGATAGCATATCTGAGTAGGTCCCTGAATAAAGGTGAAAAAAATTATTCCACCACAGAAAAGGAATGTTTGGCGGTCCTGTGGGCGGTCGAGAAGTTGCGACCATACATCGAAGGGACAAAGTTTAAAGTTATCACCGATCATTATTCCCTGATTTGGTTAAATAGGTTGAAAGATCCTTGTGGTAGATTGGCTCGTTGGGCATTGAAGCTTCAACAATATGATTTTGAGATTATCCATAGGAAAGGGAAAGAACATGTTGTTCCAGATTTGTTGTCGAGAAATGTTCCTGTTATTTTTGAAATTTCTACGTCGGACCCTTGGATAACGAAAATGATTG
Organism: Urophora cardui; assembly: GCA_960531455.1. NCBI lineage: Eukaryota > Metazoa > Arthropoda > Insecta > Diptera > Tephritidae > Urophora > Urophora cardui. The sequence goes on along the minus strand of OY482674.1, from coordinate 108,559,906 downwards.
AATCGGTGTCAGAGAATCCTTTGTCGTACCCTGCGTGGAGAGTAGAAGATGGTGTCCTTTATAAATTTGTTAAATCGCCGTATCCATCCATTTACGGGGAGGGGCCCGAATGGAAAATGGTAATCGAAAATTCTCAGAGGGAAAATGTTTTGAAAAGTTGCCATGATAGTCCGTTAACAGGACACATGGGTGTGAGGAAAACGTTCGCTAGAGTTGCTCAGAAGTTTTATTGGCCGCGAATGAAATCCGATGTTGCTAAGTATGTTCGAACTTGTAAGACATGTCAGCCGGTAAAGCCTGATAATAAACAGCCAGCTGGGGGAATGATAGAGAGGTCGAAGGAAGTTGAACCGTGGGAGATGATTTGTGTTGATTTGGTTGGTCCTTTGGTAAAGTCGACTCAAGGTTACCAATATATTCTTACGGTTGTGGATTATTTTTCGAAGTTTCCATTGTTGTTTCCTTTACGTACTGCGACGGCGAAGAGTGTCTGTAAACTTCTTGAAAATGATGTTTTTCTATTGTTTGGCGTTCCGAGTTCCGTTGTGTGTGATAATGGACCCCAGTTCAAGAGTCGTGAGCTTCAGGGTCTCTGCGGTGTCTACGGCGTCCAGTTGCGATATACTGCGCATTACCACCCGCAGGCTAATCCAGCGGAACGGATTAATCAAATTATTAAGACTACGCTTAGGGCTTATGTTTCAGAGAACCAGAGGTCTTGGGATCAACAGTTAGCGAAGGTAGCGTGTTGCATTAGGTCATCACAGCATGAGGTGTTAGGAGTTACACCATACTTTGTTAACTTTTGTCGGGACATGGTGCTTGAAGGTAGTCAGGGTTATATAAGGTCCTTAGGAGAGCAGGAACAATTGAATTGCGAGGAGAGAGCTGGGAAGTTAGTGGAAATTAGAGCAGACATAAGATTGAAGTTGGAGCAGGCAGGAGCTAAGTTAGCTAAACAGTATAATCTTAGGAGAAGAGATGTCCAATATATGCCAGGAGAGTTAGTGTGGAGGAAGAATTTTGCGTTGTCCGATGCGGCTAATTATTTTGCAGCGAAGTTAGCGCCGAAGTATGTAGGTCCTTTTGTGATTAAGAAGAGGGTATCTCCTTGGACATATGTTTTAGTAGCTGAGAATGATAGGGAGAAAGGAACCTGGAATGTGAGGGATTTAAGGCCGTATCGGGATAGGTAGCATTAGGGCCAAAGAAGGAAGTTTCCTTCTTTCACGAGGAAAGGGTGGAGTTGTCGCGGTCTGATCGCGACAAAATATTTTTCCTTTTGTTACTCCCACTATGTATGTATGCACTGGCAGAGCAAATTTTCATTTGTTTTGTTTATTTACCTTTTTACCTTTTATCCTTTGTTCCCAACGGGGAGCGCACCCTGGCGGCGACAAATGAATTTAATTGATATTGCCATGATGGGCAGTACTGGCGGAGTGTGTTGCGAGCTTTTGCCTTTTAGCGGAGTTCCCCACCAAATTGTTATACATATATGTAAATATGTAGGATGTAAATAAGGAAAAGCAATGAGCGCGGAAGGCGCAGAAAGGGGTGTCATCGCTTTCGTCCCTTTTGCGGTGCATTAAGGCATCCGCTAGATGAAGGCAGTTTATGTGTGTGTGGTTGTATATCATTGGTCGGGGCATCGGTGATGACGGCACAGGTTAGCGGTTCGGTGCGACCGGGTGATTACCCACACATACAGCCTGATGGTATATACAAAAAAGTATATGCTGGCGCGCAGCCTTCGGCCTGGCTCGCGGGTGCGCGTCAGAATACTCTTGTATGCGATTGCGAGAGGATCCTTTTCTGTGCGGGCGAATTTAAAATAATTGTAAAAGCGGTGTTTTTGGTGTTAGAAAAAAAAAGAAGAAAATTTAATTTTAATAGAATTGAGTGGTGGAAAAGTGGAAAGGTTTTGAAAAAAAAAGAGTTAAGGAAAAGTTTTGAGGGAAAGTTAAATTAAAGAAAAGGGGAGGTTTAAGTGCGGAAGGAAAATAGTGTGGGTTAGGGTGTGACAAAGAGAAGAAAGTGAAATCAAGGTGGATCGTGGCGAGTTGGTGGTGGACACCGCGGAGATTTTTGAAGCCGGAACACACTCCGGCTTGGTTAAGTATTTTGTTTGTTGTTGTAGTTGTGCCATTTGTCGCTTCTTTGTTTCGCCCCCTGTGTTCCTTAACCCATCCTTTTAGCATCCCGCACCCAGAGCCCAGTCATTTGGCGGCGGGTTAAAGTTGTTCCTGGCAGCTCAGGAACTGTGCGAGTGGGTTCGTAACCTCCCGGTTGGACCTCACCTCGGGTGCACCCATAAAACATTTGTTTGTCACAGTTTGGGTATTTCGAAAAAAATATTGGTATTTTATTTTTGGTTGGTCTTAGTTTGTGTGTTTGATTTATTATATGTACCCACCCCGTCTCCACTGAGTGAGTCGGTGCATTCGTTTTAGTTATTGTCACCTAGTGTTGTTGTTTTACCCTTTTTGGTATTAAGCCGTGGCATTGTGTTGTTTGTAGAAAAGGGTAGGTGACAAGATTCCATGGAATGTTGAACGTGTTTTATTTCGGGTTCTGCTGAAGCGATCGAAATACTTCTTTCGCAAAAGATTAATGATTTTTTACTACGTTTAACATGCAGACATTAAACAGATATATTAGGGTGGTATAAACACAATACTGGGTGGTAGTGACCCCAATGGCGCACATAGGGTTAATATGACATAATATAAACTGTCCTTTCAAGCCAAAGATGTTGGTGTATTACACTTAGAGATCGGACTACAGATACCGAAGATATGAAAAGAATTATTTGGGCGGCATCAAAAAAAATAAAAATGCTTCTCAAAAAGAGATTATATAGAGGGGTATGGTTGAATTTCCTTTAAAGCGAGACGGCCTAATGTAGGCACATGTAACAAATTATTTATCCTACAATAAGTAGGAAAAACAAAAGAAATTCGTAATCATCAAATGAACGAAAATAATTAGGCAAGCCGGGCTTTTGGGCTTGTATGACGGCTCCGCCACTGCCTATCAAATAGACGATTCGAAAGAAAATTTGTTCGCTTTCGAGCGATTCGTATTCTGGAAGCATTTTTCAAGTAGAATTCGTTCGAATCGAATTTCGCTTGCGAATTGAACAAGTTTTCGAATCGAGGGAAATCTGATTGTTCGACCGATTTGTCAATTTGTGTGTGTTTCTTTCGCTGACTCAATTTCAATGTGAAAAACTCTGCAACATTCTATATATTCCCGACAAAAAACTAACACACTTTTTTCGCTGTTGCTTTCCTTAATTACTTATTTTGTTACGTTACTGTTATCCAGGTAGTATATTTTTTTGCTTCCTGCAATTATTTTTTTCACTTTTCTTTTGCTTGCTCTGTATATTATGCACAAACACACTTCCCCAGCCATGCGCTACATTTGTCATTACAATTTCCGTTTTTATAAATCTTTCTTTGCTAAATATTCCGCGCACATACATATCGAGTTTATTTACTCCAGTGTTAATTGACAGGTGAAAGTTGTACGTGGAGGTGCGCCAAAAGTCAAAATCCATTGCTTACATAAACTTATGTATACAAAAATCTTAAAGATCCATCATCGCACTTTTTCGATCAGCAGCAAACATTTTTTATCTGCATTAGCCGTTTTTCATAGAACAAGACAAATGGCTCGTGCTCCACAACTGGCACATGCATATGATATATGTACATATCATTTTTTGTTTTGTTTGGAAACGTCGATATGTGCATAGATAGTTCCATTCTACGCCGGTGTTCATGTTATTTCAGTTCTACATATGGTTTTTTTAATTGCAACTAAATGGCAATTAGCAATAAAACTAGTTCAAAAAAAAAAAAATTAAAGGCAAAAAAATATTTTTGTAAGCTACAAAACGTGATGCACTACTAAATAGTGCAATTGTATGAAATAGCAGATTAGAGTGCGGCACCAATAAGACAGACTACGAAAAATGCGTGGTTGTGGACGTTGCGTTGGCGGAATATTAATTAATTAAAGGAATTTCAAGCCAACAAGCAGTAATACATAGTAACGCATTGAGTTTTTAAATAAAGGCAGTTTGACATTATTGCTGGCTTAAGTGAATTCGTCATACGAGAGATGGAGAAAAATTCCAAAACCTGCATGAAAGTCATGTGAAACGTGAGTTTAACACTTGGAAAGTTTAATAAAATTCTCCTGCTTAGATAAAGGGATTCCTACTCTGAAAAAAATACCCGTAGTTAAATCAACAACTTTCCGCTGTTGAATCTCCGTATTTGATTCAACAGCAAAAGTATTTGTTTTAACGGCAAAGTTTTTGATTCAACAAATTTCCGTAGTTAATTCAAATACGTGCGTTGTTGATTCAAAAACTCGCTTGCTGTTAAACATTTTTTAAGTAAAAAGAAAGAAAAATTTGAAAGAAAAAATAAACAAAATTTTTCAAATTCGTTCAATTCGTTTCAATTTTAAAATAAAATAAAGTAATATACATACATACATACATACATACATAAATAAAAAAATTAATTAAACAAAAACTAATATCGTTTGGAAATGGTGAATGGATGAATGACTAAAGTTCGTTTGGTGACGGCGGGCCTTAGTATTAATCTTACTACATATCGAGCCCTAACCGCCAAAAAGTGTATTATATTATTAAATTTTACAGGATGTTTTTTTTTATTTTCTTTTAATACAGTTGGTAATCAGCCTTGAAATTTATAATATAATTTTGTTGGATACACTTAATGGCGGTTAGGGCTCGATATGTAAACATACTTACATATATTATATGTATAAAAAAATAAAATAAAATAATATCTATTATATTAAAAAAAAAAATACTATTTTTACAATTGTCTTGAGGTTAACTTAAATGCGTAAGTATTAGCTTCAATGGTGCCCGTTTTTCGACCAAAAACTTTTGCGGTTAATTCAAAAGCAAGCGGTTAGCTTAAATACGAAAAGTATTTGAATCAACAGTGCTCGCTTTTGGACTAAAATTTTTTGCTGTTAATTCAAAAGCAAAAACTGTTAACTTAAATGTAAAAGTATTTCATTCAACAGTTTTCGTTGTTAACTTAAATACGAAAAGTATTTGAATCAAAAACGCTCGCATCTTTGAAACAACAACGGAGCGTTGTTGGGCACATTTCAACTGCGGAAAGTTGTTCATTTAACTGCAAAAGTCTTTGTATTTACAACGTTTTTTTTTTCAGAGTATAACGACTGTTTGGAACTGAATGGAATTGTGTTAGGCCCGGAAAAACTATGTCTTACCCATATTTGCCCTTTGTACTTAAGTAATGCCTTTAGAAAGGAGTAGAATGTAGGTAAAAGTTGGGATAGTGAAATCAGGGTTCCTCTAAATCTGAAAGTTTGTCGAGTGGTAGAGAATGTGCATTCGCCATTCTCAATGCCTACATCCGACCCGAGTATGCGAAATCTCAGTCTAGCGAAGGCCGGACAGTTGCAGTCGTCCTCCTCCTCCAGACAAGATAGGCACAATGAGCTCTAGAAGTGGTGGACATATGTCCCATGGATTGTGTCCCGTAATCAACCCCACAATGGCACGAAGCTCCCTTTTTCTCTGTTGAGCAGCAAGTTTGCTACCTCCCTGTTAGGCTTTTGCAGAAAGCACTGTAATTCTACAGGAATCTGTAGAGTTACAGCGTCTCCCGTGAGTTTCCTTCATGCAGTCCCTGATGTAATTCACAGTACCCGCTATACTTGGTCCTTATATTGGCTGCGGTCCAATTGGTTGTTCCACTGAATCGCAATTTGCCAATTCATCGACGAGTTCGTTACCTTGAACATCGCATTGTACCCACATATGTAAGTTGAAGTTTATTCCAATTTGCTACGGAGCCACTAACATTCGTGAACAATTTTTGAAAAGTTTTGCGCAGTTTCCAGTGCCTTCAGTGCAGTCTGGCTATTTCAGTGCAGTCTGGCTATCACTGCGGGTACAAATTTGGTGTCCACGCCACCTCTCACCAATTATCCATTCTGCTGCTTTTAGTATGGCATAAATTTCCGATTGAAAAACCGTCGCCATTGTATCTAAAGCATAACGGCATCTGAAACCGGTCTCCAGGTACCAGCCGGATCCCTATTCTGTTTTTGGTTTGTGTCGTTGATTTTCTTCAATCCTCCTAGCAGAGTTTCTGGATCTTTCCATTGAATCTTGTGGGCAAAGGTAAAATATATCGTCTAACAAAGGATACTCGGGGTACCAGCTGGTAATTTGGAGACAGAAACAAAGGGTATTGCTCTGACAGCCTCCAAAACAACACCCCGTGCGACGTGCTCCTGTCGTCGTGCCACAACCCGAAGGAGTGTAGTCGACACATCGTTTTCATAGCCTCCTCTTGGATCCATAGTTTTAATCAGAATATTTTATCAGAGTTACATTTTCCTGCCACACAAAGGGTCCTCCCCTTCCTACTCTCTAACAAGTTGTTAGTCGGTACCACTGGCGTATGTAGCACACATCTACAACTCATTTCCTCTTTTCACAAAGCTTTACAGATTTTTTTCCATTCGCAAAAGGTCAGTAAATACCAACGTGATCTTATATCCAGAAACAACTCTTCGAAAAAAAAATTGCCTACAATAAACATAAAAAAATATACATACTTTATACATTTCCACACAAAAAAGTCTCACCAAAAAAGAACTGCTTAGTAGGGTAGAAAAAATAGCCATCAGACATGCATACATACACAGGAAACCGCAGTTGCAAACGGAAAAAAGTTCATTAAAATATTCAACTAAATTGCTTTTGGCAGCGAAACTGAACTCAGTGAACTCAACGGCTAACCAACTCAAGTTTTGGTGATAAGTTCATAAATCACCGAATAATAATTGTTATACAGATGAACGCTTGCAATTGCAGTTACAGTAGACGCGCGAATAAATGAATTTGCTACCCAACAACCGACGAGGACAGATAATAGAAAATGTTGATGTATTGTGGAACGATTCCTACCCTGTCGGAAAAGTAAGCGACCAAAAAGTAAGAATATTTTGAATTTAGAATAACTAACATCATAAACCGGGAAAATTTGGATTCAATGAACCACGACCCGAAAAAAATTACTTTTCTCGGGCATACGCGGTCTTACAGCATACAAAAAAAGTCCCACCGGCCGAACGCTTATAGTTTAGGAGAAATTCTTTGTTAAAGTGGTATACTTAATTTACCGAGGAAACGCACACATATGTATGTACAGTATTTTTGTGTAGAACACCCTTTTGCGGCAGAATTTCATTTCTGGATTAATATCCATGGACCAATCCACAGTACTTTCATGTAGAACACCTTTAGCGTTGACGGTCTTGAGTCGCGCTTTAAAAAAATAACCCTCAGCCGACATGATTCTCTTGCTGGGTTAATATCTATGGACCCATCCAACTGTAACAACAAATATCTCAACTATAAGCCTCCGGCAAGTTTTGATTACAGTTTTGAGATCTGTGAGAGCCTCTCCACCCCCTCGAAAAAGTGAAGCCGAATCAAATCTTGTTACACAATTTTGTTTAAGCGAATAATTACTGTACATAATTAAATGTGCATTAACGAGCGCAATGCATAATTTCACAGCACAGACAGGTGAATAAATAAACATTAATATTTACAGAAACATACGCACATAATATTTACATAATTATTATCTGTACTGAGGAGGTGAGCTTTAGAAAAATTATCTGTTATGGCTGTGCACGAAAAGAACAAAATAAATACACAAACTAGTCAAAGTCGAGGTGATTAAAATAATTTCACGGTTTAGTTTTTTAAAGCACATGTGCATTAAAAATTTGTTTAATTACAGTTGAGCACGAGCGTGGAGGGCAAAAAGGTTATCGTAAGGCTTCAGATGCATGTGCATATTAAATTTTATACTTTTTTTAATACATAGTTAATAATTGGTGAAAAGCAAGCAAATCCAAGCCACGTTTTACAAAGATGGTAGAAGTGACAGCTATTTCGAAGAAAATACCTACCTACTATCGGCACCCAGCAGGTTTCCAAATACATACATATGTTATTACTTAATAAATAATTTTAATCTTTTTTTCACTAAACACCAACCTTCTTTTCCATATTAATTCGTAATTTCTGCAGCTCCGAAATACACAATTCTTTTATTTTTTGTTCCACAACACAAGCAAACACCGCTGCAGGCTTAATGGTGCGAACAGACAGCAAGCGACGACCACCACCAGCAAACGGTCAACACAGGGCGCACGCACAGCTGCTGCGCTTTGGCGACACAAAATTAATCAACTTGAAAGCTGCAAACTCGCTGAAAATACATGCTTACGTACATATGTATGTATGTACATATGTATATACATATGTTTGTATGTATAATTCAACATATGACTAGCATATGTGGCGCACACTTTACAATTTTAGATAGCTTTTCTGGTAAAAAATAGTTTCAATATTATTTGGTTTAAGATTTTTTATAAAGAGAAATTGTGTATGTATATACCTTTTTTCGGTTTCAAAATACTTTTATCACAAAATCTCAATCAAATGAAATCCCCAATACAAATCTTCATTTCCAGCCTTAGCACACAAAATTAATACTTTTTCTTTGACAAAAATAATTTTTTTTCAATAGCTAGCAATGATTGAAATTTTCACTTTTCACTTTTCAAATCGCTTAAACACTAATCCTGGCGTATTTTTTCGATTTGTAATTTTTCATTTTCACCCAAACAACGCACACACAAAACTTGCCACGCCAATTGTTGTTACACAGTATCACACTTAATGCTCTGCTAAATAGTAAATATATATATCGTTGGCTTCGTGAGCAAATGTGCTAAGTCCATTTATAGTAACTTTTCAGGAGAGGCAAAAAACCTCATAACTTCTTTTGTTGTTACTATTTTAAAAATCTTAAAATGCAGTTTTCTTCCCCAGATGGTGGTGCTAAAATACCAGTTATCGTCACATTTTAAAATAAAGCTTGTACAAAGTTATGAGCTTCTTTAGGACTTAGCACATTTGCTTTCTAAGATTTTCTTTTTTTAGGTGGACTTAGCACATTTTCTCACAAATTATTATACTCACCTGTATGTAGTAAAATTGAAATATTTTGATAAAATTTGGCACAGAGGCTCCTAACTAGACAGGGAGGGTTGGTATTGAAAATAGACGAACTTGAATGATAACCACGCCCACTTTCCCTATATAGTATATATCGAAAAATACGCAAAAAGTGATAATGGATGAAATTTCATCCATGCAATGAGCTTACGCCGTTATAAAGAAGTAAATTCAAATTCTCGAGAATGGGTGGTGCCACACCCACTTATGAAAGGATAAATTCTAAAAGTTTTATAAGTGGTAAATAACTCAGCAACTGTAGTAGATATATAGATGAAATATGGAAGGCGTGATTTACTTCCTAGGGCGAAGGTTTGGACGAAAAATTGTCCAAATCGGTAGACGACCACGCCCACTTTTATATATGGGAACTATAGATGGAACTAATAAAAACATTTTAAGCGACGTTTTGTCAAATATGAAGATAATTCATTGAAAGTTTGTGGCATGAGTCCAATTATGGACAAAAACCGAAACCATAAATATTTTTGAAAATGGGCGTAGCATCGTGAATCTAAGACATTTTGGAGCCCATAACTCGACAAATAATTGAGATATTACGGCGAAGCTTGGTGTAGTACATATGTACTTTTATAACTTGTAGTAAAATTTTAGCAAAATCGGTTTGTAACCACGCCTACTTTAAAACAAATTCTAAAACTCCCTTTGGAAACTTGTGACGTGGCATCTTTGTAACTAAAAATCATAAAGGGATGAAATTTTGCACTAACAAGAATATTTTAGGCTTGGTCTGATGAGAGATAAAACTGTTGATAATGGGTGTGGCCACGCCCACATTATGCTGTACTCTCTCTATATAAAATAGGTGCACCGCCTTTCGATCAAATGCATACAATTATAATAAAAATGTAAGAACTACCGCAAACTAGTTTGCATATCAAATTGGTGGGAAAGCTAGCCACTCCCGCAAATTATTAACGTTTACAGTCCCAAGATATGCTTATTAAAGCAATGTAGTAATAATTCCATATCATTCTACAAAAAAAATTTAAAAAAACCAATAATTTCTTATTTTCACCTGGACTTAGCACGTAGATTTTTGAAAAAAAATTTTTTATGGACTTAGCACATTTGCATAACACTGCATTACACCACGAAAAACAGACATTATGGTAACTTCTTTTTGGCAGACGATGTATTTTTAGTTGTACTATCTTACTGCATTAAAATCTTAGTTTTGATAAAAATTGGACTTAGCACATTTGCTCACGAAGCCAACGATATGTATGAATGTAAGACCACACAGTATTCTTGGTTCGTTAAATCGTAAATTGATGCGCGACCAAAAGCTGGAGCCACCACAACGAAGCGTATAAAAAGCGCAACTGATATGTGCCACAGCAATGAACGCCCAACAAAGTGGTCCCCAACATGAAAATGAGCGCAGCAAATTGACATGGTGGAAGAGAGAGAGCAAGCGTGCGTACGGGCTAGAGAGAGAAAGCACCAATCAGAAAGAGAGGCATGAGACTGAGAAACGCGCTCTTTCTTCGATAACTTGTTTGAGGAAGAGAATTATAGTGCACAAAGAGAGCGAATAGTGTTTTAGAAAGAAGCAAATATAATATAATAATATACAATGGCGCTATTATAACTCTGACGAGTTTTATGGCCGAGCTTCTCTCCCAATTCTAGGTGTGCTCCTTTTTGTTTTTCCTACTAATTGGGTGGACCTACAGTTTTATGCCGGCTCCGAACGGCGAATGCATTTTTTGTGAGAAGCTTTTTTCATGGCAGAAATACTCTCGGAGGGTATGCCGCCCACTGCCGAGAGGTGACCGCTGCTCTTAAAAAACCCAATAATTGGATTTTTACTAATTAGAAAAATTTTTTTTGGTGTTTGCTCGGACTGGGGTTTGAACCCGAGACCTCTGGCATAGTAGGCGAGCATTCTACCCACTGCACCACAGCGACCAAGCGAAAGAAGTAAATACAAAGCGAAAAAAGTTAAACAAATTATAATAATAGAAAAAAAGATTTTTTTAATTGAAGCGCGTACAAAATTTTGTTTCTATATATCTTTCTTGTTTTCGCGATTGTCCGGCATAATGCTGATAACTTCTAACCGCCCGCAACTAGCAAGTTCTCATGATCCAAATAAAGAAGATTGTGCACTCAGCCATATTCAGCAAAATATTCATCCGTGAGACTGGGTTCATTTTGGTTAGTACGTCATCAACTACGTTATCGACGAGAAAGAAAATATTCAAACAGGCAAAAATACCTTTATTGAACTATTATCCACACAAATAAAAACGCGGCACTTCATTTTTCTTTATTTAAAATAGCTTTTTAATATAAATTTCACATTTATCGCACGCAATCTTTAGTTATTAGAAAACCGGAAACGAAACTGGGTGAAAGAGAATTTATGTTACTACGTCACTAAATCAGCTGATTCTGTAAAATTTTGGATGAACGCATAGCGGTACCGCTGAATGCACAATCTTCTTTATTTGGATCATGGCAAGTTCTAGCTAGCGCGCGCTAGGCATGGGTAACACTGCGCTGCGCGGCGCAATTGCGCTAACACCAACCCTGGCGTTATTGCGCTAACTCCGATTTGGAAAATGCGCCAACTCAATATAGCGCCAACTCAATTTTGCAATATAAAACCGACTCAATTTCGTGCGCTAACACTAGCACCAATATAGCGCTAGTGTAAAATGGCACCACCACAAAGCCAATAACAGCACAGCGTATACGACACCGTCACAATTATGTCTGCTTGTTAGTGATCTAAGTGACTCTAATTTCCAGCATATTTTCACAAATATACGGAATATGTTTCCAAATGATTACGAAAATTAAAATTAATTTTGCGCCAAAAGAAATAAAACGGAGATGGTAAACAGTAAGAAGCAAACAAGTGTTATTTATCGATTATTCCATGGCAATTGCGCTAAAGGTGTTATTGCGCCAGAACAGTGCGCGGCGCCACGGTTGGCGCTGGTGTTATTGTATCAGCGCCAAAAAAATTGCGCCATTACCCATGGTTAGCGCGCGCATACCACTACTTTCTCTAATCTCTGGTCTCTGTATGCCTCTTTCGTTTTTCTGAAGATAAACTTTTATTTTCTCTACTTCCGCATGCTGCTTTTTACCGTTAGGTAAGCGCACACATACACCTACAGTAGCACTTTTGTCCCGTTACTTTATGCCGTTATAAGGCGAAATTTTCACACCGTCATTACTCCCACTTTACTATTTAGCACTGACATTTTTCTATTCTCAGCATTTCATTAAATTTTCTTCGCTTCTTTACACTCGATTTTCATTCCTCTTTCATTTTCTTGCATTCAATTGTTTTTCTTTTTGATTCTCTTTGGCTGTTTTTCATCGGCACTATTTTTTGTGGAGCTTTTCGATTTCACATCATCATCGCACTCAGCTGCAAAACACACAATTGTTGCCATCAACACTAAAATAAATGTGTAAATATTAAAAATCTCATCGACACTTTGCCGCCGTTGCAGCCGCCACAGCCACTGCCGCTCCCACCTTGAAGCTTTCATGCACTTTCATGTTCATTACTTGTTTTCTGTGTGCTTGTATGTTTTTTGTCTTTTTGCTTGCAGTGCACGTTTTCGTTTTCAACATGCATCAGTGACAGGCTAACAACGGCAGCAACTATTGCCCTCTCACCATTTATGTATGTAAGTATCTCTTGCACATGCTGCGCATTGAATAAGAGCATTAACATGAAAAAGAAAACGTAATGGCGAAAGAGAAAACCTCATCGCCACCACATGCTTATTGCCGCCATCATCATTGTCGCCGTCATAACATCCCTGCTTCACAGCGTGCGTACGGCGCGGAGTGAACCGACCATTTGTTATTACTGCGTATCGTTTTTTTTTTTTTGGTTTCTTAAAATATTATTACTTTGCATTTTTTGACTTTATTGTTTATTTTTCTTTTTGTTCGTCCCGTTCGCGCTTTTTGGCTTTGTGTAACTGTAATTTTGCCGATTGTTGCGATAATTTTTTTTAGCGCTCTGTTTGTTTTCGGTTACTACTGATTCCACTGCTGAAAATTTTGGTACATCTGTGCATGAGTATGAGATGCATATGTTAATGATACGAGAAAGAATATATCGTCGTACCATACGAAAACTAACATATTTAAAATTTCTGGCGAAAGCTATCAATAAAAAAATTCTGTACGAAAAGTAGAACATTTGACTTTTGGCCGACGAAAAGTAATAAAATCGACTTTTGGCTGACGAAAAGTATCAGTAATTATATACTGTTTTTACATTAAAATTGTTGTTGTTTAAACGAACTTGATAGTTTTCGTCAGCCAAAACTCGATTTTATTACTTTTCGTCGGCCAAAATTTGAACTTTTTACTTTTCGTCAGCCACAAAAAATCTGATGTTAGTTTTCGTATGGTACGACGATATGTAAGTTAGTGAAGCAATAAGTTAATCATGTTTTCAAACCAGACGAGTTTCCCAAAGAAACGCTTCGTTTCATATGCAAATATTGAGCACCTGAATGAGTTCTGGAATTAGACGGAATTCTGCTTCGCATTTATTTAGACTTTTGTAGTTGGTTCCATGCTTCCACACTATCAACATTAGAGGAGATCGCCCTTGGGGTATTCGATGGAAAGGTATCTGCGGAAACTTACGGATCTTTCTTCATTGATGATGGCGGGCGTCGAAAGAGATTTAGCGTTGAATTACACGTAGCCAGCTAGGTACCTTCAATAGACCATGTTTCCGATAAGTAGAAAGTCTTACATACGTACTTTGCTGGACCCAGCTTAAACCGTCTATATCAATTACTTTTTTATTAGTCCGCAGCCCTCAATGAATGGAGGATGGCTCCGTGTGTAGAAGTCCACGTAAGTGGGGAAAGCTTCTGACTGTCATCTACCTGGGGGTGGCCAGAGCGATTCTTTTGCATGCGGAGCAAGCAGCTCACGACTTCCGCGCAGTGTCCTCTGGATAGCCACCGAACACCCGTTTGGTGGTGAACTAAAGTGAGAAGGCGACAACCCGACAAGGCCACTCCGACATATTCGGTTTAAGGGCTTGATGAGGGGAATTACTGCGGCGTCTGTTCACCAGGAGGTGCGGCTGCGAGCGGGCGTCTGCCTTGGAGCAAGCGGCTCGCTATATAAACGTGTAAAAGCCTCTGCACACGGGCATGATTTAAGGGTGATTTAGGCAAAAATCGTGTTTTCGGCGTTAATAACCCTTAAATAACGTTGTTTTGCCATACAAAAATGCCAGCTGAAATTACCATTGAAATGCGCATTTCGGCGAAAATACTCACGAAATTACTTTAGAATCGGTCTCTTCTCTAAATTTGATCGATTATAATCGAAAACATCTTTACCCATCGCTTATATTTCACATTAGCTGAGTTTTATTTTAGCGCATATACATCTGCGCTAAAATAAAAACGGCTATTAAATTTGTTCGCGACGGTTTCTTAGAAATATTCTCATTGTATATTGCATTAGCGATTCTTTAATTATAAAAAATCTAATTTGGTGTATTTTATTAATGATATTTTCATTTAAGTTGACCATGTACAAATTTTTATTTGGCGCAGGAACAGCGTAACTGAAACCCGACTAAATGAAATTACTCAAAAACGTGTGTGAATGCGCGTGATTTCGGAAAGTAATTTCGGCTAATCAACGTAATTTCAAATGCCGTGTGCAGAGTCTTTAACAATATACAACTTCCGCAGGGCGGGTTGTGCGTCGGGCTTGGGACCCACCACGTAAAAATCCTATCCAATGAAAACAACAACAAAGCCTCGGATGAGACCACCCCTTTCTGATGAAACAGCACGCCTTGGCAGCCACGTCAATGTTGATAGCTACAAATTCGAAACTGTTAAGGACTTCGTCTATCTGGGAACCAGCATTAACATCAAGAATGATGTCAGCACGGAGATCCAAAGAAGAATCACGCTTGCCAATAAATGCTACTTCGGACTAAGTAGGCAACTGAAAAGTAAAGTCCTCTCTCGACAAACCTAAATCACACTCTACAGGACGCTCATCGTCCAGTCCTCATGTACGGCGCAGAAGCATGGACAATTTCAAAATCAGATGAGATGGCACTTGGAGTATTCGAGAGAAAAGTTCTTCGTAAGATTTATGGACCTTTGTGCGTTGGCGTGGGCGAGTATCGACGGAGATTTAACGATGAGCTGTACGAGCTTTACACAGACATCGACATCCGAAGGCCTCTCTACAGAAAAATAAACTCCTTCTACACAAAAAGCTTAACTCTTGTCCTTGCCAGTGTCACCGAAATCTATTGATGAATGTACTAAAAGCTTACTATCTTTTAGGCAGCAGGAACGTTTATATGGGTCAGATCTCGAAACTATCACATCGCCATCGGTAATGGAGCACATTCTTTTAGAGTCCATAAATCTGTCGTCAGAGTTCTTCATCGAGCGGCTTTTATAGTTTGTTATTATTCAAAAATCTTTATGGCAGTTATTGTGAAAATGAAAAGTCTAGGGAATTTAGAAAACGAGTTAAGATAAGAAAAAGTAGCGATGGGAGCGGATAAAGATAAAAACGAGTAGAAATACGAACGAATATGAAAACTATTTTTGTGTGACAAAATGACTCAAAAACTACTAAACGGATTTTTGCCAAATTTTGAAAGTTTATTCTTTGGATAAGTCCTCCCGAGATAGGCTATATTTTTACCACTAGATGGCGCTGGAGTAGTTTTATTTCAGGGGCCGGAGCGGAGCGAAGGTGCTAGGGCTTTTCCCGGAGCGGAGCTGGAGCTCAAATCATTGGCAGGACCGGAGCTGGAGCTGGAGCTAAAAATCACACATTTCAAGTAAGCCTGGAGCATCTCTTTTGATCATTAAAAATTATCATATATGATTTAAGACAGCCTTGTCGATTGTGATAAATGCCAAGATACTTCCGAAAAGGCCGAGAAGTTCACAGGCCTGAGTAATTCTCCCTTACTGGTACATATGTAAGTAGAGGTGCCGTGATTTAATCCCAAGTGGCATAACCCCAATTTTAATATTTGGGATTATGTCACTCACCATGGTGTGACATAATCCCAATTTTTTTACTTGGGATTATGTCACCTATGTGGAAGTGACATAATCCCAAATAAAAGGGAGCCAGAATACCAAATCACTCGAGTAGGTACTAGTGCGAAGCAAAATCGCGATTTTTGCTTCCAAATTTTTATTTTTTATAGACATATGTGCATATTTATATACCTATCGATCTATTAAAAAAAAGCGCCGCAGGCGAAAATTTGGAATCAAAATTCGCGCGATTTTTTCTTCCAAATTTTCATCTATTTATAGACATATGTACATACATATGTATACACCTATCGATCTTTTAAAAAAAAAAGCGCCGCAGGCGAAAATTTGGAATCAAAAATCGTGCGATTTTTTCTTCCAAATTTTCATCTTTTTATAGACATATGTACATACATATGTATATACCTATCGATCTATTAAAAAAAAAGCGCCGCAGGCGAAAATTTGGAATCAAAAATCGCGCGATTTTTTCTTCCAAATTTTCATCATTTTATAGACATATGTACATACATATGTCTACACCTATCGATCTATTAAAAAAAAAGCCCCGCAGGCGAAAATTTGGAATCAAAATTCGCGCGATTTTTTCTTCCAAATTTTCATGTTTTTATAGACATATATACAATGTACACAAATATTTATAAACCTATCGTTTTATTGAAAAAAGTCTGTATATATGTATGTAAATATATTTAATTTTAATGTAATTTTTTAGTTTTAATGTAATTTTTTGAGAACATGTGTATTTAAGTATTTCATCTTATACATATACTCGATGTATTATTATATAACAACATTAACTTTATTGTCAGCTTTAATTTTTTTGCTTAATGTAATAAAATCTAAGAAAGACTACTGAAATGTTTTTTGGGCTTGAAAATGACATTATCCCAATTGGGATTATGTCACTACGCCTAGGGTGACATAAGCCCAAGTAAAAAAGTTGGGCTTATGTCACCCTAGGGGGAGTGACATAATCCCAAATAAAAAATTTGGGATTATGCCCCTTGGGATTATGTCAGGGTACCGTAAGTAGATAACGTTTTTTCGTTTATCGGAGCGAGAGCGGAGCTCGGAGCAAAAAAAGTTGTGAGCTAAGAGCTAAAAATAAATTTTGAGAAGAAGCGGAGCAAACGAAAAAAAAATCATTTGCTCCGGAGCCCTTCTTTGTTTGCAAAATCCGTATTTATGGTTCGATTGTGTTTGTTGTTTTTGCATGTATGCTTTTTTATGTAATGAGAAACTCGGTTGCAAAAAATTAACCCCCTAGGTGGCGCTGGGGGGTTAAAATATAGACCAAAAATATTGGTCTCAAATGAAAGGTGTTGAGCAAGACTTCAACATAGAGCTCTTGTCACGGTGATGCCTACGCTGGGTCCCTTGATATTGGTGCAAACGTGGACCCGAATGTCTCTGGAATCTTTTTGAGCGATATTGATATCAAACAAAAGGCGGAAATCAGGGCTTTAACATACACTCAAATAAATTTTGGTATAAATTTTAAACTTCTTTGGTCGATATATGGGACACGACCAAAAATTTATTAAAATTTACACATCTATTCCGGTTTACGATCCACTTTCATCGGAGGTGAATCGGATCAAATGGCATTCTGCAATTCGATTGACGTCCGATGAACGTCAGATTTTTTCGAAGTTCGGAAATCGGCATTCTGGTTCACGATGGATCGGATTTTTGACAGTTTATCGGAGCGATTCTTACCGTCAGCTTTTGTGTGTCGGAGGCAATAGAAATTTTGATTATTTTTGGAAATATTACCAATTTAATGTAATTAAACTATGATTTTCAAATTTATGCAACATTATTATACAAAACGGGCTTGGTTTAGCTATGCTACAGGCCTTTTCTTTGCAAAATAAGTGAACAAAAGGAATCTGCTTTAGTACAATAGACTGAATAGAGGAAAATAAGTACAAGGAGTTTCAATGTATTGAACTTTTATTTAATAATAAAATTTATTATCCTTTTTAGCAATATTTATATATTATTGTTTAATAAAAGCTTCTGAAAATGATTTTAATTGTGTATTATTACTACGATCATGTAAGATGAGTGGGTAGCGCAACTCGGGCATAATTTCTGTGCCAAGATGTACTCCTTTAAGCATTTTTTCCTGACTGTGTCTTTTTAAAGATTTAAAATATCGCCTTGCAACATGAATTACAAACATTTGCACGAGAAACTAACAAATCGAAGAAACGTGCTCACTTTCTATATCCGTTCATGCTCAACGCGTCCTGGCGAGTCACAAAATTCCTGCTACACGATATGTACATATTCATGATTTGATTGATCGCAACCTGGATCTCAAATTTGCTTTTATGTTTTGCGATCCATAAAAACTTGATATGCGACCAGTGTGGAGCGTCATCCATGCACTGCATCAGTATAACATGTCACTATAAATAGTGTAAAACAAACCAACTGCAAGAGGTTTTCGCATGAAACTTTGTTGGAATAAGCTGTAAATGTTATTTTCACTAAAGTTGGCATTTTCATTGCCCTTGAGTTCATGGAGTCCAGTTTTTTTCATTATTTTTAAATTACTAATAGTTAAAGTGGGAATCGCAATAATGTACCACTGGTGTTAAGGGAAAATTTGTATATAATGAACCACGATCCTATCGCAGATCATAAAAAAGTCGCTACCGCGGACGATTATAGCGCAAGAGATATTCCTTGTTAAAGCAATGTGTGTGTAGAAGACTTCTTTGTGTCACCGGCCTTTGGGCGCGCTTTAAAAAAACCTCAGCCGGCAGAATTCTCCTTTTGGAGAACTTTAATATTATAATTTAATAATAGTTGAAAGCGTTAAAGGTAGATGAATTATCTTCCAAAGAATATTTCCTGAAAGTTTCACTGAGAAATTCGCAGTAGTTTGTAAATAAATAAAATTGGTTCATTCTATCCAAGCTTAGCCGGTGTTAATTTCCGAATTACAAGGTATTATCGCATGAAACTTGGTGACAGTATTCTATAAATGCCGTTTTCATATATGTTGGCACTTTTTTTTTTTATAATAGAAAGCAATATTTTAAAAAATTGAATTAAAATTAATGTCCAAATTCCTTTGTTCTTCCATTTATTTTTCCACTAAATAAGCTGCTGCAGCAATGGAATCCATTTTTTAACCATTTAATATATTCTTTCTGAAAATTTATTCTAAAACTTACTGAAAATATAAATTTGCTGTCAAAAATACAAATGTGCTGTCAAATAATGCATATTATTTCGCATAAACGCTATCTAACACTGATTCGAACATAGTTTAACACTTAACAACACTTATGTTCGAAACGTCGTAAACCAGAATACCTCGTTTCGTTTGGTCGTAGCAGTCAGCGTCGCCGCGATCGGAGTTCCGAGGAATTGTAGAATAGCTGTGTTAAACTTTGAAAAGTTTGAAAGATTTTTAAACTTTTAAGGTTTAGATTTTATTCCAAATTAAAATTTATTTTAAGACTTTCAAAAGGTTAAAATTTAAACCTCTTTTTGGTTTAAATTACAAAAAAAAATGTCTGCTCCCAAATACTGCTTTTCCCTATTGTATCTTCTTTCCTATCCTTTTTTCTCCTTTTCTTCCACATTGTTCTCCGCCGAACATCCCCTTAATCCTTTTCCATATTGTGTCTTTTTCCTATCCTCTTCTTCTCCTTTTCTTCCTTCTTCATTTTATCTGTTTACATAATTATTTTGTGTTTGTTTGTTTCTCCATTCAAGCAACGCCACACAGTCATTCATTCAAATTGTCTAATAACTATAAATGTGCTTTTTATATTGTTCATTTCTCGAAAAAGCAAGTTGGAATTTCAAATCAAAAATTGAATTTTTTTTGTTGAAACCAAATTTTACGACCAAGGAAAGTTTCAAATTTAAACCACAAAAGTTTAAATGAGAAAAAGTGTAAGATTTAAACCAAAAAAGTATGAAATTTATTCCAAAAAATACTTTGAAATATTTGAACTTTTGTAAGTTTGAATTTTAAACCAAAAAAGAATAAGAAACTTTTAAACTTTCGAAGGTTCAAAATTTAACCCAAAAAAAGTTTTAAATTTCTTTCAAACCAAATCAAAGTTTTAAAAATATTCCAATATTTATAACAGTGTAGAGCTTTCTCCGATTCAGGAAATGGAGTGGGAAGAGCAATGGAAAATTAATCGGGGGGAGGGAAGGTTATATGGAGAGTGGGAGTTGAAGAAATTGAAAGGAAAATATAGCGAGTACATGTCTTCTCGTTATACTTTAAATGCATTAGCCGGTGACAGGTAACAAGGTCAACGGAAATAATGTCAATTGACCTTATTTCCCACCCGGTTGGGAACGCAAATAGGTCAACGAAAATTTGGAAATAAAATAATTGACCTTATTTCCCAATCCAAATGGAAATAATGTCAACTATGCTTAAAACTTGTTCATTCATGAAAATATTTGCTGAGTTCTTCTGCAAACCCGTTATGAGTACCGTTTGTTAATGAATGAAAATACAATTTTACTCGCTCTTATGTTACTACAAATTAGTTGACAAGTGAATTTAGTGAAGTGTGGTCGTCGAAAAAGAGTTGCCAACACAGCAAAAATATTTCAATAAATTATATAATAATATGAAGTATGTTAAATATCTAGTTATACAAAAATTTAAATAAAAATGTATATAAAAACTATGTCTACTTGCCTTATCCTGCGGCATGGCAAAAAAGTAGGAAAATGAAAATTTGGAAATAAAAATCGCGCGATTTTTCATTCCAAATTTTCGCCTGCGGCGCATTTCTTTTCTCATAAAAAGCAGTTCAGGAAAATGAAAATTTGGAATTAAAAATCGCGCGATTTTTTATTCCAAATTTTCGCCTGCGGCGCTTTTCTTTTCTCATAAAAAGCAGTTTAGAAAAATGAAAATTTGGAATTAAAAATCGCGCGATTTTTTATTCCAAATTTTCGCCTGCGGCGATTTCGTTTCTCATAAAAAGCAGTTTAGAAAAATGAAAATTTGGAATTGACCTTATTTCCATTGACCTTGTTACCTGTCACCGCATTAGCCAAGAGGCAAGCTAGGGAAAAGCACAGTCGAGTAGTTCCTCTGAGTTGAAGATTTCGCAACTTTGCGCTATTTTTTTTTTCCTACACGAATTTTTCTCACTACTTTAGCTCAACATGTTTGTATAGACCAACAGCTGACAATTTGACAGTATACTCATCAAACTGTTGCTAAGACTATATTCGAGGCCAACAGTTGGTTAGCAGTTGAGCTCAACGAGTTCGAAATTCGACCAATTAGTGACTAAAACAAATCACCATCAAATTACCAACCAAATTAATCACTTTTTTTTTGTGAAAAAAATTAAAAAAGAAAGAAATTTTGTTTGTTTGTTGACATACCAGTTCCAAAAAGCCTACACACAGCATTTCGTCATAAACGTCAGTGCGTTAGAGGTAATAAATTATTACAAAACAGTGACCGCAGCAAACAAAGCAACAACTACATAAGTATCTATAAATATGGCAGATGCCAGACGTACTGCTATGAGTATTCGTCGTCAAGTATTTGCTTTTCAAAATATTTATCTTTTGTCATCTGTTAATTAACTTGGCTAATTTGTCATGTAAGGGGAATTTCTAGTTATTTTTCTATTGCAAACAACCGCAAACTTTTTGCTAAATAAAAACTGATTTGTCAAATTAGCGTCTTTTTGATTTCAATTTCTTTAACTTTCACAATTATTATTCTTCAACGCTTTTTTTGCTTTCAAGTTTTTTTTTATTAAAATTTATGTAATTTTATCTTGTTTAATCTTTTATTTACTTTTTTCCCTTTTAAACCCTTGTCATTAGCTTGATACAAACTTTCGCTCTTCATTGACCTAATTTCATTTAATTTCTTAGCTAACCAAATTTCATTGATGTTATCTTTTTGCTTGCTTTTTTTTTTAATGATAACATGTAACTGCTGTCATTTGCTATGTATGTAGATTACTTGGCTGCACGCTTTGCACATAAAAAAATGTTTGCCTTTTCATGTTTTGTTGTTGCTCTGTATCTCAGCAGTTTATGGCCGTTCTCTTATACGTTAGAGCTGCAAAACTATCGATGGCACTATCGATAGTATCGATAGTTTTTTTTTCGTGTCACTATCGATAGTTTTTTTTCCACTATCGATGGTTATCCCTATTCATTCTTGTAGTTTTGTCCCAAGAGAAGAATACTGAATGTTAGGGAGGAGTTGGATTTCGATATAAAATTGGTCAAATTAATACCCCAGCGGGTTAGGGGGCTTAGAATATACCCGTGGTAAGGAATGTCTGTCGTAAGAGGCGACTAAAATCCACGCTTCTAACGATATACAACTTGTAGTAATTGAATCACACCTCGCTAAATGACATCTGGTCAATGTCAAAATTTTTAATTTTTTCCGATTTTTGAAAGTTGATTTTCAAATTAAGTTTTTTATAAAAACTTGTAAAAATCAGAAAAAATTTTTTTTTAAAAATTAGCCCCTTTAATTGTTAACGTATAATCAAAGATATCTGATAAAAACATTATTTTTAGCGATTTCTTTCATGTGAAACAAAAAGGATATTTTATGGACTAAAAACTCGGTTATATGACTCATCCGTGTATAGGCGTCGTTTTACAACTTTTTTTTTGCAAAACACTATAGACTTCTTGCGCGGCCTTAAACTTCTCATATTCAATAGTACTGCCTTTAAAATAAGAAACAATTTGCTCGCACAGGTAAATTCATTGAAGGTGCAAAACACGGTAACTCGCATGGAACATGGTGCAAGTTTTCCAATATATTAGCTGCGGAATGATTTGTATCTGACAGCAGCTTTTGTGTCTACAGTACAGCTACTCGCAATTTGAAATCTTCGGATATAAAATGACAAGCAATAGTTAAGTAATTTTCATTATTCCTTTTTTTTGCTTGGCTTTCCGACGGGGTAGGAATATGATGTATTGTGGAACGATTTTTTCACAAGGGATGACGAAAAATCGTTCCGCAATACATAAGTATCTATATCTTTAGCTTAAGGGCCGTTTACTCAACCTCTGATTAACGCTAACCGTATGAGAGGGTGAAGTCACAAACAAATTTTATCTTTTGTCTATACACGGATGAGTCATCTAACCGAGTTTTTCGTCCATAAAATATCCTTTTTTTCACATGAAAGAAATCGCTAAAAATAATGTTTTTATCAGATATCCTTGATATTACGTTAACAATTAAACGGGCGAATTTTTAAAAAATAAAACTTTTCTGATTTTTACAAGTTTTTATAAAAAACTTAATTTGAAAATCAAAACTTTTTCAAAAATCGCAAAAATTTAAAATTTTGACATTGACCAGATGTAATTTAGCGAGATGTGGTTCAATTACTATAAGTTGTATATTGTTAGAAGCGTAACTCCAGCGAACATAATTTTTGAATAAAGTGATAACAAAAAACACAAAATTACCGTTATCTCAAAAACGTAACCATACAAAAAATTAAAAAAAAAAAAAAAAAAATTGTTCTGTGCTCAGCAGGCCCATACCTATCCTCCCCCATAACTGAAATTCTTTGTATTTTTTTGTTTTTTGATTTATTTAAAGCATAGTGTATTCTACATTAATGAAATGTTTAAACAGTGTGCCTTTTGATTATCGGTATTTTACATTAATGAAATGTGTAAACAATGTGCCTTATGTACTACACCATTTCCAGATGGATTTTAGAAAGCGTCAACTGGATTTTAGAAATGTCAATTGGATTTTAGAAAGGGAAAATTGGATTCTAGAAATGTCAATTGGATTTTAGAAAAGGGAAATTGGACTTTAGAAACTGTAAACTGGATTTTCGAAAATTTATATAATTACGTATATGTACATTATAATTTCATACGCAATAAAGAATTTCTATTCGAAAAATTCTGTGTAAAATTTATTTTACACGCACATTCTGAAATCCAATTCACGCTTTCGAAAATCCAACTGACATTTCTAAAATCCAATTTCCCCTTTCTAAAATCCAATTTCCCCTTTCTAAAATCCAATTTCCCCTTTCTAAAATCCAATTGACATTTCTAAAATCAAATTTCCCCTTTCTAAAATCCAATTGACATTTCCAAAATCCAATTTCCTCTTTCTAAAATCCAATTGACATTTCTAAAATCCAGTTAACGCTTTCTAAAATCCATCTGGAAATTGTGTAGTCAGCGCCGAAGATGCTAAAAAACAAATGTACTACTTTTAGTTTTATTACTATAGCGTTTTCAAGTCAAATGAAACCTTTTTCAAATCAAGTACAAATTTTAAATTGAAAAAGGTTTAATTTAACCAAAAAATGCTATATATATAAGTGAAGTATTTAATTCCTATTTGTTGTTATTTTGTTAATTAATTAATGTTATGCGTTAAAAAAAAATAGACTTTGAAAAGGAAAATGTAAACAAAACCATCCCTCTTTTTAAGGTTTAATTTAACCAGAAAATGCTATATACATACTGTTTGGGCCAGTAGCCCAAACCAAATTTCAGCACACCCTAATGTTACACTACATGGCAACACACCCCCTTGCAACCCTGCAAGTTGCAACTACGTAAGTGGCAACTCTGTAAAGTGCAACCCTGTGGTTTTCGGAGTAACATTTTCATAACTGTTTTATATAAAAATATTATCCCGTTTTTTCATATATATAAAATTTTCACTTCCGTTTGAGAAACCCGAACGAAAAACCAACCAACCTGCGCATCAGCTAATGTAAGTTCTTTTTATATTAAACCTACATTTATATATATTCTATTTATTCATATGAATAAAAAATCTATTTTGAATTTATAACGTTTTTAAATCGTTGTCTTTTTATTTTATTTTTCCCGCATCTAATCCGGGCAAAAACACATACACAGAGAAAAAAGTACAATGGTTTTTTCAACCAACTTCTTGGTTGATTTATTCATGTCAAAAGGAAAAAATGTAATATGTACATTTTCATTGTACCATTAACCAATATTTTCGTAACAATCAATATCAAACAGAAAGTTGGTTTCCCCAACGTGTATATTTGTTATGTTAACGAAAATATTGGTTAATTCATATCTAAAAAAGAAAGTAAAAATATTTAAGAAGCTTTATGGCTTCGGCTCTGTTGTTACCATCGCACACTGGGGCCGAGCGTGCTCAAAATTCAGTTTTTAAATAATGAGTTTTTCAAAAAAATAAAAACGCAGTATTGTTCCCTATGAAATTCTACACTTCTGGCCCAATTTTCAGCTTTCTATCGTTTTTCAGTTTTGAGTTATCCATACACAAACATGGCAAATTTTCCAAAAAATAATTTTTTTTCAAAGTGAGAAATTTTAATGTGTATTTGAAATAGTTGGTGTAAGAGAAGGATATAAAATTTTATTATTCTGCTTTTTCCATAACATTAAGTGAAGCTTATATAATCGATGAGTGTTTTTTTTTGGAACTAGATGTTTTAAAAAATTAATTTTTAGTATAAAACTAAACGTACCTCTTTTTTTTAAATATTTTTTTTCAAAATGGATTTTTTTTAATTTGCGCAAAAAAGTAGTAAATGTAAAAATGCAGCAATAAAATATGGTCCTTTGTGACAAAGAATCCGAGTTCAGAACCAAAAGCAAAGTGCGCATTTTAAAATAAAGTGAGTTTAAAAATTGCATTCCAATTTTAGTTAAAAAAAAAACATCTATATCTGGTTGAATTTGATTCTGTTCTATCTTAAATTTAGTTGATCCATTATTTACTGGTTACTTTAATTACAAATTGTGGTTAAGGTTACTTTTCAAGCCAGTTTTCTTTAATTTAGACTTGTAAGTTGGATTATAATATGAGTTCTTTGAAGCACAAGTTGTGTTACTCCAATTTTATGTTTTTTTATGTTAGGCATGAAAATGTGTGTGGAAATACGTGTTCTGCTTAAAACGCTAACGGTGAAACTCCTAATTCCCATATAAACATACTTGTGACAACATAAAACTTTTAATATCTCGAAACAAAAAATTGGAGAAAACAATTTTTGTATACATGGTACATATGTACATATTTCATCAATGGGTTAATAAATAGCCGCTAATGGGTTAATATAATACAAATTGGCTATTTTTGAACAGACATACTAATATAATAATTATATAAAACAATGGCGCTATTATAACTCTGACGAGTTCTATGGCCGAGCTTCTGTCTCAATTCGAGGTGTGCTCCTTTTGTTTTTCGTACCAATTGGGTGGACCTACAGTTTTATGCCGGCTCCGAACGGCGAATGCATTTTTTTTGAGAAGCTTTTTCATGGCAGAAATACTCTCGGAGGGTATGCCGCCCACTGCCGAGAGGTGACCGCTGCTCTTAAAAAACCCAATAATTGGATTTTTACTAATTAGAAAAATTTTTTTGGTGTTTGCTCGGACTGGGGTTTGAACCCGAGACCTCTGGCATAGCAGGCGAGCTCTCTACCCACTGCACCACTGCGGCCACCATGCCACAGACATACCATTGTGATTTAAATAATTGATTTACAGATCTTAAAAAAAAACTGGTCACCAATAGGTTAATTCATGACCGTTAATAGGTTAAGATTCCAAAGATTACTGGTTTTAGTGTAGATACAACTAATATGATTTAAATATTTTGATCTAAGAATTAAGTGAAAAAATTTGGTTAAAAATGGGTTAATGCGTGGTCGTTAAGGGGTTAAAATTCTTGGGATTTACTATTTTAGTATCGATATACCGATTCTGATTCAAGAAAATTAAACTCGAAATTAAAATAAAAAACATAGGTCACCAACGGGTTAACTCATGGCCGTCAATGGGTTAAGATGCTATAGATTAACAGCTTTAGTGCAGATAAAGCGATTCTGATGTAAAAAAGTTGATTTCAGAATTTTGAGCGTCCTCATATATATAAGTGGCCCCAGTGTGCATCGCCTTCAACACCGTTTGTGCTTGACGAAGTTGAATGGCTGGACCCGAATTGCAGAGAGCGAGAGAGTGAGTATTTGGAATTTTCTTTGTTATTCAGTTAACATATTAACACTCTCTTATAGATCATACATAGCAGTGCTGCTACTGGCATAAAAATATAACCAACAAATTGTTTAATAGTAACAAGAAATTGGTTGAAGATTTGAACGAACATTTTGTTATATCAACAAATATCATGGTTAATATAACCAAAAACACTGTCTAATATATCAACAATGGTAATGGTAATATTAAACAAAATTCACATTGATTCCATTTCAAGTGTGAAATTAGTACTATTAACCAACTTTTGGTTGATTTTTCTCTCAGTGTAAGTGAAGTATCTAATTTTTATTTGATCTTTTATTGTTTTTTATGTTTTGCGTAAAAAATTAAAGACTTTTTGGAAAGAAAACTAAACAAAACCATCCCTCTTTTTATTTTAGTGAAATATTCATAAAAAACTATCGATAGTATCGATAGTTTTTTTTTTTCGACTATCGAGTGGTCCGACTATCGATGGTTATACAGCTCTATTATACGTATTGTTTACATTTAAAAGTTAAAAAATAGTAATAAAAAACAAGACATGGTCTCACTTGTGAACATAATATTTATGTACATACATTCACTCATGATAAATAAAAAAAAAATATTATGTACACGTGCTTTAATTCACACCGTTTCTGCTTTGATTAGTTTTTAATGGCTTTAATTCGTCAAAATGGGCTTTCCACACATTTCGGGTTAATACAACACTTTTATAATTATCTACAAATCCGTATGTATCTATGTACATATGTAGATATATTATATATAACAAGATCAGCATATGCGAGTCGTTTTGTTTTGTCAGCTGCGGTGAAACTAATGGAAATAACAGTTGCAATATCTGACAGTTCCGACGAAATAAGTTGATGCACAGCCAACCAACTGGACCTCATATTGTCCCTAATGTTACCAAGAGCGTATTAGAGACATTATATTAAACTTCGTATGCAGGACTTCGCAAGTTTTAGTAGTTTGTGTATTTTCTTATCAGCAATTCCTTCTTGGGACGAGAAGTGTGCAGAACCGAGGCAGCTGAGACGGAGTCTGCCAAAAGCTGGATATTGACAGGGCAGATGTTTCAGAGTGCCAACAGCATCGGGTTCATTGTATGCCGTGCATGCCTGACTCTGCAGCAGTCCCAATTTGAACGCATGATATGATTTGAGACAGTGCCCTGTTAGTATGCCGACCGCCATCTGCAGTCTACTCTAGGAAGTGTGAGTAGATCATTTGCAGTTTTACGTTGTATGATATGGCAATCTTGCAGGTTGACAAGGTCTTCCACTTGAAATCGCCTGCACTCAGAAAAAAAATCATCAACACGATTCATGTAAAATTAACACGATCGATCTTTACACATAGAACAGCAACAATTTTTTTTCAAATTACACGATGTTTGAAACATGATTTTGGCTTTGTAACTGTCATCTGAAAATTTGGTAAATTCAACCAAATTTTATTGTTGATACAACATGAAGAAATTTTAAAATATACAAGATGATTCAAATATAAAATTTTATTCCTAAATGTCATTTGGAATTTGATTTATTTAACATGATGATAGTGTTAATATAAACTAAAAAAATGTTAGAAAAATGACGTCCCAATTTTAGTGTTAATACAACATGAAAACAAATGTGAAAACAACAAGAACCACAATTAACAATAAAATTTGGTTGATATAACACGAAACAATGTTCAAACATAAACGTCATTTGTAATTTTGGTTTATTCAACACGATCATAGTGTCAATGTAATCTAAAAAAAAGTGTTAAAAAAGAACGTCAAAACTGTTTTGAAACATACATAATTTTTTTGATCATTTGAAGTCTGATTTTCGTGCAAAACGCAAATTATAATTTAAAAAAAAAAGGAAAATTTTGTGCCGTGGCAGTGATGCGAGTTTAGCATCATTGTCAGTTCGCGATAGTGGGTTTTCGATTTATATTTTCAGTTTGCAGGTGAGTTAAAAGAGGATTACATTTTTGTTTCTAAAAGTATTTCATGTTCAATATTTTATTTTTCCTCTTCATAGGTTGCAATATCACGAGGAGGTTTTTTAGCGAATGGGGGTTTGCGTGCAGCATGCGGTTGTTGCATTAGCAGCCAAACATTACTCAGTGCAAGTGATAGTACTATCGCCCATGTATAAACTATCGCCGGTACATTTGTGTTCGTATGAGAAGGACGCCTTCAATTTGGTTAGTTGTGCGGGTGATGTACGAATGTGCTTAATTGAAGTGATGATGGATGGAGGATGGCTTCGTGTGTAAAAGTCCACGTAAGTGGGGAAAGCTTCTGACTGCCATCCACCTGGGGGTGGCCAGAGCGATTCTTTTGCATACGGAGCAAGCAGCTCACGACTTCCGCGCAGTGTCCTCTGGATAGCCACCGAACACCCGTTTGGTGGTGAACTAAAGTGAGAAGGCGACAACTCGACAAGGCCACTCCGACATATTCGGTTTAAGGGCTTGTTGAGGGGAATAACTGCAGCGTCTGTTCACCAGAAGGTGCGGCTGCGAGCGGGCGTCTGTCTTGGAGCAAGCGGCTCGCTATATAAACGTGTAACAATATACAACTCCCGCAGGGCGGGTTGTGCGTCGGGCTTGGGACCCACCACGTAAAAATCCTATCCAATGAAAACAACAACAAAGCCTCGGATGAGACCACCCCTTTCTGATGACAACCACGGCAAACGTTTAAAGGACTATGATTTGAGGGTAAGCACCTGGAACGTCCGGACCCTTAATTGGGAAGGTGCCTCTGCCCAGCTGGTTGATGTCCTCGAAAGAGTGAAAGCTGACATCACCGCCATACAAGAGATGCGGTGGAAGGGGCAAGGCAAGAAGAAATGTGGGCCTTGCGATATATATTACAGTGGCCATGCAGAGGAGCGTATATTTGGTGTTGGTTTTGTGGTGGGAAAGAGACTCAGCCGCCGAGTACTGTCGTTCACGCCAGTGAACGAGCGTCTAGCCACCATCCGCATCAAAGCGAGATTTTTCAACATATCTCTTATCTGCGCCCACGCCCCGACGGAAGAGAAGGACGATGCGATCAAAGACACTTTCTATGAGCAGTTAGAGCATGCCTACGACCGCTGCCCCCGTCACGACATTAAGATTGTGCTTGGCGATTTTAATGCCAGGGTGGGTAAGGAAGGTATCTTTGGCAGCACAGTCGGAAAATTCAGTCTCCACGACGTAACCAGTCCCAATGGGACGAGGCTGATCGACTTCGCCGGGTCACGAAACATGGTCATTAGCAGTACCAGATTCCAGCACAAAAAAATACACCAAGCCACATGGCTGTCTCCTGATCGAAAAACGCGAAATCAAATTGATCACGTCATGATCGACGGCAGACACAGCTCCAGCATCCTAGACGTGCGCACAATCCGTGGTCCCAATGTCGACTCCGACCACTATCTTGTAGCAGCCAAGGTACGCACCCGCCTCTGTGCAGCAAAGAATGTGCCAGCAGGACAGCAAGGAAAGTTTGAAGTCGAAAGGCTGCACATGACGCAGACAGCCAATCAATACACCACTCGGCTCTCACTCCTGCTCTCTGAGAGCAACCCTTCACCAAACGATGTATCTGAGGAATGGGAACACATCGCTCGTTCACTTCGTATCGCCGCTGAGGAATCTATAGGATACAAGCGAGCCCACAAGAACACCTGGTACGACAAGGAATGTCGCGATGCCTCGGAAAGAAAGAACGCCGCCTACAGGGCTACATTGTGTGCGGGCGCAACGCGAAGCGTATGGGAGCGTTATCGAACGGCGAAGAAGGAAGAGAGGCGCCTTTTTCGAAAGAAGAAACGGGAGGCTGAAAGGCGCGAGTGTGAAGAGCTTGAGATGCTGGCGGGTAGGAACGATGCTCGAAAATTCTATCAAAAAATCAGGCGGATGACTGAAGGTTTCAAGACCGGGGCAAATTCCTGCCGGAATGATAACGGTGATCTGGTAACTGATGTCCAGAGCATACTTAAGTTGTGGAGGGATCACTTCTCCTCCTTGCTAGATAATGGCAACAGTGAAAGTGCGGAAGGAGAAGATGTACGACCCGAATCCCCAATAGCAGATGATGGTAGGCATGTTCCACCACCTGATCATGACGAAGTGCGAATAGCAGTATCTAGGCTTAAGAATAACAAGGCCCCGGGCGCTGACGGCTTGCCAGCCGAGCTATTCAAACATGGTGGCGAAGAGTTGATAAGGAGCATGCATCAACTCCTATGCAGAATATGGTCGGACGAGCGCATGCCCGACGATTGGAACTTAAGTGTGCTCTGCCCAATCCACAAAAAAGGAGACTCCACAGTACGCGCCAATTATCGTGGGATAAGCCTCCTGAATATCGCATATAAGGTCTTAGCAAGTGTATTGTGCGAAAGACTGAAGCCTATCGTCAACAATCTGATTGGACCTTATCAGTGTGGCTTCAGACCTGGTAAATCTACCATCGACCAGATCTTCACAATACGACAAATATTGGAAAAAACCCATGAAAAAGGATCCGACACACACCATCTCTTTGTCGATTTTAAAGCCGCTTTTGATAGCACGAATAGGAATTGCCTGTATGCCGCAATGTCTGAATTTGGTTTCCCTGCTAAACTTATACGGCTATGCCAAATGACATTGACTAACACCACCAGCTCCGTCAGAATTGGGAAGGACCTCTCCGAGCCGTTCGAGACCAAACGAGGTTTCAGACAAGGTGACTCTCTTTCGTGCGACTTCTTCAATTTGATGCTGGAAAAGATAATACGAGCTGCAGAACTTAACCATACAGGAAGCATCTTATATCACAAGAGTGTGCAACTGCTGGCGTACGCCGATGACATCGACATCATTGGCACTAACACGCGCGCCGTATGTTCTGCCTTCTCCAAGCTGGATAAAGAGGCTAAGAAAATGGGTTTGGCGGTCAACGAGGACAAGACGAAGTACCTCCTGTCATCACACAAAGAAACAGCACGCCTTGGCAGCCACGTCAATGTTGATAGCTACAAATTCGAAACTGTTAAGGACTTCGTCTATCTGGGAACCAGCATTAACACCAAGAATGATGTCAGCACGGAGATCCAACGAAGAATCACGCTTGCCAATAAATGCTACTTCGGACTAAGTAGGCAACTGAAAAGTAAAGTCCTCTCTCGACAAACAAAAATCACACTCTACAGGACGCTCATCGTTCCAGTCCTCATGTACGGCGCAGAAGCATGGACAATTTCAAAATCAGATGAGATGGCACTTGGAGTATTCGAGAGAAAAGTTCTTCGTAAGATTTATGGACCTTTGCGCGTTGGCGTGGGCGAGTATCGACGGAGATTTAACGATGAGCTGTACGAGCTTTACACAGACATCGACATTGTTCAGCGAATAAAGATCCAGCGGCTGCGTTGGGCAGGTCATGTCGTGAGAATGGACGAAGGCGCTCCGGCTAAGAAAGCATTTCTATCGAAACCCGCTGAACGCAAAAGAAAAGGGAGACCTCCACTGCGTTGGGAAAATCAGGTGGACAGCGATGCTGCCTCCCTAGGTGTTCCCAAGTGGCGCCATGCTGCACGAAACAGAAGCAATTGGCGCGCTCTGTTGGACTCGGCCAGAATCGTCTAGACGGTTAAGCGCCAATCAAGAAGAAGAAGATTATATATTTTATGTTGTATATGTTTTTTTATTTAAAAAAATAAATTGTACAATCAACAAGACTCTGTAGTTAATTTAACAATAAATTTAATGTAAAATCAAAAAGATGTTATTGTTAATTCAACAGGACCATTTCGTGTTAATTTAACCAGCTTTTATTGTAACATTAACTACACTCAAAAAAAATTTCTCTCGATCAAAGACATTATTTTCCTTATTTTGAACACGCGTCCCAATACAAAATTTTCTTTGTTTTGTGTAAATTTTCTCAAAAATGTGGAAAAAACATAAAAAACATTCAAACAAATTCGTTGCCAAGGGGATTTGTATGGGAATTTAATTTCTCAAAATTAAAGAAATCAAGTCTTCAAAACAAGGAAAGTTGGGAATGGAATGGCGCTTAAAGAATTTTTCATTATTTTAATGTATGAATTTTTTCAAAACAAGTATATGAAACCATGGTAACGCATGTAACAACAATATTTTATAAACCTTTTAACATGTTTTAAGGAAAATTTACTCAAAACAAAGAAAGTAGTGTTCAAAATAGGTAAACAATTTCTTTGACCCCTCCATATATTTTTTTTTCTCTCAGTGTAGTTAAAATTGTAAAATCAACAGGAAGACTCAATACTTTTTAGTGTTAATTCTACAGTTGTCATCCTGTTAAACTAACACTTGACAGTAGTGTTAAATTTACACGATTACATGATGGCATACATTAAGCATCGTGTTGAAAAAAATTAACCACAAAATTTATTGATTTTTGGTTGATTTCACACTATTTTTTTTCTGGGTGTGGTGTGTACGTATCAGTGCCTGATCTATTTGAGATTTTTTTTAATTTAAAGAGGTGAAGATGTTTTCCACATTCACTTGCGCTAGTTATGCCCCGGCTTTGGTTAACACGTTCGCCCTGTCATTTCGCTCGATTCCCTGGTGTCCGCGTACGTAGTAGATCGTAACGCGTCTATACGCGCAGAGTTCCTGTAACTTGGCCCTGCAATGATTCATGCACGTAGAGGTGGTCGTGGCTGCCGCGGTCGCTTTGATTGCCGCCTGGATGTCAATGAAACGATGAACGAAAGTTTGAGGACGTTAGTTCAGCTACAAGTTCCGCTGTTTTCGAGGCAGCGTAGCGCTCAGCCTGAAAGATTCTACACTAGTGCGGGTGTCTAAATGAGTGTTGTATCCCAAGCTCCGGAGATAACACTGCAGCTCCCACCCTTGCGTCCACCTTATATCAGTTTGTAAATAAGTTGAACATATGCCGATTGCTTAATAGTCCTTTCTTCTATCCGTCCTGTTTTATTATTACCCGTGGTCTCCTGCTGAGGCCGGTTTGGGGTATAACGTAGTCTGAATTGCCGTTTGGCCCCCTTATTTTGCTGTGTCCAGAAGATCGTTCACTAAGCGTTAGCGCCGTCTTTTCATCTACGCCTTTAACCACAAAATCCGCGGAGTACAGGTTGAGTATCTATCTTATTTAGCGCTGCTGAGGGGGTTGTGCGTAGTGCTCCTGCTGTAAATAGACTCGAGAGACTTTTTGTACCCTCTAGCTTCTTAGCATACGTCTTTTTATCAAGTGCCGTTCAAGATACCAGAATTCCGTGGAACATTATTGGGCGCACAACCTACGTGAAGAGTCTGTCTGTTAGTTGAGTTGAGAGGCCCCAAGTCTTGCCAAGTGCCCTGTTGCAGGCATATATCGCATTTGTGGCTTTCTTGACTCTTTCCTCCACGTTAAGCCTCTACGTCAGCTTGCTGCCCAATATGACCCTCAGATATTTCGAGTATGGTTTCATGGTTAGCGTTTGATTGCCCAGTCTTAGAGGAGTCAACTGCGGTACCTTATGCTTTTTTTTTTGTACGTAACACTATCTAGTAAGATCTCGACTATGTAGACTATGCATCTTTCAATCTGGGGACCATATCACTCTTGTGATATAAACCGGGTCGAGAGGGTTCAAAAATTATTTATTAAGTAGATTTGCTCTCAGGTCGCTTACGAAACGCAATGTTTACGTGTCCTATCTAACTCTTTACTACCTTTATCGTGAACATTGTAAAAAGTTTAGTCGACTGCCCTGATCTCTTAGCAAGATTATCTTATTTTGTCACTTGTCATAACTTGATTTTATATCAAATCCGCTTATACTAAAATTGCCCCTTTATCTAGAGCTCAATTAGGATTGAATACATAAGTTGCCTGACCTAGATTTTTTTCAGTTTGCAGTAGGAATTGTCCGGTCTCTTCTTTATAATTTCTCAAAGTAGTTTTTTAGTAATCATTCTATAGTCAGTAAGAATTGTTTTCATTTGACTAACATTCCTGACAGAATATTAAGTTTCTAATATTTATATGTTAAAAACTAACTTTTTAGAAGCTAAATGCTAAGTGCTAAATACCAAAGTACATATTATGTACATAAAAGCCTACACATGTAAATCAATATCCATGTAAGTGATCGCATTGAGCAGCTCACGCACTCACTCAACACTTGTGCCGCTAGCGTTTATTTGTTTAATTGATTCCACCTTCATAATTGCGAATATTTTTTACAAGTTTTTTTTACGTTTTTGTTTTTAATTTGCATTAATTTTTTTCTTTATTCACCGCTTTTAATATGCTAACACATGTGCATATGCTCAGATGTACATGCGTTAATGTTAATTTTAATAACTTGCTCGAAATAAATATTCGCTTACAAAATGTTGGAATGTTGTTCGAATTCCTTTGGTGGTAGCGCGTGTTGTTTGTCATTCATTTATGAGATAATTTTAAAATTTAAATGAATGACTAAGTATGAGTCGTAAGCTTTTTATATATAGTATATTTGTTTTATTTATAAAAAATTAACCACCAAGAACGCTATCACTGTGGAATGTTATATAGGGCGGGATTTTAGACGCCATATTTAGAGTCAAAAAGTTGTTTGAAGTGGAACTAGATTTCCCACTTTAAATCTTCATAAATCCAGCAACCAAAATATTCCTCGAATATCATTTGCCAAATTGTTACTTCCTCCCTCAACTCTATCTCTTCTCACACATTTTGGTTCTAAAGCATAAACGCCTTCGCAGAAAAACTCTTACATACGTTGGTCTAGTTTTCAGAAATAATTGGCAAATGTTTCACATCTTCTAAAAGTGCAAAAAAAAACTAAAAATAAAAAAAAATGCCAACAGACTCCAAATGAAAATATGTACATACATATGTATGTATGTAACAATAACACACAAAAATAACAAAAATAAACAAACACAAACGCAACTAAAAACAAGTAAGGAAGCCTAAGTTCGAGTGCAATCGAACATTAGATACTCAGCTGTATGCTTTCATTGTTTGTTTGCGTTTGTTCGATATAGGGTGTATTTTATATGAAACGAGTGCTGCATAAACAGGGCGCAGCCACGCCCATTTTCAAAATTTATATCAATCATCCAAATAAGCATACAAATATTATTGTTAGTGCAAAATTTCATCCCTCTATGACTTTTAGTTACAAAGACTTCACGTTACAAATTCCAAAAGGGTGTTCCAGAAATATCTTTGTTAAAAAGTAGGCGTGGTCATAAACCGATTTCAATACATTTTTGCGTGTCTATTAACACATGTTATAAAAGTGTATAAACCAAGTTTCGTCATAATATCTCAATTATTTGTCGAGTTAAAGGCTAAGAAATCTCATATATCCCTTTGTCTAAAAAGAGGCGGTGCCACGCCCATTTTCCAAACTTTTTTATTTTTTGTTTCCGGTCTATTGTAAAACTCATGTCACAAAATTTCAATGAATTATCTTTATATTTCACATAGATATCGCTTAAAATGGTTTTATTAGGTCACTTTATAATACACATATATAAAAGTGGGCGCGGTCGTCAACCGATTTTGGTAATTTTTCGTCCACACATTTGGCTAAGTAAATATATCACGCGTACCAGATTTCATCGATATATCTTTAACGGTTTCTGAGTTATGGCTTATTAAACTTTCAATATTCGCTCCTTAATAAGTGGGCGTGGCACCGCCCATTTTCCAAAATTTTTGTAGTTTTTGTTTTATGTCCATAGTTGGACTCCTGCCACAAAATCTCAGTGATTGATCTTTATATTTGACAGAGATATCGCTTAAAATGTTTTTATTAGGCCCCCTTATATTTCCTATATATAAAAGTGGGCGTGGCCGTCAACCGATTTTGATAATTTTTCGCCAAAACATTTGACTAAGTAATTATATTACGCGTACCGAATTTCATCGATATATCTTCAACGGTTTCTGAGTTATGACTCATAAAACTTTCAATGTCTGCCCCTTAATAAGTGGGCGTGGCACCGCCCATATTCCAAAATTTTTGTGTTTTTTGTTTTATGTCCATAGTTGGACTCATGCGACAAAATTTCAATGATAGATCTTTATATTTGACAGAGATATCGCTTAAAATGGTTTTATTAGGTCACTTTATAATACACATATATAAAAGTGGGCGTGGCCGTAAACCGATTTTGATAATTTTTCGTCAAAACATTTGTCTATGTAAGCAAATTACGCGTACCAAATTTCATCGATATATCTTCAACGGTTTCTGAGTTATGACATATAAAACTTTCAATGTTTGACCCTTAATAAGTGGGCGTGGCACCGCCCATTTTCCAAAACTTCATCAAATTTCTTCATAAGGGCCCGAGCTCAATACGTGGGTAAAATTTTAAAACTCTAGCTATATTAGTGGCTGAGATACCAAATTTCCGATTTTTTCTATATAGGAAAAGTGGGCGTGGTCATGGTCCGATTTCGCCCATTTTCAATACCAACCGTCCCAGTCTCGATACCAACTTGCGTTCCAAATTTCATCAAAATATCTCAATTTTTGCGCGAGTTAGAGTGTTTACAGACGGACGGACGGACGGACGGACGGACAGACGGACGGACGGACATGGCTCAATCGATTTCTCTTTTCACCCTGATCATTTTGATATATATAAGTCTATATCTATCTCGATTATTTCATTCTGTTACAATCCACCGTTATGTGATTAAAACTATAATACTCTGTGTACTAGTACAGCTGAGTATAACAAGTAAAAGCACGGCTGTCTTCGGCCGTACCGAAGACTTCATACCTTTCATGAGTGGGGAAATGAAAAGTTAAATATGTATGTACATAGCCTGATTAAGTTTAATTTATAATTTTAATTCTGTGGGTTATTTATGGAAAGATTTATTAGAAAAAATGGTGTCTTGGCTATTTAAATGGAGGAGCTACACACCAAAATGTCCATATCTGAACAATCGGTTGTATGGGAGCTATATGTTATAATGGTCCGATCTTGACAATTTTCGGTAATCCCGTTTGGGCCCATATGGGTACAAATACTTCAAAATTTCAGGCCGTTAGCTGTTAAAATGGAGGAGTTATACACCAAAATGTGTATATCTGAATAATCCGATGTTGTGGAACTATATGTTATAGTGGTCCGATCTTGACAATTTTCGGTAACCTTGTTTGGGCCAAAATGGGCACGTCTACTTCAAAGTTTCATGTCCTTAGCTGTTTAAATGGGGAAGTTATGCACAAATTACATTCAAAAATTTCATGTATATCTGAATAATCGGTTGTTTTCTATATGTTATAGTGGTCCGATTCGGCCGGTTCCGACAAATGATTAGCTGCATATAACAACATACCTGTATTCCGAATTTCATTCAGATATCTCAAAAACTGAGGGACTAGTTTGCGTTCACACAGACGGACGGACGGACAGACGGACAGACGGACATGGCTTAATCGATTCAGCTCGTGATTCTGATCATATCGGTATATATTTTGGTGGGTCCCCCACGCTTCCTTCTGGTACTTTCGACAAAAATTTTTTGGCACTAAGTTATAATACCATTTCATTCTCATGAAAGGTATAAAAACAAATCCCAAAATATAAACCATAAAAAGCTTATTGCTCATAAAAATTGCAAAAAAAAAATGAAAAAAATATAAATTTTCACAACAAATGCAAAATGTAATACAATTTGTGAATTTACTTATTTTATTTATTATTTTTTTGTTTTTTTTTCGCATCACAAATATTTTGGAAATTTGAGCAGAATAGAACAAAAAAACTATAGAAATTTAAAGCAATAAAATTATAAAATGAAAATATTTTACAAATATTTCTGGCAGCTCGCCAAAATGCGCGAGGCTATAGGCGAGACAAATACATAAAATGTCGGTCGGTCGGTCGGTCGAAAGGTAATGTATGTATGTAAGTTGAGTCAAGTTGCATCAATTTGCTGATAATTTGGGTAAAATGGAGGTCTTTTTTGTATTAGTAATAGGCCATAGATTTCAATAATTATTTAAATTTTGAAAAGAGGAGGTCTTTTTTTGTTTTTGAATGGTCATTAAGTATTTTGCGCAAAAATTCAAAAAATTGGACTTGCTGTGTGGGATTACATTTTATTTTGAAAGGATAAAACAAGTGATGCTAAGAAAATAAAATAAGAAAATCAAGCAGACGCTTTTCAAAACAAGCCAATACATATGTACATAAGATGCGTTTTTTTCGGCAAAGTTTCTCAGATTTTCCCTCCGGCCACAGAATATGAAAATAGGATGTTGTAGGATAACTAAGCTGATTTTTATTTTTTTTAGAAAGAAAACTGAGTGGGCTACTCCAAAAACAGCGATTTTTTTTTTAATTCCATGATAGGTTTAGATTCATATATGAAAAAAACGACAGAATTAAAAATAAAATAAACAAAAAATACATATTCCCATGTAAAATTAACGGCTTAATCGAATGGTGTATGTAGTCAGTTTTTTTAGTGTGATCCATAGGGAAGGTACCAAGATCGCCTATAGTGGAATTTTATTTTTTTTAGTCACGGATTTTCAAGTTTGGACCCGGGAATTTTCAAGATAACTTAGGAATCTGCGCAAATTAATGCAGTTTTCAAAAAAGTTTATTTGATCGAAATCGAGCTTTTTTTATCCAAGATATTTTGGTTTAAATGAAACATTCCAAAATCACTTTCATATTGAACATTTTTTTTACATACGTAAATAATAAATTTTCGAATTTTGTACTTGCAACATTTTTTTGCGCTAAATAAGTGGAATTTAAGGAAGGTTTAATTTTTTTGAAAAGGGTTGCCACCTATTTAAAAAATTAATTTTTCGGTATAGTTTGTTTTAATTTTTAGATTTCAAGTGTCATTTGAAAAGGCTTTGCCTATAGATGGACGATAAAATTAAATTTTAATACAATGGGTTGCCACCTATTTAAAAAAATTACCTACTTGAAATATTTTCACTATGGGAGAGGTACGGAAAGGAAAAGAAAGGAAAGCAAAGGAATGGAAAGGAAAGTAAAGGAAGGGAAAGGAAAGTAAAGGAAAGGAATGGAAAGGGAGGGGAAGGGAAGGGACAGGACGGAAACGGCAAAGGAAAAGGAAATGAAAGAGGAAAGAGTATGGAAAATAAAGAGACTAAAGGGAAAGAGGAAGCCAAATAGAAGTGAAAAGGGAAGAGAAAGAAAAAGAGAAAGAAAACTGGAAAGAGTAAGAGGAGGCATTTTGGAGGTCGCTAGAGAGTTAAAATATTCTAGAAAATTATCGGAAATAAAATTTCACTATCGGTCTGCTCGGACTAAATGTGCAATTTTTAAGGGCGAGTCTCTTAGTCAAGCCATAAAGTATTTTGTATTAGATTGGTAGATAAAAACTTTTGCCATAATAAAACACTCAACTTTTCGTTTTCTACGTGAAGGGAAAACCATCCATAA
Source organism: Urophora cardui (assembly GCA_960531455.1). Taxonomy (NCBI): domain Eukaryota; kingdom Metazoa; phylum Arthropoda; class Insecta; order Diptera; family Tephritidae; genus Urophora; species Urophora cardui. The sequence goes on along the minus strand of OY482674.1, from coordinate 108,519,214 downwards.
AAGGCAGCAGCAATTCAGATATGAATGGAAAATTAAGACATTTTGTAAAACAAAAATTCCAAAACAAAAAAAAAAAACAAAAACAATATTAAAATAAAACACCACAAGTGGTTCACACCGTGAAAGTATGGAAGTCATCATTCATTGGCAATTAAAGTGCCATATTTAGAAGAAGAAAAAAATAATAATAATTGAACAAGCTTTAAAATGTGTATTTTTCGTAAAATGAGTGGCGAGGTAAGGCAATCATTAGGCAAACACATGCAGACATATAAAAGTGAAGTGACCCAGCAGATTTTTTTCATGCGCTTCTCTGATTTGCACTTTAGATGCGCTGCTTTCCCCCTTCTTTAACCGCAGAATAGTAGGCGTTTTAGTCTTCGCTACCTAACGAACAGAAAATTGTACACCTTGCTTCACCGATTAACTTCGGTTAATTTGATGCAAACGACTGCATTCATGTGCTTCGTATTCGCTACCTAAAGCGCAGAAAACTGTGCACCTCGCTTTGCCGATTAACTTCGGTTAATGTGAAGCAAACGACTGCATTCATGTGCTTCGTATTCGCTACCTAAAGCGCAGAAAATTAAGCGCTTTGTAAAATCGTCCATTTTTTTTTTTCTGTTGTATGTTTGTATGTAATTTTTTTATTCTGAAAGTGAAAATTAAGCGGTTAACACGTGCGCGTTTGCTCTTTAATAAATTAAAAAATTTAATAATATTACAGTGTGGTTATAGGTTTTAAATAAATAAAACCTCTTTAAATACACATACATATATAAGAAGTGGGAGTGTTCCTGATTTGATTTTTTGTTGGCGTCACTTTAAGGTAAGTAATACGGCATATCTATATACATTAGGGCGGAGTGAATTGGGGCTTTTTTTGAAATCATTATTGCTCTACCTGCAGAAAGTTGCCTTTCTAGTACAGAAGTAAGACTGCAAAATATTATTGGCCTTGTCCTTTATTTGGAGGTGCCCCAATTCCATTAAAGAATGGACAAAATGCTCTAGATGCATAAAATTCATTTCCTAGATAAAATTAATTTGCTAATTTCTCCTAAAAATATACGTAATTTTCCGATGAAATATGTTTAATTCAGTGTCTCCAAGCTTATACAAAAATTCTGAAAATTCGAGGAAATTTTTAGGAGAAATTAGCAAATTAATTTTATCTAGGAAATGAATTTTATGCATCTAGAGCATTTTGTCCATTCTTTAATGGAATTGGGGCACCTCCAAATAAAGGACAATAATTTAATAATTAATAATTAAACATTCTACCATATCACTCTGTTGAAGGCATCAAGTCTGCTGACAATATTTTGTCGCAGTACACCCGGGACGAGTTGGTAGGTCCAATAATACGAGGGCCACTGCAACATTTCGTGAAATAACGTACTTCCTGTATTGGTAGCGTCCTACGATTGTCATCGTCGTCCATGCGCCTCTCTTATCCCGAAAAATATTGCTCCTGTGCGTGAAATGGGTCTGTCAGATCGGTGACATATAGAAGAAACCACAAATATGACAATCGGAGAACGCTAGTAGTACTTGATTCCGCGAACTTTTGCAGTGACCCTCGTATCTTAAATTTTAAGTGTTCATTTGAAAATTTTGAACTCACTATTCCGTGTATAATTTCAGGTTACATACGTACGCTCTGTGGTAGGAGCTACTCCGGTTAAAAAAATTATACCATTTCTATTTGCGGAAAGCACTCTACCGTTTATAAACTGGGATGGTCGCCAGAAGAAATTTGCCACAAAATCTCTAAAATTTGTTCAAGAAATCGTTTTTCGTAAGTATAAATATGTGTCTTAGCTATTCGAAGTTAGCTTCTAAAATGCTACGCATTTTTATTTAACAGGTGCTGTTCACAGTCCTGATATGGACCTATCGAAATTTGATAAGAAAGAAAAGATACTTTTATTTTGCGATTTGATTCGCCATCCTGATAAAACATACTTTTTATTATTTTCTGCCATACTAGAGGTCTCGTGTTCTATCCCCAGTCCGGACAAACACCGAACATTTTTTTATATAATTAGCACACAATTATTGGGTTTTTAGAAATAGCGGGCACCCCTCGGCAGTAGGCGGCTTACTATCTTCTCACAAAAAATGCATTCGCCGTTCGGATCCGGCATAAAACTATAGGTCCACCCAATTAGCAGGAAAAAGCAAAAAGTAAGGAGCACGCCTCGATAAGCTCGGTCTTAAAATTCGTTAGAGCTATATCAGCGCCATTGTATTATGTATACTATTATATTCTAGTCAGAGATATTATTAACAAACATTTTGTAAAAATTCCTAAGTTTTCGGTTATGGAAGGAACCTAAAATTTACTCGAGGAACTCAAATTTGGACCGATACCACTGTTTTTGCTGAATAGATGCGCATCTACACCGCAGTAATAGCTGCAAAACCTATGCGCTTCACTCGTGCAGAATTAGTCGCGAAACCTATGCGCTTCACTCATGCTGTATTTGTTGCTGAACATATGCGCTTCACTTGTGCAGAATTAGTCGCGAATACTATGCGCTTCACTCGCGCAGAATTAGTTACGAAACTTGAGCGCATTTTTCATGCCACAGTTTGAGCGCTTTAACTGCGCAGTATTCAGAGGTAAATGATGCGCCAATTTCCAATGACATGCCAATGGTAAAAGATGCGGTATCTGCAACAAGAAGGGTGCGCTTCCACGCCTCTACGAAGTGCTTCTAAATCACTTCCGATGCGCAATTTGCCCTGCTGGGGAGTAATTGGGTGTTTAATAGTGAATAGTTTAGGCGCTATACATAAATACTTACACACATATTAAAAGTATTTGGTTTCACGTACAAAATATTATGTATATACAAAACTGTGTGTTCCATTTTCGAGAGACTGATCGTTGTGGGGTTGAGCAATTAACCAAAAAAGCGCACACTTTCGGCTAAATAAAGCTGAATACTTTTCGGAGAGCAATTTACAGTATGTGGCCATTGAAGTAGGAGCGACAGATGGTTTATGGGAGATTTGTCGCCACTGAATTGGATATAGAAGTTAAGTTGGAGCTTTTTAAAATGGAATGAATTAACTCTGTCTTTAAACTAGGTATGAAAAGATGCATTATAGAGAATAGCCAGCCTTACTGCAAGCTTTTCAAGTTGTTAAATTAGGTTAGGTTAGGTTGAGGTGGCTGCCTGCGCAATTCAAGAAAGCGAGGGCACACTTCGGCCGAATTGGCCCTTAGTGACAACACATGGTTTCTTGGATGCCTTTTAAACATTTTTCCGGAAAAACGGATACAAAATAAATTAAATATTAGTGAAATTAAACCAGCGCGTTTGTTTAATGAAGCGCAGAAAATCTATTAACTTTGTACTTTCCAGCTCCGCCAGACACTCGAAGAAGTGCCTAGGAAGGGAGCGATGCCTGGCCATCGACAGCGCAGGACCGTGGCATAGGTAGCGTTCAACACTTTCAATATCCTCCACGTCTCTGCAGCTGCCACAAAAGTCGCTTCTGTAGAGGTCCATGCGAGAGCAATGAATGCCCATGAGACGAAGGACTGTTAGAAGTAGCAGGAGTGGACCAATCGAGAGCCGGTTCAGATGTAATACCGATTCCAATCTGCCCTCATCAAGTCTAGGACAGGTTTGCCAGGAAATCGCACAAGTCGACTCCCTGGTCCAGCTGGTGTTAGCCTATCCTATGAAGTGAGATTTCAACCAGTGATTGTATGAGTTCAAGGGCGGGCCTAATCCAAGTTGTAAGTACAACAGCATCTAATGAAATGCGCTTCCCACGAAAAAGGAGCGATCAAATATCTATTGCTTCTTTGAAGAAGAGGTCTCCAGAACAAGTTTTAGTCGCATCTCACCAAAAAGGAACGGTTACATATCTATTGCTTCTTTTAAGGAGAGGTCAAGTTTTCGGGTAGCCAGCGTCATACTCAAACCCCCTAGGTGGGGAAAAACTACTGCTATTTATGTCAACACACGGAAAAAGATAGGACTTGGCCAGTTTAAGTCAAATATCAGGCATCACCATAAAGGTAGCTCCTTTTAGCTTTCTATTTCCATCGCTCCTAAATCAATGACCACCGCCTGTTTTCTTCGCTTGCACCAGCCACAGAAAACACAAAAAAAAAAAACAAATACTTGAACTTTTTAGTTGATAATTTTTCAAATTTGTAAACAGCCGTACAGAGGAGCAGCAATCCACACATCACATCGATCGTGTATTGCCAACAATCACTTATCTTCTTCACAGTGTACTCTTCTACTATTGCCGATTACATACAAGTAGGTATTCTATTTGGATCAGCACGATCGAAAGCATTCGTTATTCCAGTGCGTCAACCTAAAAATAGGCAGTGGCGATCTATGCCACTTAAGTATATGCTATTTTCTTTTGCTTTTTGTTTGCTTTGCTTTGCCACTTTCATACGCTTAAATATGCATTTACTTGCACTTGCCGCAGCCCCAAATGAGGCATTGCAATGTGCCAAAACAATTTGAAAACATGTCAAAGTGTCGTTAAGTGGAATAAATAATCGATCGAGTTATTTTAAGTGTGAATTTTTTGTGTTTGCTATTTAGCGCATAGAAGGGCAAAAAAGCAGGAGAACAGAAAACAGAAGGCAGAAGTCAGATGAGATGGCAGCAAGTAAGATCGATGCGCGAGTTTACAATTTGATATTTTTACATTTTCTCCTTATTTGTTTTATTAATTTTAGAACTGAAAGATTAATGACTTCAATTGGCGTTTAGCGTTGTTCAAGGTGAGAGAGAGAACATGCTGTGAAATTAGGTTTCTTATATTTGAAATATAAATTGTGTTTAGATTGATTTCGTGTAGTAAAATTGCAATGAAAATAATTAAGTTCTTTTATTACTATTTAGAAAGCTTAATCTACTATTCTATTATCGTCTTGCAATTCAATTATAATATGAAATCATATCGTTTCATTTCTTTCAGTCAATCACTTGCATTTGATTTTCTGACCAATATAAGTGAAACCTTACAGGCTCACAGTTGCTGTGAATAGATATTTCGGTCATTAAGGCCTCAACGTTGCGCCTAGCTTCTTACCGAAGTTAAACACCTAAAGATTTTCTTTCCCCATAAATGTTTTAAACTAAAATTACTTACGTATCATAAAACTTAAAGACACTTACCATTTTCTCAAAAGTAATCTGAAAACAAAAATAAGAATAAAAGATTAGCTAAGATTAACTAGGGATACATAAACTAAGATTTTAAGGAATGATTGATTATTAAAAATAATATTACGTTCTTTGACAATTATAAGAGCAAACAAAGGACAACTTAAATATTCAATTTTCAGCTAAAATATCAAAATAATACATACTTAGTTCTATCTCTGGGAGAAGCTACTTGAATGATTAATCCATCGGATATACATATTTATATGATCCGCTTTGGGAGGGAAATATGTATAGATGGCGAAATATACTACGACATAGGAGTAGCCCACTTTCAAAAGTATCTATGTGAAATTTTTTCGAGATTGAGTTTTTGTTGGATTGTGTACCAGTTTTTAAAAGTGTACAATATCCATTAAAAATTTATTGCAAAATCCTTCCGTATTCTGAAAAAAAGTATTAAATAAAAAATACTCTTTCAAAAGTCTTTACGTTTCATTTGGACGCTTTCAAAAGTCTCTATCTAAAATTGGTCACTAATACGCCTTGGCACACATTGGTATCGTCTCAAAATTCGAAAACCATTTTATTTCCATCATATTCGCTTGATATATTTTATAAGAGTAAATTTTAAGCGTCTTAAAAGATTAATTTCCACGTTTTAACCCACTGATGACTCTTTGTTTTGAAGAAGTATGATGTCGCGGTCTGATCGCGACAAAATATTTTTCTCTTTGCTACTCCCACTATGTATATATGCACTGGCAGAGCAAATTTTCATTTGTTTTGTTTATTTACCTTTTTACCTTTTATCCTTTGTTCCCAACGGAGAGCGCACCCTAGCGGCGACAGATGAAGTCAATTGATATTGCCATGATGGGCAGTACTGGCGGAGTGTGTTGCGAGCTTTTGCCTTTTAGCGGAGTTCCCCACCAAATTGTTATACATATATATGTAAATATGTAGGATGTAAATAAAGAAAAAATATGAGCGCGGAAGGCGCAGAAAGGGGTGTCATCGCTTTCGTCCCTTTTGCGGTGCATTAAGGCATCCGCTAGATGAAGGCAATTTATGTGTGTGTGGTTGTATATCATTGGTCGGGGCATCGGTGATGACCGCACAGGTTAGCGGTTCGGTGCGACCGGGTGGTTACCCATACATACAGCCTGATGGTATATACAAAAATGTATATGCTGGCGCGCAGCCTTCGGCCTGGCTCGCGGGTGCGCGTCAGAATACGTTTGTATGCGATTGCGAGAAGATCTCTTTTTGTGCGGGCGATTTTTAAGATATTCATAAAGGCGTTGGTGTTTAGAAAAAAAAAGAAAAATAAAAGATAGTGGTGTCAGTGTGTCAAGTGGGTTAGATAAAGGTTTCTGGAAAAAAAAAATAGTTAAAGGAAAGTTCTCAGGGAAAGTTAAATTAAAGAAAAGGGGAGGTTTAAGTGCGGAAGGAAAATAGTGTGGGTTAGGGTGTGACAAAGAGAAGAAAGTGAAATCAAGGTGGATCGTGGCGAGTTGGTGGTGGACACCGCGGAGATTTTTGAAGCCGGAACACACTCCGGCTTGGTTGAGTATACTCTGTGTTGTTGTGTTTGTAGAATTTGTCGCTCCTTTGTTTCGCTCCCCGATTTCCTTAACCTATCCTTCTAGCATCCCGCACCCAGAGCCCAGTCATTTGGCGGCGGGTTAAAGTTGTTCCTGGCAGCTCAGGAACTGTGCGAGTGGGTTCGTAACCTTCCGGTTGGACCTCACCTCGGGTGCACCCATAAAACATTTGTTTGTCACAGTTTGGGTATTTTGAAAAAAATATTGGTATTTTATTTTTGGTTGGTCTTAGTTTGTGTGTTTGATTTATTATATGTACCCACCCCGTCTCCACTGAGTGAGTCGGTGCATTCGTTTTAGTTATTGTCACCTAGTGTTGTTGTTTTACCCTTTTTGGTATTAAGCCGTGGCATTGTGTTGTTTGTAGAAAAGGGTAGGTGACAATGATAATATTTTTCTTCTTCTTAATTGGTGCGTAACCGTCTACACCATTTCCAGATCCCATTTCCCCTTTCTAAACTCCAATTGACATTTCTAAAATCCAATTTCCCCTTTCTAAAATCCAATTTCCCCTTTCTAAAATCCAAGTTCCCTTTTCTAAAATATCCAATTGACATTTCTAAAATCCAATTCTCTCTTTCTAAAATCCAATTGTCGTTCCTAAAATCCAGTTAACACTTTCTAAAATCCATCTGGAAATGGTGTAGTAGACGATTTTGGTCGAGTCCAATAAAGCTTGAGGCCGTGGTGGTTTTTTCTAATATGTGGCTTATTAAGAAAAATTCACATAGCCACTTTTGAGAGTGAACTAAGTACTCGTACTCATATTTTCCAATGAAACGAACATCTATTATATAAAAATTAATGTGTGTGTGTGTCTGTGTCCTTTATGGACTCCCAAAGTAATCAACCGATCTTTATGAAATTTTCACAGTAGATTCATGTGGTATTAGCGCACATAATAGGGTATATAGAATTGCGAAAAAGTGGAAACTTCCCAGAAAATAGGCCCAAATGTGGATCCAGAATGACCCAGTAAGTCTTTGAGCAATATTGGTATCAAATGAAAGGTGTTGAGCAGGCCTTCAACATAGTTATTTTCATTGCGATGCCTAGGCCGGGTCCCCAAATATGGGTCAAAACGTGGACCCGGATGACCCTCAAAAGTTTCCAAGCGATATTGGTATCAAATGAAAGCTGTCGAGCAGGGCTTCAGCATACAGATATTTTCATTGTTCTTTTTTAAGTCGGTTTACCAGAGATGATCCAAGTAGTGGGCCAGGATGGTGATGGGTTGTCGCTGTAAAGATAAAGGTAAGGGTAAAGCGAAAGACCCATTATAACATAAAAGCTTTTGTTCGTCGCTGCGAAGACGGACGGGTATTTGCTAGTAAGTACATAAATATGTATGTATATGTACCACTCAAGTAAATTTTCCGACTAGTCTTTTCTTAGGTGACATATGTATTTCTTCTAGTACTTCAATCATCATCGAACACAAAATACAACCAACCAACCATGTAGCTTTTAATAAAGTATACAAAATAATGACACAAGAAACCAGCAAAGAAACATTGTCAACAAACAAACAAGTAAGAAACTGTTGATACATTGTAGTCAATCCAGCGCACATCTTCCAGAGTGTCATAGAAGCAACTTTGCAACTAAAAACTACATACATATAAGAAAAGAATAAGTTGCATGACTATCTTTTAATTGAATTGCGAATAAATTGTAAATTTATCTACAAAACAACAATATTTGTTCAATGAGTAAGCGAGTGCGCAACCAGAATTAATAGTTTTGCACTGAAGAACTGCGCCATTATGTGATGGATAAAAAGGGGAAAAGGGCGAAATGGGGGACACGTCGAAAATGAATTGAGAAAAACTTAAACGAAATAATGACAATATAACAATAATAGTAAATAAGTGGAAGCAATGAAGATTGGGTTGCAAGCGAATAAACGAAACAGAAAAGATAAGAATAAAAATAATAAAATAAAAACATAGTTAATGGAGTAAGATACTTAAGAAAACAATTGGAGGGCATCGAAATTGTATGGAAGGCATGTCTTATAACCATCTGTCGGATTTTTGCTGTATTACAATTGATGTGAAGGCTTGTGACTAGGTTCAGTTATCAGCGCCAGTACCTCCAATCTGCAGGCGAATCCTCGCGAGAAAGAAATCCCTAGTTTTGAATAGATCAACACTGGAAATCGCCTTCGAAATAAAATACTTGTTCTCATGATGCATGACACTGTGTAATGTTCCCCATTGGTTATAGACAAATACAAAAAAACACGGATAGACAATCATTTAAGTAGTTGCAAAATGAAACAATTACAACAAAAATATATTTGACGAAGACTGCAGCGCCAAGAGACATTACGACAAGTCCACATATGAGACAACCAAGCCTTGCACATGCTAAAGAAGTACATACCTAGATTGTATTAGAGAAGAGAAGACGGAAGTGTATGAAAAGAAGCTTGAGCAGGTAATAAAACAAAAAATCAAAAAGTAAAAATAAAAAAAAAAAAAAACAACGACAAAGACATTGGAATTGGAAATGCACGGCAAAGAGACGATTTTTATTTATAGAACGGCGATAGACCGAACGCGCAAGCGGCAAGCCGTAGCCAAAATGAAAACTTGAAAAAAAAAAATATTAATAAATGATTGCAACAGATAGAAGAGCCCGCTGCAATGAACAAGAAGGCACATACATACATACATACGCGGAAGATGCGTGCAGCATTTAGAGAAGTGCAGATTGGAATGAAGTATACTTATATATATATATATAAGAAGGCCGAACACTAACCTAACATGCTGCATAAAACTATGTACATACTTATAGACATACGAGGGTTGCTTGATAAGTGCGTGACATTTTGAATAAGAAATATTTTTTCGGCAAATTTGTATTTCATTTTTCAACATAATATCTTTCTAGTTGAATACACTTAGTCCAGCGTTTTTCCAATTTTTTTATTGCTTCCAAAAAATAGGATTGTTTAAGGCTCTCACTAAAGAAACTATATTATAAATGCGCTAACATAAATTTTGTTTGTCGGAAAAAAATCATGGACGATATTATAATGTTCTCACATGATAAAAGTTCACATTACGAGCACGTTGAGATTTATACACTGCTCGACACATGTTTTGTTTGATCTGTTTTTTTATCGTTTCTATCTCAAATTGATGCGTATTTTTTTTTTTAATATGAAAACAGTTTTTCTCTGACAGCTTTTGTTTTTGAGATAACGGTAATTCTGTGTTTTTTTTTGTTATTACTTCATTCAACATTTTTTCGCTAAAGGTACAAACGCCATAAACGCAGGCAGTAGCTTTGTTCAACAACTTTACTTGCAAAAAGAGCGTCAGTGACAAATTAAGAGTAAACACGAGAAAAAGAGAAAATTATCAACCAAAGTTATTGAACAAAAAATCGTGAACATTTGTAAGTAAATAGCTGATGCGCTGTTTTTAGGTTAGGTTGTAATTGAGATATTTGAAATTGAAAATGAATGTAAACAACTGAGTTAGGAAGACGAAAATCTACTTTGGATATTCCACAACATCCGTCGAAACTACTGAACCGATTTTAAAATTAAGAACACCATTAGAAAGGTATTGTTCTCAAATAGAACTAAGCCATTTTCATTAAAATTGGTTGGAAAATGCGTCCACGATTGCCGTGTGGTTGTTGTTGCATTCTTTTCAACACCACAGAGCTGTGTCAATGCTCATGCATAGGTGAGCTTTTGCGTGCTCACCAAACTTACCATGCAATTGTGAACATGTTTGACTGGAAGCGGATAAGAAAGAATAAGTAGGAAAGAAATTGAGGAGAGAAGAGAGCAGAAATAGAAAGAAAGAACTAGGTAGGTGTATTGTGAAGAAAACTAACGACAACAACAACAACAAAATAGTAGCAGTGACTGTAGCAACAAAAGGAGCAGCATCAGCAGGAACAACAAAAAAATAGTAACAGTGACAATAACAACAAACAATTATACAAAAACTATAGTTGCACCTCAGTCATAAGAAAACATCTAGAAAAGCTGTCGAGTTTCAACAGGCAACACTCTGGTCTCAATAAATGGTGATGACTTCTTCCTCTAAACCGAATTGCGTACCACCCAGCCATTTTTTCAGCTTTGGAAAGAGAAAAATAATCTGGAGAATAAGGTGGGTGCGCTAGCAATTCGTAAACCAATTTATGAACTTTTGCCATGGTGACTACACACGTGTGCGGTCGTGCATTGTCATGATAAAACAAAATTTTTTTCTTTCTTCTAAATGCGGTCGTTTTTGCCAAAATCGAATCTGTCCAAAAGCTCTGCGTAAAATACGACGGTAATTGTTTTACACTTTCCAAGCTAATCGAGGTAAATGAAACCTCGTGCATCCCAAAAAACTGTCGAAATAACCTTATTGGCCGACATACCCACTTCGGTCTACTTTGGTGCTCGTCCACCCGGAGAAACCCACTGTTTTGATTGTTGCTTGGTTTCTGGTGTGTTCTGTGATGGAGCCAAGTTTCATTTACGCTAACAAAACTGCGCAAAAATTCGTTGGGATTGTGTGAAGCACTGAAGTTATCAGACGCTTACGTTTATTATCGCGTGTAAGCAATCGCGGGAGCCATCACACGTATAGCTTTTTCATGTCTAAATATTCATGTAAGATGTGATGTATTCAGTCAGTTGAGATGCCCTTGGTCTCAGCTATTTCAAGCACTATCATTCTCCGATCTTCTAATATCTTTCCATGGATTTTATCGACGATTTCTGATGTGACTACTTGTTTTGGGTGAGCTGAAGGTTCGGCTTCACTAATGCTATTACGACCATAAAACGAATTTAGTAAAGCACTTTTTAATCACTGAAAATTATGGAACAGAGTTCCATAATATTTATCAGGCCTTTCCTTGGTTTTATATCATTGTTCTTTACGAAAAAAAATAAAGCATAATAAGCACCTGAAATTCACTTTTTTACATTGTTATTACAATGCGCGTGTTTAAATAGTTGTGAAACACAAACTAATTTGCGCAGGCTGCTCAAACTTTTACAGTAGTCTTTTAAGAGATGGTAAGTAGTTGACGTTCGCAGTGCTAAATTCAAAATTACTGGTCGCCAAGTTCAAATTGTCACGGACTTATCAGGCAACCCTCGCACATCAATGCTTTGGAATGAGGAACGTTTTGGATGGGCGATGGGCGCACAACATACACGCAACGAATTGAGGTAGAATAGAAGGAACGAAAATACATACCTATGTACATGCATACGAGTATGTGCTTAGTTTTTATGATCGTGTATGTGGATGCACCGCTTGGCTGCACGCGCGCTCCAACGATGGCGTACCTACTACTGCAGCTAACAACAGCTGGGGAATGGGAACGTAGCACAAAAACCCGGAGAGACGACTGTTGGTGGAATGAAAGACGGCGGACAGGCAAAATGAATGCGAAATTTATAGACCATGCAACAAACAACAGCAAGCAAAAAAAAAATACATATATAGTTGAAACAATGACAGATAGAACAAGTAAGGAAGCCTAAGTTGGAGTGGAATCGAACATTAGATACTCAGCTGTATGCTTTCATTGTTTATTTGCGTTTGTTCGATATAGGGTGTATTTTATATGAAACGAGTGCTGCATAAACAGGGCGCAGCCACGCCCATTTTTAAAATTTGTATCAATCATCCAAATAAGCATATAAATATTATTGTTAGTGCAAAATTGCATCCCTCTATGACTTTTAGTTACAAAGACTTCACGTTACAAATTCCAAAAGGGTTTTCCAGAAATATCTTTGTTAAAAAGTAGGCGTGGTCATAAACCGATTTCAATACATTTTTGCGTGTCTATTAACACATGTTATAAAAGTGCATAAACCAAGTTTCGTCATAATATCTCAGTTATTTGTCGAGTAATAGGCTCGTATATTCCTTTGTCTAAAAAGAGGCGGTGCCACGCCCATTTTATAAACTTTTTTTAGTTTTTGTTTCCGGTCTATTGTAGAACTCATGTCACAAAATTTCAATGAATTATCTTTATATTTCACAGAAATATCGCTAAAAATGTTTTTATTAGGCCCCTTTATAGTTCCCATATATAAAAGTGGGCGTGGTCGTCAACCGATTTTGGTAATTTTTCGTCCACACATTTGGCTAAGTAAATATAGCACGCGTACCAAATTTCATATATATATTTTTAACGGTTTCTGAGTTATAGCTTATAAAACTTTCAATATTTGCCCCTTAATAAGTGGGCGTGGCACCGCCCATTTGCCAAAATTTTTATACTTTTTGTTTTATGTCCGTAGTTGGACTCCTGCCACAAAATTTCAGTGACAGATCTTTATATTTGACAGAGATATCGCTTAAAATGTTTTTATTAGGCCCCTACCCATATATAAAAGTGGGCGTGGCCGTCAACCGATTTTGATAATTTTTCGCCAAAACATTTGTCTAAGTAAGCAAATTACGCATACCAAATTTCATCGATATATCTTCAACGGTTTCTGAGTTATGACATATAAAACTTTCAATGTTTGCCCCTTAATAAGTGGGCGTGGCACCGCCCATTTGCCAAAATTTTTATACTTTTTGTTTTATGTCCGTAGTTGGACTCCTGCCACAAAATTTCAGTGATAGATCTTTATATTTGACAGAGATATCGCCCCTTTATAGTTCCCATATATAAAAGTGGGCGTGGCCGTCAACCGATTTTGATAATTTTTCGCCAAAACATTTGTCTAGGTAAGCAAATTACGCATACCAAATTTCATTGATATATCTTCAACGGTTTCTGAGTTATGACATATAAAACTTTCAATGTTTGACCCTTAATAAGTGGGCGTGGCACCGCCCACTTTCCAAAACTTCATCAAATTTCTTCATAAGGGCCTGAGCTCAATACGTGGGTAAAATTTTATCACTCTAGCTATATTAGTGGCTGAGATACCAAATTTCCGATTTTTTCTATATAGGAAAAGTGGGCGTGGTCATGGTCCGATTTCGCCCATTTTCAATACCAACCGTCCCAGTCTCGATACCAACTTGCATTTCAAATTTCATCAAAATATCTCAATTGTTGCGCGAGTTAGAGTATTTACAGACGGACAGACGGACGGACAGACGGACGGACGGACATGGCTCAATCGATTTCTCTTTTCACCCTGATCATTTTGATATATATAAGTCTATATCTATCTCGATTATTTCATTCTGTTACAATCCACCGTTATGTGATTAAAACTATAATACTCTGTGTACTAGTACAGCTGAGTATAAAAATGTGGCAACAAAGTAAACAAACGACAACAGCAAATGGGAGGGTTATGAACGAGGTGATGTGAACAGTGGGGAATGAGAAACATACATAGTTTATAATATATTGGCGGCTAGACTATAGCCTGTGTATTGAAATACATATGTATATACTTATGTGCCGCTGTAGGTGCATAGATTCTTAAATATGTATGTATATGTTTTAAAGCTTTTGAAATGCTTCCACTCTAACCCATCGATAGTGCATGAAAATGTCGCGTCCATCCCCGCGGTCTCCTTGTTTAGCTCCCAAATAAACGACTAAATATGTAGATTGTTTGGTGTAAGCGAAAAGAAACTTAATTTACATGCACAAATATACAAAATCATGGAATCACATCAGAAACTTGATTTATTTTAGCGTAATGGAAAATCATATTTCAACGTGAGACTCTCGCTGAACGAGATATCTCTTATGCTGGCTTAGCTCCTTAAGATAAAAAAATCGGATGCAAATCGCTGTGATTATTGTTTTTCGTTCTTGCGGGAGGCAAAATTATATATTTCGCGCTAAACACATCTAAGTTCTACGGAACTACCAAATAGGATATTCTTCTTCTTTTTTAATTAACGCGCCATTCGTTTCTGTTTCGCGTTACCTGGCGCTAATTGGAAATACCAAGAGAGGACGAGTCAGCCTTCACCTGATCTTCCCAACGCAGCGGAGGTCTCCCTTTTCTGCTGCCTCTAACGTGTTTCTATATAAATACTTTCTCGGCCGGAGAACCTTCATCCATTCTCACGACATGGCCTGCCCAACGCAGCCGCTGGATTCGCTGAACCATGTCGATGTCTGTGTAAAGCTCGTAAAACTCATCATTAAATCTCCTTCGATACTCGACGAAGGTCCATAAATCTTCCGAAGAACTTTTCTCTCGAATACTCCAAGTGCCATCTCATCTGATTCTAACAACGGCCATGATTCTACGGCGTACATGAGGACCGTAACGATAGTTCGTCAAGACTTTACTTTAATTTTCAAGATCATGTAGATTCACTCATGTACATTAGACCGCCTCGCCTTATATGGACCAAAAAAAAAGACCACCGTAGGCCACCCCATATGATTTCTCTTTCGAAAACATTTCTGGAAAAAATTTTTATTTTATTTTGGACGCCGCTAGATGTCGCTAAAATTCATTTTTTCATATCTTCGGTATTTATGGTCCGATCCCTAAGATTGAAACACCAATCTCTTTGGGTTGAGTGGAGGGTTTCTACTTTCTAATTGCAATAACCCTGTGTGCGCCATTGGGATGACTTCCACCCAGTACTTAGTGTATACCACCTTAATTTAACTTTTTTTGCCGGCATGTTAAACGTCGTTAAAAAGCATTAATCTTTTGCGAAAGAAGTATTTCGATAGATTCAGTAGAACCGCAAATAAAACTCATTTAACATTCCGAGGAGTATAAGTTTTTCGCTTCCTGTAGTCTTTTAGGTTCATTTTCAAAGATTTTTTCTGAAGGGACTCCTAATGAAATTTTATGGCGAATAATTTTCTAGAACATTTTGGCCCACTAGCGACCTTAAAAATTATATTTCCTGACTATACTCTATTTCCTGACTGTATAAAAAGGGGTCAAAATAACCCTTTTGTAGGGGTGCTAGATTATTAAAATGTTCTAGAAAATTATTCGGAATAAAATTTCAGTAGGAGTATTTTCAGAAAAAATCTTTGTAAAATGAACGTAAAAGACCACACGAAGCGAAAAACTTATATTCCTCGGAATGTTAAATGTGTTTTATCTCCGGTTCTACTGAATCGACCGAAATACTTCTTTTGCAAAAGATTTATGTTTTTTGACGACGTTTAACATGCCGGGGGAAAAAATTACATTAAGGTGGTATAAACTAAGTACTGGGTGGAAGTGACCCCAATGGCGCATATAGGGTTAATACAATTATAAAGTAGAAACCCCCTCTCAACCCAAAGAGATTGGTGTATCAATCTTAGGGATCGGACCATAAATACCGAAGATATGAAAAAAATGAATTTTAGCGACATCTAGCGGCGTCAAAAAAAAATTAAAATTTTTTCCAGAAATGTTTTCGAAAAAGAAAACATATGGGGGGCGTACGGCGAACTTTTTTTTCGCGATACGCTCTAATGTACATATGTATATGTACTCCGTCAAATGAGTCGCTTAATCAGCGAAGCGATGCGCAAGCGCTGATCAATGATAACTCAAATTTTTATGCAAATAAAAGGATTTTATATAGGTACCTGTGGCGGACGCTTCACACAAGCCAAAAAGCCTGGCTTGCCTAATTATTTTCGTGCATTGCATTTTACGAATTTCTTTAAAATCTGGTTATCTCACGCTTGAAATGTGTTTACTATTAAATTCTTCAATGTGTTTACTACTTAAGTTCTCATGGCGCATTAGCCCATCAACAACAGCGTTATGCTAGGGCCGCCACTGTTATGTACACTACATATCTATGTAAATGGGCCTGTTGCAGTAGGTAAAATTTTTGCCTTTTCCTTTGTGTTACTGCAAATGGCAACAATTAAAAATCTATTAAAAATCGAAAGGGTGAAAACTGAAGAAGATAGTAAAATAGCGACAACAGCGAGAACAAAATAAAAAACAGCAACGTATTCGATAATTGTCCGCGAACGAGAATATGAACAATGAAAATGTAAAAGAAGAGTGAAAACAGGAAAGCAATTTTTGTGTGTTTTCCTCAAACAGACATTTACAATACGCCATCAGGCTGATGCTTTATGGCCGTTGCAGCTTTTACTGGCTACTGTAGCTTTATCGTTTAATTGATTAATGGCATTTTACAAGCAAAGAAACAATTAAACCAACTAAAAAAATAGGTATTTAAAAGAGATACGGTATTTCATATTGTGGCGAATATAATCGGTTCCACTCTCACATCACTAAATGACTGAACACATCTCTAAAGAAACTGCCAGAACTAGAAGAAGAGACCAGATAATTTCCAGTGTTGCCAGAATTTTCCAGATTGCGTTTGACAGACTATATAAGGCGGCGAGCAGGCGCTCCGCAGTCAGTCGTAACTTAACCGTATAAGTGTTAACATCAAGTCAAGTAAAACAAGTGTAGACTTTTTAGTCGTGAAATAAAGCGGTGTGAACTAAGAAGTAAATAAAGACTTTTATTTAACAATTCAGCGATACGAACCCGATAGAAATAATCGAGCTATCGACAAATACGTAACAACTGGTGTCAGAATTGGAATTGTTAAATAAATTCCAGGACCGAGGATAACGAAGCAAGGATAACGAAACAAGGATAACGAAATAAGGATAATGACAAAGTTAAACGAACTGAAAATCCAAGAGCTTAAAAAGGAGTTAGAAAAGAGAAACCTGAGTACAAGCGGCAATAAAATTGAACTACAGGCAAGGTTAAGAGTAGCTATGGAAGCATATAACATTAATGTAGATGAGTTTGATTTCAACGATGATGTGGAAGAGGTCCAAAAGGAAGAAACCCAGAAGGAAGAGGCTCCACGGTCAGTAGCAAACGTAGACATGAACTCGATATTGTCTGTACTGACACAGATGTCGGCAAAAATGGAAGAACAGGCACAGATAACGTCCAAAATGGAATTGCAACAGTCAGTACTTTCATCACAGGTATCCGGCATTGCGGCTCAGTTGGAGGCACAAGAAGAACGCATGTCCTTACAATTCAAGGCGCAGGATGCAAAAATTATACAAGTTAAGGAAGTCCTTGAAGAAAGACAACAAAAATTAGAGGACGATGTAAAAGCATTGAAAGCCCGTCTTCAGGATATTCAACTAAGTCGTCCAGTCGCTTCAACTGCTACACAGAAGATAAAACCTCCGTCGTTTGATGGAAGTGGTCCATTTCAAGTATTCAAGCTACAGTTTGAGAAAACGGCAGTTGTAAATAATTGGAGTGCGGAGGACAAAGTCGCTGCCCTGTTCGTAGCATTGAAAGGACCTGCAGCAGAAATATTACAGACTGTTAGCGAGGGCGAAAGGAACAGCTATGACGCAATTATGGGTGCCATTGAAAGACGTTATGGTAGCGAGCACAGGAAGCAGATATATCAAATGGAGTTGCAGAATCGCTTCCAGAAACCAAATGAGACGTTACAAGAATTTTCTTCTGAGATTGAGAGGCTAGCTCATTTGGCAAACGCAGGAGCACCTCAAGAATTCATCGAAAGAATGAAAATTCAAAGCTTCATCAATGGAATACGAGATATTGAAACGAAGCGGGCTACCTATGCAAATCCAAAAGAAACTTTCGCTGAAACGGTCTCATATGCCTTGACACAGGAAACAGCATGTCTATTGAGCAAGCCCACTTACAAGGCTCATCGGGTGGAAGTATATGCGTCAGACTTGCTAACTAAGATATTGGAGGTGTTGAATGAATTGCAGAAAAAGAGGAATGGAGCTGTGAGATGCTTCAAGTGCAGGAAAACAGGACACATAGCACGTCATTGTAGCAAGGGCTCCAGTAATTTCAGCACTATGGACGAGCGAAAGCGCAAGGCTGACGGGCATGAGCAGATGTCCAAATCAATAGATCGCCAAAAAGGGACCATACAAGGAAATACTGATGCAATATTGCGAAAACCATGTAACCTCGAACGAAAGAATTCCTCCAGAGCTGAGCGGAAGGAAGTCATCGTAAATGTTCGGCGAATGACAATAACATCCACAGACGAATGGGATGCGGAACAGCTAAGGAAGTGTCAGCTTGAAGATCCAGATCTGGCACGTGTAATGATCGGTTTGGAGCAAAATGAACGACCATCAAAAGAAGAGATGTCATCAGAGAGTCCTGTTGCCAAATCATATTGGGCACAGTGGAATAGTTTGCAATTGGTAAATGGTTGCCTACATCGTGTTTGGGAGAGTGAAGATGGCCAAAGTTCTAAAACATTGATAGTTGTTCCAAGGAAAAGAATACCGGATGTGCTAAATGAACTACACAATGGTCCAAGTGGAGGTCATCTTGGAGTAACAAAGACGGTAGAGAAAATCAAGAAGAGGTTTTATTGGGTCGGATGCCGTCAGACAGTTGTTGAGTGGATTGCGAACTGCGATGTATGCATAAAGGCTAAGGGTCCCAAATCCAGGAGTCATGGGCTGATGAAACAATACAACTCAGGAGCACCATTTGAGAGAATTGCCATGGATGTAGCTGGGCCATTTCCTACTAGCAAACTTGGAAACAAATATGTACTGGTGGTCATGGATTACTTCAGCAAATGGCCGGAGGTGTACCCGATTCCAAATCAAGAAGCAGAAGCTATAGCCGAAGTATTCACCAACAATTGGGTGGCGAGATATGGTGCACCTATAGAGCTACATTCTGACCAAGGTAGGAACTTCGAATCAGTAGTGTTTCAGGAGATGTGCAAGACACTGGGTATTAGGAAAACCCGAACAACTGCGTTGCATCCACAATCAGACGGCATGGTAGAAAGATTTAACAGAACATTAGAGGAACATTTACGAAAGGTGGTGGACAAGTTCCAGAGGGATTGGGACACTCATATTCCTCTGTTCCTGATGGCATATCGATCGGCCGTACACGATACAACAGGTCAGACTCCTGCAAAAGTAATCTTTGGTAGTGATCTTCGACTGCCAGCTGACTTGAAATTTGGGATAAATGCCGATACGGGAATAAATGCCAGACAGTCTAACAACGTTCTGGAAGAGGAAATGAGAGAAACACATGAACTTGTGAGACAGCGAACAAAGATCATGAGTGACAAAATGAAGGCCAGATACGACAAGGCGATGAACTCAGAAGGTTTTCTTGAGGGAGATTTAGTTTTGCTATACAACCCGCAGCGAAAGAAAGGTTTGTCCCCGAAATTGCAGTGTACTTGGGAAGGGCCCTACAAAGTGATTAAGCGGCTCAACGATGTTGTGTATCGCATACAAACGATTGGAAGACCGAGGAATAAAATGAAGGTGGTTCATCTGGAAAGGCTAGCAGCATTTGGAACGAGTAATGTGTCAGATCGGGACGATCAGACTTAGGTGGAGGGCAGTGTGGCGAATATAATCGGTTCCACTCTCACATCACTAAATGACTGAACACATCTCTAAAGAAACTGCCAGAACTAGAAGAAGAGACCAGATAATTTCCAGTGTTGCCAGAATTTTCCAGATTGCGTTTGACAGACTATATAAGGCGGCGAGCAGGCGCTCCGCAGTCAGTCGTAACTTAACCGTATAAGTGTTAACATCAAGTCAAGTAAAACAAGTGTAGACTTTTTAGTCGTGAAATAAAGCGGTGTGAACCTTGAATAACAAAGGAACGTACATCAAGTACCAGCAAGTAAATACATTTTTTTTGTCACACTGTCAAATTTTTTTACATAAAAAAAAAACAAAGCAATAAGTCCGATAAAAAAATTTTTTTTGTAAATTTTGCTTGCGCAGAGGCGTTTACCGCTTGCCAAGCCTGCAACAACAGGTGCGCTATATAACTCTTTAAGATTTGTAAATTTAATTTTTTTTGGCAAAAGCAACATCTTCAATTTATTTGCGGGTTTCACCTTTGTCGTGTCTGCACGTATCAAATAGTGTGAAACATGAGAGTTTGTACTTATGTATGTGATTACATATATTTATACGAGGGCCCGAGAGCATGAATTTTTTTTTTGCGCTTGCTCCGCTCTTAGCTCCCAACATTTTTTTGCTCCGAGCTCGGCTCTCGCTCCGATAAACAAAAAACGTTATCTACTTGTACATATATCAGTGACGGAAAATTACGTGTGCCTGTGCACTTTTCGGAAGCCGAAATTGCCAAGATCACTTATCACAATTGACGAGACTGTCTTAAATCAGACACGATAATTTTTAATGATGAAAAGAGACGCTCAACTCTTACTTAAGCAATGTGATTTTTAGCTCCAGCTCCAGATCGGCTCTTGCAAATAATTTGAGCTACAGCTCCGTTCCGGGAAAAACCTGCATTTTCGGTCTTTTCGGAAGCATCTTGGCACTTATTACAATCGACGAGACTGTCTTAAATCAGATACGATAATTTTTAATCATCCGCAGGAGCGGAGCTCCAGCTCCGCTCCGGGAAAAAACCTTAGTTCCTTAGCTATTCGCTCCTTTGCTCCGCTCCGCTCCGATCCGGGGCCCTGATTTATACAAGCACTTGTATGTAGTTAGATGTAGGCAGTACAAACAATTATTTATTTTTCTTTGTTGTTATTGTGCGTGCGTGCCAAATTTGTTGGAATGTTCATACAAATGACAGCCTACCCACTTTTCTTGCCAAATACATGCCTACTTTGTCTGCTGCATTTAAAAAAAATAAATAAAATACTAAAAAATGCAATGCGCAAGGTGGGCTGCAAGCAAATACTTTTGTATTTTGTATAGAAGTGTTAATGAGTTCAGTGAACTTTTATATATTTCATACTTGCATAAAGTTGTCAAAGAAAATGTTAAAAAAAAATAAATTGATGTCATTTGTTAACACAATCTCATTTATTTTGACACTGCAAATAAGTGGCAACCATAACTTGATTTAATACTTATATTTCACTTCGCTCAAACATTTGTTTTTTTTTTTTCAGGCCTTAGGACATAGTATCATATAACACAAGAACCAGAGATAAAATATACACGGGAGTTGGGAGACTGGAAGTAGCGCTCATACGGGCATGGTCGTATTCTGCAAAGCGTTACCGAACCCGACAACATCGGTCCTACAACAGTCTTCGATACTTACTATGAGATTGTCTTTCCATCCAGCAAGGACTGTGGAGAGGGTAAAATAGCTCAGAGATTCGATGTTTCAGTTTTCACGGACGGGTCAAAAAAAAAAGAGCATTCGAAGTGGGAGCGGGTATCTTCGCAACCCAGCCGGACACTTCCATATCAGTAAAGCTTCCGGATACGGCGAGCGTTTCTCAATCAGAAGTTTTCACTATACAGAAGGGCTGCAGAGTTCTACATGAAACGGAAAGTGCCGGTGTCGGTAAAAGGATTGGCATTTTCTCGGATAGTCAGGCGGCTCTGAAGGCTTTGGGATCTGCAACAGTTTCATCAGGCCTGGTTGGACAGTTTAGGGAGTGGGCCATGGGCCTAGCAATGCGACATAGCGTCTCTCTGATCCGGGTGCCGACGCACTGCAACATCAAGGGAAATGAAATGGCTGATGTGCTGGGCAGGCAAGGTTCGGCTCTTGATATCGCGGAGGTGCGGGAGGTTCTTGCGCCCCTGGACTTTATCAATGGTCGAATCACTCGGCACTGGTTCGAGGAGGCTAAAATCTGATGGAAGCGATTGCGCACTTGCAGAGTCTGCAAAAGTCTGTGGTCTTCATACAATGAGAAGCGCTCGTCAGCTATGCTAAAGATGGACAGGAGGAACATTTCCCGCTTAACTGCGGTATTTACGGCACATTGAGCTCTTTTGGTACCCACGTGGCTCGCTTAGGATTGGATCATAACACTCTGTGTCGCAGCTGTAATCTTCCAGGAGCGGAGAAGATGGTGAAGCAACTGCCATGCGAATGTCCTTCGCACGACTGCCTTGGCAGAATGAAATTCCTTGGCAATCCTTTCTTCGGCATCCGAGGGTTTGCAAGCACGTTATGCCTGAGCCGCTTCTTACATACCTTAACTCAACAGGCTTAGAAGCTGCCCTGATTTCCGAATTGATATTATCGTTTACTCTTTTCTTCTGGTTCTGATGCTTTAGTCACGAGTCGTGGTATCAAAACGGCTCTTCGGCGCTAATTGGAGTAGGTGGGACTCGCCACTCAAACCAAGCAACCAACCAACCAGATTTAATATCCAATTGACTGATTTGCGTGACTCATAAAAAAATGTGTGTCTAAAACTAAAGTTTGCTTATCCATATGGATCTAGGGTCCAGGATCCATCAAGCTCATAGCAGTTCGCATATTTGGGGGGCAAGCATCTGGGAAGAGGAACTTCATACATACACGTCTTCGACACCAGTAAATAACTTTCCTCCTGGGGTTCCCTTCGCTTGTCGCAAGCTTTTTTAAATGAGTTTAAGTTGTGTTATGAAGGTTAGTGTGCAGAACCAATGTAGAGGCATTCTAATCAAATTTCTACGGTGTTCTGAAGTATGTATCATCACGAGAACTTACAATCTCTACGACGAATCTATGTAAACAGATAAGTAAAATTTTAGCTAAATAAATATCAAAGTACCAAAAACGGCTCATCAACACTGTTCATAGATCTTTTCTAAACCAACAACAAAGTCAGCCATCCATCATACATGGCTGGTCAAACATGTAGAAAAATAAAAAAAATAAAAGGAAGACATATGCTAGACAAGAAAAGTGGGATACCAGGAACATATGCACATAAATAAATGCATACCCTGCGCGTTTGCATATTTGATAGCATTAAAAGTCGTGATTTTTCATAGAACCATTGGAAATTTTTTTTTTTTAATAAAAAAGTTTAATTTTTGTTGTCATATATTTTGCTTTTTGTTTTTTTTTTGCTGCGCAACAGCGCAACTCTGTGGCAACACTGTGACAACACTGTGGCAACAGAAACGGGCGAAGGTATGATGCGCTGTTCACAGGCGAACAGACAGACATTGCCACAACATGACAACAACAAGCACAGCAACAACAAAAACTGCACAGCATAAATTGTGGGCCATTCATCATTGTCGTTGTTGTTGTTGTTGCTATTATGTTTTTCCTTTTGCTATATTTGTTCGGCGTTGCAACTATCTCGGGCGCAAAGTCAGCGCGACACACACGCCCAATGCCCGAACAGGAGCAGGAGCGAAATAGGCGGATGTGTGATTTTTACTTTTTATAATTTGAGCTTTGATTTTTGTGGTTTGTAGCTGTATTTTTTCTTTCTTTTTAAACAAGTCACCTAAAGCAGCGCATGCGACGAAGAAAAGTGCCTTTGAAAATATGTGAAGAAAGTTCTGCTTCAGGACTCCTTTAAAGAGCATTTTCGGAATGCCAATTTGCTGCCTCAGATAATTCGCAAAGACTCCGTGCGCACTCCTCAACTTGTGATTATAATATTTTTAAAAAGCACTGCTAAAAAGCTCAAAAAGCTCTCTCAGAAAAGTGGACTTCACAAAGAAGCGTTTGAGGATTTCCGAAAGACTCACTTAGACAACCAGTAAAGGTTTCTTATTTCGGCATTTTGACATACACATTTTGAATTTTTGCAAGATTTACCGCTAAAAATAAATATGATAACGTGGATTGAAGAAGTGAGACTGAAAAAAATCGTTAAAAACTTCAAACTACTTCTTCTGCCTAACACTTAGGTACAGCTGATATTAAATTGAAAGCTTGCTTTAGCTTGCTTTATCATTCATGAATTCAGTAGCGCTCAGCATGCTGAGCAGCTGAAAGTAGTGAATACATAAAAATGTATAACTATAAAAACATCTTTGCATACTTAATGCATTTAGAAAGGAGTTTTGTATATAAACTCACTCTCAAGATTAAAAATACAAACATACAATCATTTAAACAAGTCACGATCTTCGCCTTAAAAGGCTAGCAACTTTTTCTGCAGCAAATAAAGTAGGTATTAAAGCAAGGCTAGAAGGAAATTTTCAATTGCAAGATACTACTACTAAGGTGCTAGAAAGATGGAGCAAATGTATAAGCAAAAGGAAGAGGAGAAGTAAAGCAATGGCGAGCTTGAATACATCACCTGTGCATTGTTGGACCAAGTATGGGTATATGCATGTATATTATTTGGTTACAGATAGGGAGAGTTGCCCACGAACTTGATATGAGCTCTAAGAATTGAAGATTTCTTTACACCATTAAAATTTTGCAATTTTGCTG
This sequence comes from Urophora cardui, assembly GCA_960531455.1. Classification (NCBI taxonomy): domain Eukaryota; kingdom Metazoa; phylum Arthropoda; class Insecta; order Diptera; family Tephritidae; genus Urophora; species Urophora cardui. The sequence continues at coordinate 108,494,345 of OY482674.1, read as the reverse complement.
ATATTCTCTCAATGGGTTATCAAAAATTTTAGAGTTCAGAGAAATGAAAATCCTAAAATTGGAATCCTTTAAAAATTTCTTTATGTATATAACGCTAGCTGACCCGGCAGACGTTGTTCTGCTAAAATGTATTCCTACGAAGGCTAAAGAAAAGTCTTTGATTACCGTATTGCTCACCATTATCTTAGAGTCCATCTTAATGACTGTGAACAATAAAAAATTTTCTATTCTCTGAATAAGAGTTGTCGTTATATTCGTCGCGACAAACCTACTTCCCCCGATCACAATCTACATCTCAATCCCTATCTCTATCTCAATCTCAGTCTCTATCACTATCACTATCCCTATCCCTATACCTATACCTATCTACCTTTACCTTTACCTTTACATTTACCTTTACCAATATACCAATATCGCTCAGAAACTTTCCAGGGTCACTCGGTCCCACGTTTTGACCCATATCTATAGACCTGGCCTAGGCATCGCCATGAAAATAACTTTATGTTGAAGGTCTGTTCAACACCTTTCATTTGATACCAATATTGCTCGAAGACTTGCTGGATCGATCTGAGTCCTCATTTAGGCCTGTATTCCGGGAAGCTCCCACTTGCTCGAAATTCTATATACCCTACTATGTTCACTTACACCACTGTGAATATTTCATATAGATCGGTTGGTTACTTTGAGAGTCTATAAAGGACTCACATACACACCGATTTTTCCAATTTTCCGACTTTCCGGAGGGATTTTCCAAAATTTTCTTCCGTAGGAACCTTCTCCTCGAGAATACGAACAACTGGCAAACAATTTTACAGAAATCGGCCCAGCTGTTCTCATTTGATGAGGTTATGAACATTTTTACACCACTTTTATATATATAGATATCCATATATATATATATCAGTGGCGGATTATCGAACAAATTTTGGGACCATTGCCCCAGGGCCCCGGACTCAAGGGGGCCCATGAAAAAAAATATTCATATGATAATATGATAGATTTTTATTTATTTGCCCAACAAAATTAAACCACAACTTTTCTGCACTTGAGTGTTACGAACTTATCAATAATTTCATCAAAGTTTAATTCATCCAACAAGTTTTTTTCAATGGAAAGAACTGATAGACTGTTCAAACGATCATCTCCCATAGTGTTACGCAAACAATTTTTTATCAATTTCAATTTTGAAAATGATCTTTCATCTGTAACATTAGTGACAAACATGCAAAAATAAATGCGTAATAAAATGTCTAAATTCGGGAAAGTTTCACAAAGATGATCATCGAACATTGTTTTGTATATCGATTCATGAGTTAAGTTATCAAAAGTAAAGTAATTTTTGGCAAATTGACATTCATCAGTTAGCTGAACTTCATTGAGATCATTTGGATACTTTTCGACTATTTTTTACATGATACAGCAATGTCTTCGTCACTCATTGAATTTAAATTTATTAAAAATGAGAAAAAGTCTTCCAAATCATTATAAATATCAGCACGTTTTTTCAAATTTGATAACAGAGCATCGATAACAGGTTCGAATAACGATTTTTTAAAATTTTCTTTCTCATCTTCTGGAACAAGTGCTTGCGCTGCTGAACGAGACTGAATAAAATCTGCTTGAAAATCAGAAGGAATATTGTCGAAAATTGTCGAGGCTTCATCGAAAATTTTGTTGTGATCCTTGTTTTCAAGATCTGAAACTATTGAAGCATATAGTTTTGTGATCGTCGAAAGAGTTAGATTTGGTTTTTGTAAAGCTAAAATTACAAAGTTAAATTTAGTCAAAACACTTTTCCACAAGACAAGCATTAAAATATTTTTAAATTGGCACAATTTGGCTATCAAACCTTTTGCCGATGCTTTGTTATCTTCACTGAGGCTTTTTTCAGAAATGAGAGAATTCAAAACAGTTAACACTTTCAAGTAACATGAGTGTATTCTAATCGCAAAATATTTATATGGAAAAGGGCCCCCAAAAAAATTTCGCACCAGGGCCCACCAGATTGTTAATCCGCCACTGATATATATATAGATAGTCAGGCGGCTATAAAGTCGATACCGTCACATAGCACCTCGTTCAAGTGTGCAGCAGACTGCAAGGAAGCCTTAAGGCTAATATGCAGGTATAATCATGTCCATTTATACTGGCATAGACGGTAATGAGAAAGCTGATCAGCTGGCAAAGAAGGGTGCAGATATCGGAGTAGAACACTCCATGGAGGTTCCGATGACACTCAGTGAAATTAAGCATATTTAGGTGCCATACTTATATGATGGATAATAAGGCGTGAAAGGATGATAAGGCGTGAAAACACATACTGTAAGGTGTCCAAAATTATGTGTAAATCGTACGATCCGAAGCTAAAAAAGGAAAGAAGGCATACTTATAATTGGGACCTCACAAGACACTGTCTTTTAGCACCCCCACCGGGTTAGCGGGCTTAGAATATACCCGTGGTAAGGAATGCCTGTCGTAAGAGGCGACTAAAATCCACTAGCCCAGAAGGTTGGATAATGGCAAAAAAATTGTTTGCACGACAGTCGGGATAGTGTCAGAAGGTAGTAGCACCCGAGCGTACCGGATTCATCCGGCAAAGGACTGTTACTTTCCCTACACTCTCCAAGAACTTCCGGGAGTGTCTTGGTGGCTACAATAACAACAACATCACATGCGTTCAAAATGGGACTAATTGGTGAAAGTGTAGGGGAGTCGGTTTGCAGGAGAAGACCGTGGAGCATGTTCTCTGGCCCTATTCTCCGTTTTCGAGGCAAAAGCATCGGTTACTTGGGAAAGTTGTATTCAGTGATCTAAAATCTTTATACAAAATAGCAGTAACTAAAGGTACCCCGAAATAAGTCCCAAATGAAATAAGTCCCAAAAAAAAAATGAAATAACTCCCAAATATTTTCCATACAAATTGGGACTTATTTCATAATATTTTGTTGGGACTTATTTCATAATGAAATAACTCCCAAATGAAATAACTCCCAACGAAATTCCGTTGGGAGTTATTTCATTATTTTCCAGCTTTGGGAGTTATTTCATGTTTGTTGGGACTTATTTCATTTCTCTTAAAAATGCATTGGGAGTTATTTCATATTTCTTGGGAGTTATTTCATTTCTCTTAAAATTGCAATTTAACAAGCTTCGACGTTTTTGTAACGTTATAAAGTAACCGAAAGCCGGGATCCGTACGATAAATCGAAAAAAATGTCGAATCTTAAAAGACCGAATTGAAAAAAGCCTTATTATACATTTTTGACCGAATTAAAAACTGTCGAAATGAGGAAAATGACCGAAAAAAGCCGAAATTTGTATACTTAAATTTTTATCGCCGCCGCTGAAGGGTGTACCACGCAGAAGGACATCACGGTTAGGGCACACGTCCGGACGGATGGCGTAGCCCAGGGTTATTTTTTATAAGCGCAGCCGAAGGCCGCCAACGCAGAAAAGTGTTCGGTGCAGTGAAATAACGCCCGCGGGCCAAACCCCATATTAAAAAAAAACGAAAAATTGGAATTAAAAATCGCGCGATTTTTTATTCCAATTTTTCGCCTGCGGCGATTTTTCCAATAAAACAAATACCATATTTAAAAAAAAACGAAAAATTGGAATTAAAAATCGCGCGATTTTTTATTCCAATTTTTCGCCTGCGGCGCTTTTTCCAATAAAACAAACACCATATTTAAAAAAAAAACGAAAAATTGGAATTAAAAATCGCGCGATTTTTTATTTCAATTTTTCGTTTTTTTTTTAAATATGGTGTTTGTTTTATTGGAAAAAGCGCCGCAGGCGAAAAATTGGAATAAAAAATCGCGCGATTTTTAATTCCAATTTTTCGACTGCGGCGCCTTTTCCAATAAAACAAACACCATATTTAAAAAAAACCAAAAATTGGAAATAAAAAATCGCGCGATAGATGTCCTTCTGCGTAGTACTTTTTGGGAGATATTTCATATTTCTTGGAATTTATTTCATTTGGGAGTTATTTCATATTTCTGGGACTTATTTGATTGGGGAGTTATTTCATATTTTTTGGGATTTGGGGCCTCATTATGAAATTAGCCCCAAATATTGGGACTTATTTCATTTCCTTCTTTGGGAGTTATTTCATTTCTAAAAGTTGGGAGTTATTTCATTTTTATTGGGACTTATTTCATTGGGAGTTATTTCATTGGGACTTATTTCATTTGGGACTTATTTCGGGGTACCCAAAGAAATTCCGTTGGGAGTTATTTCATTATTTTCCAGCTTTGGGAGTTATTTCATATTTGTTGGGACTTATTTCATTTCTCTTAAAAATGCATTGGGAGTTATTTCATATTTCTTGGGAGTTATTTCATTTCTCTTAAAATTGCAATTTAACAAGCTTCGACGTTTTTGTAACGTTATAAAGTAACCGAAAGCCGGGATCCGTACGATAAATCGAAAAAAATGTCGAATCTTAAAAGACCGAATTGAAAAAAGCCTTATTATACATTTTTGACCGAATTAAAAACTGTCGAAATAAGGAAAATGACCGAAAAAGGCCGAAATTTGTATACTTACATTTTTATCGCCGCCGCTGAAGGGTGTACCACGCAGAAGGACATCACCGTGGCGGTAGCCACGGTTAGGGCACACGTCCGGACGGATGGCGTAGCCCAGGGTTATTTTTTATAAGCGCAGCCGAAGGCCGCCAACGCAGAAAAGTGTTCGGTGCAGTGAAATAATGCCCGCGGGCCAAACCCCATATTAAAAAAAAACGAAAAATTGGAATTAAAAATCGCGCGATTTTTTATTCCAATTTTTCGCCTGCGGCGATTTTTCCAATAAAACAAACACCATATTTAAAAAAAAACGAAAAATTGGAATTAAAAATCGCGCGTACCGTAACTAAACTCTTGGTATTTGCCAAAGGGACGGGGTTGTTCTTCAATATGAGTACATGTTCAATGAATTTTCTGTTAACACTACGGACTCACTCAGTCTATATGTGGCCATTAACGGCCAGCCAGTCTAACCTAAGATAAAGATAAAATAAAGGAAATCTCAATTACGAATCGCAAGTAGGTAGCTGGTGTAGAAAGTGAAATAATTGACGAATGACGAATATAATTGTGATAAAAAAAAATACATAGCTCAACAGAGTTGAACGAAGTCGCCAGTAGCGCACTATAAGAAGGAAGGAAAGTCTTAATAGTAGAGGCTAAACTATGTACGAGTAAATTCAGAAGCGCGAAGAAAGCAATAAAAGCGATAAAAACAATAAAAACAATTAAAAACAAGTAAAAGCGCGGCTGTCTTCGGCCGTACCGAAGACTTCATACCTTTCATGAGTGGGGAAATGAAAAGTTACCTATGTATGTACATAGCCTGATTAAGTTTAATTTATAATTTTAATTCTGTGGGTTATTTATGGAAAGATTTATTAGAAAAAATGGTGTCTTGGCTATTTAAATGGAGGAGCTACACACCAAAATGTCCATATCTGAACAATCGGTTGTATGGGAGCTATATGTTATAATGGTCCGATCTTGACAATTTTCGGTAACCCTGTTTGGGCCCATATGGGTACAAATGCTTCAAAATTTCACGCCATTAGCTGTTAAAATGGAGGAGTTATACACCAAAATGTCCATATCTGAACAATCGGTTGTAGGGGAGCTATATGTTATAGTGGTCCGATCTTGACAATTTTTGGTAACCCTGTTTGGGTCCATATGGGTACAAATACTTCAAAATTTCAGGCCGTTAGCTGTTAAAATGGAGGAGTTATACACCAAAATGTGTATATCTGAATAATCCGATGTTGTGGAACTATATGTTATAGTGGTCCGATCTTTACAATTTTCGGTAACCTTGTTTGGGCCAAAATGGGCACGTCTACTTCAAAGTTTCATGTCCTTAGCTGTTTAAATGGGGGAAGTTATGCACAAATTACATTCAAAAATTTCATGTATATCTGAATAATCGGTTGTTTTCTATATGTTATAGTGGTCCGATTCGGCCGGTTCCGACAAATGATTAGCTGCATATAACAACATACCTGTATTCCGAATTTCATTTAGATATCTCAAAAACTGAGGGACTAGTTTGCGTTCACACAGACGGACGGACGGACAGACGGACAGAAAGACAGACGGACAGACGGACATGGCTTAATCGACTCAGCTCGTGATTCTGATCATATCGGTATATATTTTGGTGGGTCCCCCACGCTTCCTTCTGGTACTTTCGACAAAAATTTTTTGGCACTAAGTTATAATACCATTTCATTCTCATGAAAGGTATAAATATATATAAACTTTCGCATTAAATGCATAGCAAGTAATTAAAGCAAGTGAAATGAAAGTGCAGAAAAAGTGACTTTAAGGACTTTTGTAGGAAACAATAATAATAATAAAAAGAAACACGCGTATACAGAAATAAATAATTAAGCGAACAAAAATTGTTTATTTGAAATGTGCGAAGGCGTTGCTAAGCGCCACCAGCAACACTACACTTTTTGCTTTCTTATACAATTAATTTCGCTAACAACAATTTCTATTATTTATTTGCTTATTTAAGTATTTGATGGCTGTTTTTATTGTTGCCTGCCTGTCGGTCTATTAGATATCATTGTTACTGGTAATGGGTTTTCGCTTACATTTTTTTTTATTAATTTTCTAAATAATTTTAATTGAAAGCAACACCGGGCGCTAAATGGGTGGAATCGGTTGTACATATGTATGTAACTATGTACTGCATGTATAAAAAGCATATAAAATTATATGAAACCGTAAATATGTTTTGCATTTTTCATCGAAACAAATGACAATTGACTCAATTTAATAGCGATTACTGATTATTATGATGAATAGCGGCGCCGGCGGTAGCTTCGACAGCTTTTTGCAACTGCATTGTAGGTACACGCAGGGGGGAATAGTGCAGATATCTATATATGTGTATTATTCATACGCTCACATAAATTTTGTTCCATCTTCTCCGTCGAAACTACTCAACCGATTTTAAAACTAAGCACACCATTAGAAAGGTATTGCTCTCAAATAGAACTGCGCCAATTTTCATTAAAATTGATTGGAAAATGCCCCATTAATCGTTGTTGGAAAATTCCCGTGTGGTTGTTGTTGCCTGCATTTGAACACTACAGAGCTGTGGCAATGCCCGTGCATAGGTGAGTTTGTGTGTGCTCACCAATTGTGAACATATTTGACTGCAAGTGGTGTGTATTTTCAAAGGAGTAGAAACATAAAAAAGTAGCAAAAGCACTACAACAAAACACACAAAGTCAAGTAATAAGAAGGATAAGAAATAACAAGTAGGAAGGAAATTAAGGAAAGAAAAAAGCAGAAATAGAAATAAAGAAGTAGGTAGGAGAATTGTGAAGACGATTAACGACAACAACAACAACAACAACCACAACAACAAAATAGTAGCAGTGAAAGTAACAATAAAATGAGCAGCATTAACAGGAACAACAACAAAATAGTAATACATAGTAGTAGACAATAAGAACAAACAATTATACAAAAACTATAGTTGCACCTCAGTCATAAGAAAACATTTAGAAAAACTGTCGAGTAGTCTACATAAATACGTATATTTTATTAACCACATTGGCAGCTTCAAATAGCGCAAAAGAATTGCAATAAATGAGAAGATGAGTCATCGTTAAAAAATACAAAATCCGAAAACATTTAACCGCAACGACAGATTTTTATGGAATGACAAAACTCAGAAGCCAGCCATCGGATACTTTCGAAATTTTACGAATAACCGCAAGAAGCACCTGCCATTTTATTTTATAGATATGAGTAAACAAATTAAGAAAATAATATGAAATAAAATAAAATAAAATAAAACAAAATAAAACAAAACAAAAAAGCGAAATAAAATAAAATTAAATTTAATAAAAAATAAAAAAGTAAAAAAATCAATCTTCGATCGTACCTTTTTGTTGTTTGTTTTTCCGACAGGGCAGAAATGCGATGTATTGTGGAACGTATTTCCGTTATCCCCTGTCAAGTTTTATTTGGTTATACCTAAACCGGTTTCGGCGATGTGCCATCTTCCGTATCAGGAGAACGAATATAGATTTGAGAAGGGAGGACGGAAATTCGTTCCACATTACATTAGAAATGATAAATTGTTTATAAAAAGGCACTTATGCATGTAAATTCCAGTGGCGAACGCTTCATGCGAGCCAAAAAGCCCGGCTTGCGTAAATATTTTCGTTCAATTTGCGTCAAATTAAGGAATAAAAACCCAGTTTTAATATAGCAAAGAAAATGTAGCAAAGAAAATTACATAAATGGCTTGTCCAGCCAAATTATGCGGGGGTCGCCACTGGGATTAAATTCGTCAATCAAAACAAAATTACTTTTAGCTTCAAGGCTCGGAGAAATCAAGTATATTTTTTTAAATAATGCCGGGTTCGGCTAGATCATGATTTACATACTTTTTTCAGCTTTCAAACTATACAAACGCCACGTTACGGATATGTATACGATTCATCCGACAACAGAATGTTTGAAACATCAAGTCGTTTTGAAATAAAACATCATTAGCCTCTTTAAAATAATAGTTAATCATAAAGTCTGGAAATATAATTTGCATGCTTCTTTAAGCTTTCAAGGTATACAAACGTCACGTCTTGTCGTGATCAAATAAAACGTAATGAGCCTCTTTAAAATAATAGTTAATCATAAAGTCTGGAAATATAATTTGCTACTAAGTAAGTATTCCATCTAAAGAACTCAGTAATCTAAAACTGCCACATATAACTTGATTAATGGTAACTTGTGCACTATTGCACTAAACTGACCCGATCCTCCAATTTCATTGGTGGTTGGCGCATGCGCCAAAACCTCAAGAGTGCTAAATAAACCAAATGCAGTAAATAAAACAGATCACTAAGCCAAACAGACAGAGAGATGTTAAATATTAAGACAAAATATAAGCATTTTTAATTGAAGCGCCGCCAGTCGCAATACATAAATATGTATTGCAATCAACATAAAAATTATACTTAAAATTAAAATTGTATTGCGAAAAGTGCATAATAAAATCAAGTGTTGCCAGCAACGAGGAAACAATAAATGTGCCACTTAATTGGCAAATAAGAAATTAAAAAAAAAAAGAAGCAAAATAATAGAACAAAAGATATACTCGTACATAAATCTAATGAAATTGCGCCAACAACCCAATAATCAAACACACTTAAAGCCAAGAAAACATTTCGTTTAATGTTTGTGCAGAAATTGGAGCAAAAAGCGCAAAGAAGAAATAGACAAGAAATAAGGAGGAAAGTTTTAGAAATGTACGTATAGCCAGCGGTGGGTTGAGTTTGGTTTGACTTGTGAGGCAGTCCCTAAACTGTTCTTCCGCAAGAAGACATTTATGACTTGCCAATGCAGTGGAAGTGGGTATATTAAAGATTCGTACCGCACGCCCATTTTGAGATCTTCGAAAATGCTCATTTAAGCAGTACGCATAGAGCATTTTGTGATATATGTATTTGGCAGAACATTTTTTTTTAGATTCCGAATTCACTCACTTAAGGAGTTCTAAAGGAGATATTTTCTTATACATTTGTTAAGGCAGTTTTCTTCGTGAGGGTGAGCCATGCCACTTCAGCCACCCAAATTCAATCTGAACATGAAATGATACAATGAGATTTTTTGGACCATTTCAGCCATCCAAATTCGGACTGAACATAGAATAGAAAATAAAGGAATAGTTTTTGTTTTATCTGTTGAAAATTTTTTGGATTCCAAAATAGCTTATTTAACGCGACCGCCTGGAACTATTACCCGTGACCTTAGGGCCTTAGGATTAGTGGGCTTGGAATATATCCAAGGTAAGGAATGTCTGTCGTAATAGGCGACTAAAAAATCCACTGGCCCAGAAGGTTGATAATGACCAAACAAATCGTTCGCACGACAGTCGGGAAAGTGTCAGAAGGACTAATAACCGAGCATATCGGATATATCCGGAAAATGACTGTTACTTCCCCTACACTCCCAAAACCTTCCGGGAGTGTGTTGGTGGCTACAACAACAACACCAACCTGAGGCTCTCCGAAAACGCTCATCTAAGTCTATGATATACTTAAAGGGCATTTTTAGGTTTCGTAGCACTTAGAAGTCCTGAAGGAACTTTTTTCTTTCAATCATTAAAAAACCCCTTTTCTCCATCAGATACGCTCCTTTGGCAGCCTACTTAGGAGAGTGATCGCAACGCGCAGCGAGTTCAAACGAAGCACCTCGCTGACTCCTCCACTTGCCCTTGATTAGCAAACAAGCGCAGCTGGGTATCTATATATATAAAAATGGTGTAAAAAATGTTACTAACCTCATCAGATGAGAACGGCTGGTCCGATTTCTGTAAAATTTTTTGTCAGTTGTTCGTATTCTCGAGGAGATGGTTCGTACGGGAGAAAATTTTGGAAAATCCCTCCGGAAATGTCCGAAAATTGGAAAAATCGGTGTGTATGTGTGTATGTGTGCATCTGTGGATGTGTGTCCTTTATAAACTCCCAAAGTAACCATCCGTTCTTTATGAAATATTCACAGTAGATTCATGTGGTGTTAGTGCACATAGTAGGATATAGAGAATTTCGAAAAAAAGGAAGCTTCTCGGAATACAGGCCTAAATGAAGACCCAGATCGATCCAGCAAGTCTTCGACCAATATTGGTATCAAATGAAAGGTGTTGAACAGGCCTTCAACATAAAGTTATTTTCATTGCGATACCTAGGCCGGGTTCCCAGATATGGGTTAAAACGTGGGACCGAGTGACCCTGGAAAGTTTCTGAGCAATATTGGTAGCAAATGAAAAGCGTCGAGCAGGCTTCCACATACAGCTATTGTCATTGTGATTTCTAAGGCTGTTTCCCAGAGATGGCTAAAGTAGTGGGCCCGGATGGTGATGGACGGTCCCAGTAAGGTAAAGGTAGGTAGCTATAGGGATAGGGGTAGGGATAGGGATAGGGATAGATATAGGGATAAGGATAAGGATAGGGATAGGGATAGGGATAGGAATGGGGATAGGGATAGGGATAGGTATAGGGATAGGGATAGGGATAGAGATAGAGATAGAGATAGAGATAGAGATAGAAATAGAGATAGAGATAGAGATAGGGATAGGGATAGGGATAGAGATAGGGATAGGGATAAGGATAGGGATAGGGATAGGGATAGGGATATGGATAGGGATAGGGATAGGGATAGGGATAGGGATAGGGATAGGGATAGGGATAAGGATAGGGATAGGGATAGGGATAGGGATAGGGATAGGGATAGGGATAGGGATAGGGATAGGGATAGGGATTGAGATAGTGATAGGGATCGGGGGATGTAGGTTTGTCGCGGCGAATATAACTATAACTTTTATTCAGAGAATAGACAATTTTTTGTTATTCGCAGTCATTAAGATGGACTCTAAGATAATGGTTAGCAATACGGTAATCAAAGACTTTTCTTTAGGCTTCATAGGAATAAGTTTTAGCAGAACAACGTCTGCCGGGTCAGCTAGTACAATATAAAAACATAAATATAAGCTACCAATCAACACTAAAGCCGTCAATTGGCAAAATAATACTAAACAAAAAAGCGGTCAAAAAGCAGGCTGCCAACTAATGTCATTATTTTAACCCATTTTCTTTGGCAATATTCGCTGCTTTAATGTTGCTATTGCCACTTGACTGTGATGCCAAGACAATTTCATTGCGAATTTCTAAACATATTGATGTGCATATAGAATATAAAAGCAAAATTAAATTGAAGACAAAGTGGCGCAGCAAATGTCCGAAAAACTTGTTTGGCGCAGTGACTTCAGAATCATGAACCACAAGCAACAAACTCAATAAACCAACTAAATTGTCATCTGTGAACAGCATGACAGCGTTGCATGTGGCTGATTGTGACATTTGCTGCATGTGCTATATATATGTATGTACATATGTATGGCAACATGTGTTTATTGCAAGCCGGCGACAAACGACCGACCAAACGTTGACCCATTTTTTCGCACATTGCTGATTTGTGTCATCCATCGCATTTTGGACTTGATACACTTGTTGCGTGCCATCATCACTAAATTGGCTGAATGACACCATTATGTTTCATGCTGTTTTTTTTGTATTAGTGACAGCTGAGGGGTGTCAAGGAGGAAGAGGAAGTTTGTAAAAAAGTGTCAGATCGAATATTTATTCAATTTTATGCGCATATATTTTGTGTGCTTTCCAGTAAGGACGAGACCTACTTGTGATTAAGTGACCTTAATTAAGGACTTCGGTTTTTCTAACCAACCAACAATAATGAAAATTGTTGTGCATAAAAAAAAAAATTTAACAGTCTTTGCCACAGGACAGACTAAATGAAGCATATTTTATATAGAAGATCAGCAAAATATATACAAAAACTCTACATTACTTAACTAAATTACTAATACTGCGCATGTGTGGCTGCCACACACATTACTTAAATAGATGCCTGTGATATGTTCAGCAGCCTGCAGCAGGAAAGCGATTTTATATTTCTACGAAAGCAAATCTGTGTAAACATACATACATTAGGGTGGGGCGATCGAAATTTGGATTCCTCTCATTTTTCTGAGTAGAAAACTCCTCCACGACATTTGTCTAAAATTAATTTTGATGTTCCGGAATTTGGTTTTTATGAACCAAGACAAATTTTTGAAAATAAAAATTTGGCAAAAATGGACAAAAAAATATCCAGGCCAATATGCACATCGATTTTAAGCAGAATTTTATGCTGAATCCAGATATGAAATCGAAACTAAAATCGGATGATCCTTTTTCGAGATATAGCGTGATTTCCGGTTATGGAGGCTGAATGCCCAAAATCGCATATTTTCGCGATTATCTCTTGTTTTGTACAATACATCTTAATTTTTTTTTTGCAAACTTTTTACAGATAAGTCAATACAATATATGAACAGTACTTTAAAATATTAATTTATCTTCCGGTATAGGAAAACTAGAATGCACTCTTTTTTCCTTGGCCCAAAAGCGCGGTATGGGATCTCCATGTTATAGTCATCCGATACCGATGATTTTCGCCGACAGCGCTTTGTGTACAATAAATGCTCTAAATACAAAATTTCAGAATTTTAGCTGCAAAAATTTAAGAGTTATTCCCTAAAACGTAGACTTATGCTTCTGAAATTTGTTTTTTGCTTCCAATAGTACGCTATGGCGTATGAGTAACCTTGAGTTTTTTTTTAGTTGACTAAAGTAAAAAAACAAGTCCCAAACAGCATATGTTTACGTTTTGGGTTATAACTCCTCAATTTTTGCAGCTGAAATTTTGTATTTAGAGCATTTATTGTACACAAAGCGCTGTCGGCGAAAATCATCGGTATCGGATGACTATAACATGGAGATCCCATACCGCGCTTTTGGGCCAAGGGAAAAAGAGTGCATTCTAGTTTTCCTATACCGGAAGATAAATTAATATTTTAAAGTACTGTTCATATATTGTATTGACTTATCTGTAAAAAGTTTGCAAAAAAAATTAAGATATATTGTACACAACAAGAGATAATCGCGAAAATATGCGATTTTGGGCATTCAGCCTCCATAACCGGAAATCACGCTATATCTCGAAAAAGGATCATCCGATTTTAGTTTCGATTTCATATCTGGATTCAGCATAAAATTCTGCTTCAATTCGATGTGCACATTAGCCTGGATATTTTTTTGTCGATTTTTGAAAAAATTTTTATTTTCAAAAATTCGTCTTGGTTAATAAAAACCAAATTCCGGAACATCAAAATTAGTTTTAGAAAAATGTCGTAGAGGCGTTTTCTACTCAGAAAGATGAGAGGAATCCGAATTTCGATGGCGCGGTATCGATTAATTTCCCTCCATACAAATCGCCCCACCCTAACATACATATGTATATTCATATTTATATACACTTTATTACAGCATTATCGATTTTTATTCTAAACATAATTTAACTACTCGCATTTAATTCCTATAATTTAATGCAGCACAACAACTTATTACGAATCACCACATTAAGACAGTATTTTTATATCAAAAAATTAAATTATATATTTTAAAATTGCAACTGCAAAAGACGCTGCTTGATTGTGCCACCAACAGACAACAAAATCATCAGAGCTCAAGGCAATAATTTTTTGCATGCATTCGCTCATATGTATGTATGTATATACCATGACAGACTTCATTCATATCTACATGCTGAATACATATTATTTCTATATACATAGTTACATACTACTTTTCCAGCAAACAAATCAAATTTAAACACGCACATCACAGTGAATGAATCTCATTTCACGTGAGATTTTTTTAATGTTTTCTTTTTTGCATTGCCTTTTATATGAGCAGTTTTGTTACTTAAGGAATTCATAGATTTTTACAGTGACCCCATAAGTAAATACATTAATTCAATGTGCAATGCAATCCAAGTTTTGCCAATATTGAAATGATTCGACGTCATATTTTATAGCGATTCTATACTTTTTCAATGTTAATGCATACGTAAATGTCTTATGAATACATAAGTATATAATGGGCTATAGCAACTAAAGCAATAACAGAGGTGCTGCAATGAATTTCTGACCAATTTCATTAGAAACACAAATCCAAACCTACAGATTCCGTAAAAAAGCTTAGATCCGGCCACAGTATTCGGCTGGGAATAATCCTACTGTATATTGCCAATAAATCTGGAAAATCAGTTAGCGAGCGGGATGGAGGAAAGACATAAACCAAAATATTCCCAACCTGTCTTGAATTGAATAAAAAATAGGTTCTCAATAAAAGAGGAATGAATAGGTTTTTAAATTGTGTTGCTTGCAGTCACAGACTATTGTGTGTATCACCAACGCCGTCGGCGGCACCGAAATGCCGAAAGCCACGGCGCCGAACTCATCGAAAATGGCATCAGCAACCCCGACGGTTCGAAGTTCAGTGTAGCCAAAGATGTGAACTGTGTTCGAATCAGTGTTGCCAAGTACTGATGCGAAATTCAAGACAGGTAGGCGCAGCGGCGAATTCAGAAACTACTTTTTTTATTTAGAAAGGGACAGGCTAAAGTCAAAATCAAAGCAAATTCACACTATGGCCAACAGGAATGGGCGAGTCCCAAGCGAATACAGATTTTAACCAAGGCGAAACATTATTTTGACATTAAACTATACCAATTACAATATTAAAGTTCTGAATTCACGTATGCGCCTACCTTTCTAAATCTGGCTGGCGGAATTGAGCGGGATTTTCTGACGTTTCTTATCTTTTTGATAAAAGCAAATACATCGTTAGTTTATTTTACTAAAAACTATTTATTTAAATAATAAAATAATGGATTCTATTGCGTTAGCAGCTATATTAGTGGAGGAAGAAGAGCAAAGGAATCTGATAAACGAGAGAAAGTTTTTAAGGGATCATAGCAATCCTTTTACTTTAAGTAAACAAACGTAAATTTAATAGTCTTAATTTTGCGTGAAAGAAACCTTTACCTTGTCCTTTTTTCTGTTTTTTATAGAATTATTTTGAACTACATAAAAGCAAATTGTATACAAAAACAGGGGAAAATTTTAATAACAATGTACCCGGCACCGGAATTTTTCGTGTCTTTTTTTTGGCGATAGATCACTAAAATGCAAACGAAATCTTGCGGAAACTTATAATTCATTAATAACACAGTATTTTTGCGTAGAGCACTCTTATGTACTGCGCCGCGCTTTGAATAGTAACCCTCAGCCGACAGAACTCCCTTTCTGGAGTTAGATCTGGAGAGATTTACAGTAATTTTCCGTAGTCGGGAGTGTTATAACTAGTAAAATTATCATTCACAGAACTTTTCCTGAAGGATTCATTGAAACATTCTTAGTGGTTTGAAAATAAATACGGCGCGCGCATTATACTGAAGCCGACCTTCCACCACCTGCAATATTTATTTGAATGCGTCTTTATTGAGACGAAAGTTTTTACTGAAATGGTAAATTGTTGGTAATACACATTCATAATTCGTTAGTTGCTTTTTTATAGTAGTCAAACAATAGTTATCAACTTCAGAAAATGCATTATTATTCTTTGGTGAAAATATATTTTAATTTCCAAAACCTACATACACACGTATTTAAATCACTGTTATTATCATTATTTCACGATTTTTTCTCTGAAGTTTTTCTTTGCATATAACAGCAATTCAATCTCGGTGGAAAATGCAATGGACCCACGCCATGTTTGTGGCTTCTCGCGACCGGTTGATTAATATATTTACATATATTCACACTTATTCCAACTTCATACATTACTTAATTACACAATTTACTTAAACTTTTATTGTAATTTTTTGATATTTTGTTAATATCGCCGCAACCAAATACTTGCGGCAAATTTCGGCACGAAAAACTGTCAAAATGTTCGTTCATTCGGTGTTCATAATGCCGAAATACCGAAATTCGAAAGATTCGGCGCGCCGTCGGTTGTCATAATGCCGATTTGCCGAAAACGTCATTTCGGTACCGCCGACGGTGTTGGTGATAGTGGCATATAATAATCATAGCTATGTCCTCCGCTATGGGAGAGGTCGAAATTACACGCTGTGTCTCTAGAGAAACACCCCGCTGTTATGGAAACTGACTGTGAACTCTCTTCTAAGGGACACAGGTTGGTGCGGCGGAAAGGTAGTGGCATACACGGATGACATTGCTATAGCATACAGAGGAAAGTTACCACAGACCTTGTGTGATCTAATGCAGTTTAGCACTTACGCCCATCATTTGCACATGTATTCAAACTGCGATCATTCGACCAATCCTGCTATATGGGGTCGTACTATGGTGCCCTGCTTTGATCAAGGCGTCAAACCTAAATATTCTGCGCAAGGTACACAGATCTAGCACGATCAGCATAAGTGGCGCACTCAGAACGACGCGTAGCCATTATATGTAGATCTAGCAGGTTTTCAAGTGGCGGCTACGTCAGCCCTACGCCTAAGAGAGTCGTGCAGTTGGTGCACAAAATCCATAGGACACTCTAGTATATTAAACGATTTAAGTTTTCTACTTGGTAGTACGGACCGCTGTACTACTACAATAGTTGCAGACAGCAACTTCGAAACAAAGATCCCTAATAGGGTGCTAACCATCCCAAGGTAGCGTTTCCATCTATACCCATCGCTCAAAACTGGACAACAAAGTTGGAGGTCTTTTCACAAGACTTGAATCTACAGCTAGCTTTTAGGCTATCAGATCGTTGCAGCGTTTACCAGGCTGAAGTTTCAGCTGTAATGGAAGCTGTTAATTGTATGCGATATGAAGCTATTCACAAAGATTTATTCATCTTCAGCGACAGCCAATCAGCATTTAAGTCTCTTGGCTCCCACTCGTTCAATGCTGAACTAACACACTAGACTGTCGTCGATCCCTACAGCATATGGCCAAACTGACCTGTTTGCACCCCATGTGTGCACCGGGGCATAGGGATATCGATGGCAATTGTAAGGTAAGGCACTACCGAGTATGTTCTTCCTGACAAAGATCTGATAGGTATGCCGTTTGCCACATGCAAGCTAATGCTTAAACAGCATACCTATAAACTAGCAAGTGATAGATGGCAAGAAAAACCAGTAGTATATCGAACATCAAGGCAAACCTAGCCAAAATGGGATCAAATATGTACATACATATGTACCCTAAGGCGAGAGAAAATCTCGAACCTGGTGGAGGTAATCATAGTACACCTAGGGATGGCAAAAAAATTGAATAACCGATTATCCGCTTTTTAGGTTAATCGAAAGCGTTCGATTATTAATCGCGAATAATTGTGGGGAACTAACCGATTAAAACCGTTTTTCGATTACAATGATTCCTTAAAAAAATATATATAATAAACGAAAAAAAAAGTCATTTATTAGGAAAAATCAAATCGTCATTGCTTAGAAAAATCGTCAAAATGACGATAAAATCGTCTATTCGGGAACTGGGGGGAACATTTATTGCGTTTTTTTTATATATACTCACAAAACCGTAGGTAACCGAATTCGAACTCTGATGAAAAGGCGGAAATTCTCAACATCGATTATTTCCTTTCGATTATTTTCGAATTGAGAGGAAAAAGGTTAATCGAAAAAATAATCAAAAGGAAAAAACCGATACATTTTAATCGTTAACCGAAAGAAATTAACCGATTATAATCGTTTTTCCGGTTATTGTTGCCATCCCTAAGTACACCGCTTCATTGGGACACATGCAGAGGTTAGGTGCACCCTATCGTAGATGCTGCAAGGCTGATGAGGAAGAGGAGAGAATCGAACACCTCATTTGCTACTGCCCGGCTCTTAATAGCGCCAAACGGCGCATTCTTGGAACTCCATTCTTGTATAACCTATATAAAGTCCCGGGAGCCCTTGGTGAAATTCATCAGGTTTTGAAACTGATTCAAAAGGAGGCGTAATTTGTTTTCTTGTGGCATCACAATGGGCGCAGAGTGCCGATATGGCGGCAGCCACTGCAACCTAACCTAACCAATATCCTACGCTTATGTCCTGCATTCCTTGGATTACGGTCTCGGCTACTAAGAACGGTTTAGCTAGATTATCCGAAATAAGCCATCATACTTACTGGGTAGAGAAAAAATCTATCTCTCTTTCTTTTTAACGAAAGTCTACAAATTAAGGATTCATAGAGGGTGCGAAGAATAGGAACTTCGCTATCAAATTAACCACGCGCAAATAAATTTATGAGAGCAACAATCAGCGCCACCATTTTTTAGGCGAACCAACAACGGTGAAATCGTTCAAACCCAACAACAACAACAAAAACAACAACAAACAATTCAACAAAAATCATTCAAAAAAAAATTTTTTTTTTTTATTTGTTCAGAATGGAATATTGGGCTGAGGAGCGAGTGTTTGATTCCGACATTGGATGGAGGTGTGAATATATAACTATGGACATTTTGACGGGTACTTAAAATTCTATTTACAGTTTGTGTTGCATTTCAATGCAAATATACATACATAGATGAATACAAACTTAGATGTAGCAATTTAACAGGCCATGGCCGTATGTTGCTGAATACATAATTATTGCGCAAAAAAAAACTAATCGACGGACAAATATGTGAGCGCGTGTGTACTACGACTGTCCAAATGGTCGCAAAAGCATAGATAGTTCTTATTACAGAAAAATAAAAAAAATTGAATGGACGGCAGTGGAAAAATGGTAGAGTGGAAGGGGCAAGAAAATGTATGTATGTATCAACGGAAGCCAGGGTATTCGGTAGCTGGAGATTGGGTTGTTTGCTCGATCACACTCGGTGGCGTGATTCATTCATTATTCATGCGGCATACGAAATGACGGAAATGATGGGCTGGGCAAATGAGAACACGATGGATGCCAGCCAGCGCGTATGCATAAAAATGTAAGTATATTGGTGTCCATTTTTTTTGCGAATGAAAATATATTTATACACTAGCTAGACTACATGTGGCACATTTATATTCAGTTCATTTATTGATGTGCCACTAAGAGAAAATATGTAGATGTCAACGCATTTTTTCGCGTTTCCAATTTTGAATTATTATTTCGTATTTGTTTCTTCGATTGTTTTTATTTTTTTGAAGAGTTGCAAATGCGAAATTTGCATAGAAAATTCAATCTGACCTCAATTTCAGAAAACAGCATTTTGATCATATTGATGAACATCTATAACATAGAGACAAAAAAAGGGTTTAACACTGAGGTTTGTTTTGCTGTAGAACTTTAGTTAAATAAAAATCGTCGGCTGAAACCTCCAAGAGGTTACTGCCTGCCAGTGGACCACCGTCTCTCCTCCCCGATGGCTGTTCCTGGTGCTTGCGAGACGGCCTTAGTCTTGGTTCGAGGTGCCTGACGGAAGGCATAAACGTATTTATCTGGTAGTGATGGAGGATACACGGGATAAAAAATCACAACAGATATTTCGGGTGCCTTTAGTAACGTCTCTGCTGTGGCGCTGCAGGAGGGGCTCGAATGGATCGGAATACCACCAATCATTTGGCGCTGGATCGAGGAGCTTTGGAGTTGTCGCACGGTGATGGGTCGGTGGCGCTTTTCGACGATGTCAAGGAGTGCACATAGGGGCACCCCATAAGGGGGATTACTCTCACCCCTGTTGTGGAATCTAGTGGTTCACAAACACTCTTCATAAATACACAAAATACTCATCGGAAAATACACAAAATACTACAAATTGCGAAGTATTGCATTTCAAGTTGAGTATAACGCCTCCAATACGATGTTGGTAACACCAAGGACCATATGTGGTCTATGTGAAGGGTGACTGTATCCGGCCAACATAAACTAACCTTACCTTAGTTAAGTAAATAAAGTTCATAAATACCTAGCAATATTTCTTTAAGAATTGAGTACTTATTTATATAGCTCATCTTGTATGGGGCGCTTAATTACGCCCGACTGCGTCCTGACTTCGGCGACTCTGACCTCGCCGTCGTCCCCTGGCAGCGTTGCGATTATGCGACCGAGCAGCTATTGCTGCGGTGGCACGTTGTCCTCGTAGACCAGGATGAGTTATTGTTTTTGTTGTTGCTGTAACCACCAATACACTCCCGGAAGGTTTTGTGGAGTGTAGGGGAAGTAACAGTCCTTTGCCGGATAAATCCGGTACGCTCGGGTACTAGTCCCTTCTGACACTAGCCCGACTGTCGTACGAACGATTTTTTCTTCGCCAGGTCGACTTCTTTGGACTCAACATTGCGCTGTGGGTGCAGCCACTTGTTCCGCTCCTGAAGACCCAGTATGTAGTCCCTGGACCACTGTCGCCAGAACTGTTGCCCGAGACAACAAATAAGCTGTCATCTGTCGGAGCAGCGCATTAGGTTGGTTGGCATTTTGGTTGGTGGTAGGGCCTTCAGTGGGCACCCAATGATTAGGAGTTGCGCTAGCGTTAATGCATCTCATCGTTGGGCGTTAATGCCTCCCATAGTTGGGGTCCTGGCTCCACGGCATCAGGGGTCGGGAATTGAGAATTGCCTCGGTCTCGGTTATCAGCGTTTGCAACTCTGCGGCGGTGAGCAGCGCGTTGGTGATTGCGCGCGAGCAGGTCGCTGCCACCTCCCACAACCCCCCTTCGAAGTACGGCGTCTTGGGTGATGTAAAGGCGAACCTGAATTCTTCGTCCGCAAAGCGCGAATTCGAAATCGTTTTCAGAAGCTACTTAAGTACTTGGCGATCAAAAAGATTCATGTATGTAAATGATAGGATCCCTTTAGAGAACTATGTATCATTTAAGAACACAATACAGACCGTACGACTTGAGGTACCTTGGAAATTCAGACCACATCTGCAGGCACTGCCAACCATTTCAATTAATACAATTTTTAGCAAATCGGAAATTTTAACAAGAATTTAATTTTACAGTCATAAACTTGATCACCAAATGATTTGTCCTGATTCAATCCACCTAGATACCCCATCGACCACCACTTAGTCATTTTGCAAATGCCATAAACCAATGTCTACTTTTAGGCGCCAAAGCTAAAACGGCAATGGAAAAATTCTAAGAATTGCTATTTCGCAAACAAGCCGCATAAAAAACTTGCCGATGAGTAATATAATGGGAAGATATGAAAAACATTACATAGGCGCAGTGTGAGTTGGAGAAGATGTCGCACAAAATTTTCAAATAAACAAGCTTTTTCGCAGAAGGAGCATACAGCGAGTGGATTTCGAGCACAAGTGAGTCATGTAGTATAACAAAAGCAGAAAGTTTACAGGAGAAGGTGTGAGCATTAAAAATAAATTTGTTGCAGTTGAAGGATAAAGTAGTCGCAAGATAAAGCAAGCGTTTTCTGGGAAAATCCTGAAAACTTTTGTGGCAAAGAACAACAAAGCTTTTTGTGATAAATTAACAACTTTTATGGAAAAGAACAAACAAAAAAGCTTTTTCTGAGAAATTAACAACTTTTATGGAATAGACCAAACAAAACAAAGCTTTTTCTGCGAAATTAACAACTTTTATGGAAAAGACCAAACAAAACAAAGCTTTTTCTGAGAAATTAACAACTTTTATGGAAAAGACCAAACAAAAAAGCTGTTTCTGAGAAATTAACAACTTTTATGGAAAAGACCGAACAAAACAAAGCTTTTTCTGAGAAATTAACAACTTTTATGGAAAAGATCAAACAAAAAAAAGCTTTTTCTGAGAAATTAACAACTTTTATGGAAAAGATCAAACAAAAAAAGCTTTTTCTGAGAAATTAACAATTTTAATGGAAAAAACTGTTTTTTTTACGTGGCAACACACATAAATGTAGTAATTCTTGGAAAATTTTCATTTTCGTTTGTCATTACCTAAGTAATAAGAAATTTCATAACTTCAGTGTAATCAGTAAACTAAAACAAAACACATATTTTTATCTTATAACAAAACATCAATAAATCATTTTCGCACTCAATAAACATCAATATTTAATTCTTGTAAATATTTGCCTTTTACCAATGCAGCCGATCGAACACCTTGAACTTTGATTTTGTTTATTTAAAACAAACAAGCAAAAAGTTAATATTGAAGCACTCAAAATTTCGGCGCTAATGAATAATGAAAGCTTTTGACCTTCTTATGTAAATAATTTATGGATTTTAATTGTTTTTTAATTTTTCAATAAGGTTAAGATCTTAAAGCAACAAAGCCCTGAAAAGCGCGCATTTTTTATATAGGGTTGCCACCTTTTTTTGCGCCGAAAAAAAATTAATTTCATACTAACAGCTAGAATCGAAGCACTTAAATCTAAATAATCTTTTTTCTATATACAATTGCAAATTTGTTGAGACTGGTCTTAGTACAATTCAAATGACCTGTCGAAAAAAGGAATCCTGTTTCCTCAGTATTTATTTTGTCAATTTTGCCTTAAGCACTTTAGTCATTTGCAGCATAACGGCGCATCGTCAGTGCCAAAACATTATGCACACATGCGGACAAACAAACATTTGCCACAGCGAATTCAGCGAATTGTACACAAATAAATAAAAAAAAAAACACCAAAAGTTTGTGACTACACAAAACGACAAGCGTTTAAGGCCTTTTCAAGCTTAAGCACAATTTACGGCATTAAAAAATCTGCCAAGTGGCACTTGTGCGAACAACAAATGCGGGACCGCCGTGCGAGATAAAACTAAAAAACACAAAAAAAAAAAACAAAACAAGAAGGAAGCCTAAGTTCGAGTGGAATCGAACATTAGATACTCAGCTGTATACTTTCATTGTTTGTTTGTTTGATGGAAATACGGATTATTTTATATAAAGCGAGTGCCGCATAAAATGGGCGTAGCCACGCCCATTTTCAACATTTTTATCAGTCATCCAACTAAGCATATGAATATTATTCTTTGTGCAAAATTTCATTCCTTTTTCCATTTTCCAAAATTTTTGCGTTTTATGTCCGCAGTTGGACTCCTGCTATAAAATTTCAATGATATATCTTTATATTTGACAGAGATATCGCTTAAAATGTTTTTATTAGGCCACTTTATAATACACTGAGAGAAAAAAAATATATGGAGGGGTCAAAGAAATTGTTTACCTATTTTGAACACTACTTTCTTTGTTTTGAGTAAATTTTCCTTAAAACATGTTAAAAGGTTTATAAAATATTGTTGTTACATGCGTTACCATGGTTTCATATACTTGTTTTGAAAAAATTCATACATTAAAATAATGAAAAATTCTTTAAGCGCCATTCCATTCCCAACTTTCCTTGTTTTGAAGACTTGATTTCTATTATTTTGAGAAATTAAATTCCCATACAAATCCCCATGGCAACGAATTTGTTTGAATGTTTTTTTATGTTTTTTCCACATTTTTGAGAAAATTTACACACGCGTGTTCAAAATAAGGAAAATTATGTCTTTGATCGAGAGAAATTTTTTTTTTGAGTGTACACATATATAAAAGTGGGCGTGGCCGTCAACCAATTTTGGAAATTTTTCGTCCTACCATTTGCCTAAGTAAGTATATCACGCGTACCGAATTTCATCGATATATCTTCAACGGTTTCTGAGTTATGGTTCATAAAACTTTCAATGTTTGCCCCTTAATAAGTGGGTGTGGCACCGCCCATTTTCCAAAATTTTTGTGTTTTTTGTTTTATGTCCATATTTGGACTCATGCGACAAAATTTCAATGATATATCTTTATATTTGACAGAGATATCGCTTAAAATGTTTTTATTAGGTCACTTTATAATATACATATATAAAAGTGGGCGTGGCCGTCAACCGATTTTAACTATTTTCCGTCCAAACGTTTGCCTAAGTAAGTACATCACGCGTACCAAATTTGATCGATATATCTTCAATGGTTTCTGAGTTATGACATATAAAACTTTCAAGGTTTGACCCTTAATAAGTGGGCGTGGCACCGCCCATTTTCCAAAATTTCATCAAATTTCTTCCTAGGGGCCTGAGCTCAACACGTGGGTAAAATTTCATCGCTCCAGCTATATTAGTGACTGAGATACCAAATTTCCGATTTTTTCTATATAGGAAAAGTGGGCGTGGTCATGGTCCGATTTCGCCCATTTTCAATACCAACCGTCCCAGTCTCGATACCAACTTGCATTTCAAATTTCATCGAAATATCTCAATTTTTGCACGAGTTAGAGTGTTTACAGACGGATGGACAGACGGACAGACGGACGGACGGACGGACATGGCTCAATCGATTTCTCTTTTCACCCTGATCATTTTGATATATATAAGTCAATATCTATCTCGATTATTTCATTCTGTTACAATCCACCGTTATGTGATTAAAACTATAATACTCTGTGTACTAGTACAGCTGAGTATAAAAAAATACAGAAATGCTTAGTGTTTGTAGAGTACAGTGGCGAGAAAAAAAATAGGTATACTATAGTATACGCACGCGAATAATAAACATTGCAATTCAAGAAGTAATTCTTCAGCAAAATAGAGCCTTTGTTTGGACGATGTGTTTTGGCTTTACTATGAATTCGAAAAGTCCTCTCTCGACGAACAAAAATCAAACTCTACAGGACGCTCATCGTTCCAGTCCTCATGTACGCCGCGGAAACATGGACAATGTCAAAATCAGATAAGATGTCACTTGGAGTATTCCTCGGAGGATTTATGGACCTTTGCGCGTTAGCGCCGGCGCGTATCGAAGAAGATTTAATGAGCGTTACACAGACATGGACATTGTTCAGCGAATAAATATCCAGCGGCTGTGTCGTGAGAATGGATGAAGGTGCTCCGTCCCAAAAAGTATTTCTATCGAAACCCGTTTAACTCAGAAGAAAAGGGAAACCTCCACTGCGTTGGGAAGATCAGGTGGACAGTGATGCGGACTCCCTAGGTATTAACATGTGGCGCCATGCTGCACGAAATAGAAATAGCTGGCGCGCTTTATTGGACTCGGCCAGAATCCTCAAAACGGTTACGCGCCAATTAATAAGAAGAAAATGAGTTCGAAATCCAGCACATCTTCGCAGGAAAATTATAATGAAAGAGAGAGTAGTGCTCCTTTTTACTATAATAAAGAATTTTTTTCGAGTGTATTTCCAATATTAGAATACTAAGTTAATTTATAAGATCGTTCTGAATTCTATTATCCTATTAGATATCGTAGCTTATTTTCGAACATTTGCTTTTTTTAACATTTTGAAATGTCTGAAATAGTACTCCTTTAGGACTCCTTAAATGAGCCTTTTCGAAGTTCTAAAATGCTCCCATATATAGCCCGTATTGTTTACGCCAGTAGGCTAAACTCAATTCCTAACCGCCCTAATGTTCCGTTCCGATTGAACATACTTCTTCTACGGCAACCCTAACATGACATTAACTACAAGAAAGTGACGGAATATTCACGTATAAAAGTTCATACCGAGCAAAAAAAGCTTGTCCTTCATAAACATTTCCCTGTGAAGCCATTTCGGACTCCTTTTTTTACTCCATATTGGGAGCGCACCGTCAAGGGATTATTTCAGCACACATCTAGTTTGGGGGCTCCGAATGTGGTTAGATGCGAAAATATCAATTAAAGCACAAAAAAAGATTGAACTAGAAATCAATATGGCGCTTTAAACATAGAAAATTCGGCAGTTTTTCTGGATCCATTTTATTTGCCAAAGTTATAATAAGGAGGAATATTCTTTTGTGACTGTGGAGAGACTGTGAACCACTGCCGGATAACAAACCAGTCCTTACAGTACCCGGATTCTAGATTCGCCATCGCTAAACACGCTTTAATCTTAAAAATCGTACTAAAAATTGAGAAATAATTTAATTAGAAACAAAATGATGAACGAAAATATAAGTATTTAAGGAAAAGCGCCGGGTGGTGCTCAGTATGTCAAAAAATATTTAAGATCGCTGTTTTTAACTAATATTTTTATTTTGACTTTTTTGAGATTTCATATAACGTACTCTTTAATTTCGCAAATAGGTATGTATATTTTTGTACTAGTTGTACGAATCGAATATTTTCATATTCAAATATTATTGAGCACCCCCACGCTTTTCCTTAAATACTTATATTTTCGTTCATCATTTTGTTTCTAATTAAATTATTTCTCAATTTTTAGTACGATTTTTAAGATTAAAGCGTGTTTTTTAATTTTTTTAAGCTATTATTTATTTTTAACTTTTTAGTGAAAATTTTCATTAAAGGATGTTTTATGCGGACGCAAGAATAAAAGTAAAAAGAAGTCTGATGAAGGGATGTGGTGATCTCCGAAATAGATCTACATACATATGTATTTATAACTTCTACCAAAAATATTAATTTTTCACATACATCTTTTCCTTATAAAAAAAAAACATTGGTCATAAGAGCTCAAAAATGAAGCCTAAACGAAAAAATATCAACTAATACGTACTATGTGTATCGAAGCAAAACTATTTCAGTTTTTAATCGGAGATATGCTCTTCTTTATTTGGCTGTGCATATTCACAATGAACAGTCAGCGCTCCAAAATATTCTAATTGTCCTATAATCACTTCCATATTTTTCTTGTATACCAAAAATAGTAAACCACTTCTTGAAAACAAAAATTGCAAACAGATGTGAAAGTTACCAAGAAACCAACAGCGAAAAATAACCAATTTTGGTAATTACCAAGTTCGGCAACCTTGCTATAAATAGAATTTGAACCAGGGTTTGAAATTGCTTAGCTACTTTTGCTGCATTTGCTTTTGCTTTGCTTTTGCTAATGAAAAGTAAATTAGCAAACTCGGCCAGCCGAGTAAGAAACGAGAACACGATTCATTCGCTTCAGTTTTCAGCTGAGCCGTGTTTGCTTGTATAGTTAAGCAAAAGCAAAGCAACGTGATTTGGGGGATTTCATTTTACTTCCAGCAATTAGTTGTCTTTGCATTTTTTCTGCTTTTGCTTATTGCATCCTGTTAACGTTACCAGAGTTGAGTGATGGTGAATTACAGATTTGAGAGAAAAGTTGAAAAAATTAGCAGCGCGCTGTAGAATGGAATGTTACTTTACATTTGTGCACATCTGCTGATATTCTTAGTTTTATTCACATACACCGATTTCACCAATGCACCAAATTCCTAAAACAGCAAGGTAATTTTAAAATTTTCTTATCGAATTTCAATTATAAATAAATTTAAGAATTAAAAAAAATCAATTTAAATTAGTTTCAATTTGACTTTTCTGGGACTCGAACCTGCGCCTCTATGTGCATATCTTTCTGTATTAAAAAATTATAATTCAATAGATGCTTTTGTGTACACAACAATTTTTTGAAATGATTGGGGGACAATAGGATTTTCGTTGATCAGTCATCAGAGTCTAGCAGCTGCTGTGCCCCGATACACCAAGATGAATGGTGAGGGTTTTGAAGCAGCCACCAATTTATTATTGCTCAATAGATGTACATATGTATGTACATATGTATTGATGCATCATCTATTTGTTCAGAGAGGGTGACAATTAAATTTCATTGGCATAGGTATAGAGATGGTTGATCGTTGCTCATCAACGAGGTTGATCCATCAACAAGATGAAAAGGACAACAAAATGTTTTTACATTTTCAAAATTTCGAAAATTTTAAAATAATTAAAAATTCGATGTGGAAATTGTAAAAATACTCACCGGTTGTAGCAAACTGATGCATTGTTGTATGGTTTTTTATACAGAAAATGCATTGATGCGCAGGTTCGAGTCCCAGTAAAGTCAAATTGAAATTAATTTTAATTGATTTTTTTTTTTTATTTTTAATTTATTTATAATTCAAATTCGATAAGAAAATAGTTAAAACACCAGCGGTTTTGGGAAATTAGTGCATCGATGGAATTGGTGTATGGGAGGAATAATGAGCCATATCAGCAGATGTGCAGAAATTTAATATAACATTCCTTTCTACAGACGAACTCGCTCTACTTCTGTTATTTTAACAGCCAGCTGTGTTGAATTAAAATTTTTTATTCACCAGATGCACTAACAGAATTTTGTTGGGTCTCTGGCTTCCACGATTATTCGTAGTTGCAACTTTTCTGTTCATCTACGTTCTCTGTTATTGGCTTGCATACGGGAGTGAATTGAATGAAATTCATAGAGGCTATTTTGAAGAGAGGTAACATAAAAGCCACAATGAAGCATAGAGTATAATGTTGAATCTCATTATATGATGTCGTTGGGTTGAATCCCATGTTGATGTCACGTTTCGAATCCGGAGGTGAATAGAAATAATAGAGGAGAGAACACAATAAAAGTAAAGTGAATGTTTCAAAAAAATAATAATTGAGTTAAACGTTTGCAACTTTTAGGATGGGATGAAGTTACATACATACATACATACAGGTGAAGCTAATAAAAGCGTGTTAAAAAAAGAAGAGGCATCCACCCGTTTATGTGCGCACCACTTGCGGCAACAGGCTTACCCGGATTACCGTATTTTGCACATAAAAGCATACACAGTATACATGCAGTTATGTATGTTAGATATTAACGAATCTCTATGCAAATATGTTGTCTTGCATTGCTCCTCCGGTCATATACGAAAAGAAAAGACTACAAGTTATGCATAGTGGTTTGCAAATTTACTAGTTTCGTTTACTTAACTAACGAGAATATGAGAGAAATGTCGTTATGTACAGGGTGCAGCAGGTGCCCACTTTTTTACATTATACCGTTATTAATGTCATTGGAATTACATCTATTCGCCTTCCCAATCTCTCTGCTTTCCAAAGATGACATGACTAAGTATTTGTGAAACGGTTTAGAATTAAGGTAGGAGACAAAGCAACTTGGAAGGACTCCATACTGGAGGCCATCCTAAGAGACTTCCCAATAGTATGGCACACTGATGGCTCGAAAACACCAGATGATAGGGGTGCGAGCTTCTATGGTCCGAGAGCAAGGATATCCATATCTCTGGGCCGTTTTCCAAGCATTTTTCACTCGGAAGTATTCGTCATCAGTCAGTGTGCAGAGTTAAACTTGAGGAAAGGATACTTTGGTGAACGTATCAGCATATTGAGCAGCAGTCAAGCGGCACTTAGAGTGCTACCGTCCTATGACATCAGCTCTTCACTAGTCCAAGAGTGCCTGGGTTCCTGGAAACAGAGGAGTACTAGGAAATGAGTTAGGTGACGGCCTTGGGACCTGAGCCTTTCCTAGGTATAGGACCACATACGATATGGGAAAAGCTCAGGATTGAGGAAAACACAAGTAGGAAGCAGCAATGGCAACAACCGGCTGGAATGCGCCAGGCGAAACTATTGCTGGGAGGGTTGCAATAAGAAACGCTTCAAAGCGATTATGGACCTTCCAAAAAGCAAATTGAGAATTCTGATCGCACTTTGAGCTGATCACTGCAGACTCAAAAGCCATATACACAGACTTGGCATTTACTCAAGAAGCTTGTGCCGATTCTCTGATATGGAAGATGAGACCGCTGAGCACATTCTCCACGAATGCACGGCCATATCTAGAAGCAGACAGAGTACACTTGGGCAATATCAGCTTGAGAACAGCCAAATACAAACCTTGAAGCCAAACGAAATACTCAATTTTGTGTGCGAGATTGGCCTAGAGGAGGTACTTATTATAATGAGCTGGAGGGCACAATAGACCCATAGCTTGCGGTGCGCATCCACCTCTGAAAGTAATAGCTATCCATCTATCTATTAGCCTCATTTTTAAAACAAAATATGCTACGAGAAACAAGATTGCACACGAAGGATATAATGAATATCATAATTCTATATCAAATATGATTTTCTGAATAAACTAAGACCGTTGTTAAGCACCGATGGGAATCTCTTCCTAAAGAATAGCATACTAGTTATGAAAAAAATAGTTTAGGAAAGTTCTTAGACTCCATACGCTAACTTCTATGGGTAACTGGAGATATCGCGATAGTTACATCATACATAAATGATCAATTGAAAAGAGACTGAGACAATGTTCATTTTAAAACCGGATGCATAACAAACAAAACTCAAAAACTACTCGACTATTTAAACACATTTTATATTTTATTGTAAAGTATCTCGTAATTTTTCCATCACTCTTCTATCCGATTGCAAATGTACTAGCTAGAAGCGTAGAAAACGTATCATATTACCAAAACATACAATAAAATTTGTTCATGCCATAATAAAAGCAATAAAATGCATTATACAACATCTTATATGTATGCATGTACATCTTATATGTATGTATCTAACTTGTATTAATTTTTTATGGCGACAATTTTGCTTTGCCATTTTTTATGACCACTAATTTAAGCCTGAGATGGCAAGCAACGTAATTTTCGCTTACATTTTTGCCATGTGTGATGTGCTACTGTGCTATGTGAGTTTATTGAAGATTGTAAAATGAGAGGAAATGTGTTTTTTTTTTCTATTTGTTTGGTATAACATTTCCTCTACATGTGATGTGGTTCAGACAGAAAACCACTAAACCATTGACCATAGCCTCTAACAATCTGTATTCAATTTAATACTTCATTTCCCTCTCTACATAGAACTAGCTAGACGGCATACAGTTTGATAGCAAGAAGCTGGGGGCTATCACCCAAAATCACAATGTGGCTATACACTTGGCACTTGGCGTCTTCGAGAGCAAAGTTCTTCGGACCATTTATGGACCTTCGCGCATTGGCGAGGGCGAGTATCAACGGAGATTTAACGATGAGCTTTAGGCAGACATCGACATTGCTCAGCGAATAAAGATCGAGCGCCTGCGTTGGGCAGGTCATACCATGAGAATGGATGAAGGTGCTCCGGCCAAGAAAGTGTTTCTATCTAAAACCGCTGAACGCAAAACAAAAGCGAGACCACCACTGCGTTGGGAAGATCAGGTGGACAGCGATGCTAACTCCCTAGGTATTCCCATGTGGAGCCATTCTGCACGAAACAGAAACAGCTGGCGCGCTTTATTGGACTCGGGCAGAATCATCTATACGTTTACGTGCCAATTAAGGAAGAAACGAAGGCTATACACAGCAGTGGTGAGCCGTATTTTATTTTATGGTGTGGTGGTCCGGTGGATAGGCCTGGATACGAAAACAAACACGGAACTACTTCAAAAGGTGCAGAGAAGTGCACCTACATATACATATGTGCAAGCGGAGTGCTGCGGTCTACCGCTTCAGAGGCATTGTATGCCATTTTTAACATAGCTACTACCGGTTGATCTTAGTGGTAGGCTATTTGTTGCGTGTTCGACAATACGCTTAAGGGAACTTCCCGAATGGAAGGTAATGAACCAGTCATAGTCATACCTCCATACTCAGGATCATTCATATATATCACCAATCTGATTATCGCTTACCGATAGACATCTTCAAAAGGAATTATGAAATAGTAATTCCAGATAGAAACCACTGGGCCAGGAGTCCTCCGGTACCGAATAATGTTATCCACCTCTACACCGACGGATCTAAGATTAATGCTAGAGTGGGAGGAGGAGTCTACTTAGCCGACGGGAGGCTAAAAATCCAATTTCGCTTACCTGATCACTGCAGCGTCTTCCAGGCGGAGGTAGCGACGATAAAGGAGGCGTACTTGAAAGCAAGGACTGAAGCGAATGTAAAGACGTTTACATCTTACCCCCAGCGGGTTAGGGGACTTAGAATATAGGTACCCTGGTAAGGAATGCCTGTCGTAAGAGGCGACTAAAATCCACCGGCCTAGAAGGTTCGTAATGGCCAAAAAGATCGTTCGCACGACAGTCGGGCTAGTGTCAGAAGGGACTAGTACCCGAGCGTACCGGATTTAGCCGGCAAAGGACTGTCACTTCCCCTACACTCCCCAAAACCTTCGGGGAGTGTCTTGGTGGCTACAACAACAACAACGTTTAGGTACATCTTTTCAGACAGAGCCAGTCTGCACTTAAAGCACTTGGGACTGTGAGATGTAAATGCATAACTGTGGAAAATTGCCGCAGATCTCTAATGGAGATGGCTGACCAGTTTTCCATTCACCTTTTATGGGTGCTTGGACACTGTAACATACCGAGAAACGAGATGGCAGAAGAACTTGCAAGAGGGCCATATCCGCTCCATTTTCACCGCCGTGGAAGGGTTTAGATATGCCGCTCGCTACTAGCAAGCTCATACTGAAGGAGTTCTACTTCAAAGAAGCGGAGAAAAGGTGGCATTGTCTGAGTACTTGCAACCATACTGGGCTCTTTTTTTTTGCCTAACTGGAAAGCCAGACGGAGCAAGAGTCTACTAGCACTCGGCAGTTCCGAGTTAGCACTAAAGACTGTGCAATTAACAGGCCATATATGTATGTAATCCCTGGGAAGCATGCAGATAGGATGAATGCTCCATATTACGATTACTGTAGGGTTTGAGAGGAAGAAGAGTTGCTCGAAACAGTAAAACACCTACGGTGGCATTGGCCAGCATTTAATAGCCGACCAATTTAGGGATCTAGGAGACATCTAGTGACACTAGAATTCAAGAAAATTCTAAGATTTATGGAGTCGGATCCACATGGTATCACCAGATAACCTTCGGAGCTAAGTGTGATATGCGGGAACTAGCAGCCACTGCAACAGAGTCTAACCTTAAGGTAAAATAATTAGACCAGCGTTGCGTGATCTTTTTTGATTCTTGATTCAAAAAATATCTTTGATTCGAATCAAATTTTTGATATCAGAAATATTCAAGTACATTTTCGGTAACTTAAAACACAAAAATGTATAAAATGCACCAAAAGTCCAATAACAGCCAAATTGTATGCTGACGCCAAATGTGTACATGTGTAATACATTGTGTATGTATGTATGTACATATATAGATACCCTGCAAAAAATGCGATTAATCCGGGACGTGTCCGGAATCAATCGCAAGGGAGCATGGGACTAATACAATTTTACATCCCTTTATATGGAGTGAATTGATCGCATTTGTTCGAGCATGTCCTATGAAGAGACTAATTGTTCAACTTGTATACCCGAACGGGTACCAATGTAGATTAATCACTAACATACCGAACGGGTACAAATGTAGATCAATCGCTTTCATCCCGAACGGGTACAAATGTAGATCAATCGCTTTCAGCACGAACGGGTACAAATGTAGATTTTTCCTTAAAAAATTGTAAATGTTCATGCATATTTAAATAAAGATTATATAATGTTTTGCTTTTGTAAAAAAATCTCAATAAATAAATTTAAAAAATTTGACTCAAAACTTTTGAGTATGCATTATATGAGCGTAATGTAAAGGATTTTTTCATGGGATATTTTAGGCAACATTTTGTTAAAATTGTTATTAAAAAAGGGTGTTCAATTCGTTTTACCGGTTGTTCTACAATTTTTTAAATACATTGCATATTTTTGTAAAATTTCTACATTTAAGGAATCTAGATTTGTACCCGTTCGGAATGAAAGCGATTAATCTACATTTATACCCGTACGGGAACAATCGGGGACTAATTGTGGACCGATTGTTCTCGAAAGAGATCAATCGAGGACAAATCTCTTTCGGGATTGATCGCACATTTTTTTGCAGGGTACATACACATTGTGTATGTATGTATGTACATATATAGATACATATTTCTGATTGTCGTATTTACGTTTGTGCTACGCCGTATGTACATGCATAGGCACATTATTTGAAATAGTTTTGATTCAAAATAATTCTTTGATTCGAGTCAAAAGTTTGATTCGAATCAAAAATTTTATTCGAATCAAAAATTTTATTCGAATCAAAAATTTATTAATAATCCTGATTCGAAATCAAGTTTGAATCAAGAATCAAAAAAGATTTTTGATTCTTTTGAGAAATGAATCACAAATCAATTTTATCTTTGATTTGAAAATAGTTTGAATCACGAATCAAAGGGTATTTCTGATTCTTTTGTGAAACGAATCACAAATAAAATTTATCTTTGATTTGAAAATAGTTTGAACCACGAATCAAAGGGTATTTCTGATTCTTTTTTCAAAAGAATCACAAATAAAAATTATCTTTGATTTGAAAATATTTTAAATCAAGAATCAGAAAATATTTTTGATTAGTGATTCAGTCAAATCAAAATCACGCAACCCTGAATTAGACCAATGCACTGTGGTCTGGCGACTACTATTTGCTGGCCAAAAGTCATTTTTTAAAGTATCCATAATCAGCATTTTTTTGGGCCTTCACTCAGCTAATTCCTCAGAGTAAACAACTGCTTACTCAGTTTTTCCTTAAAGTGTTTTCGTTCAAAGATTTCAAGTCTCAAAGTTGTCATTTCTAAAAAAAAAAAAATATTAAATAGTTCGTTTTCATTTTTATCCTTTTTAGAATTGAAATAATTCTTCGGTTAGTGCATATATTTACAAGAAAAGTTAATGGAAGTTAATAATGGAGGTAAATATATGTGATCAAAAAAAAAATAACAAAATAATGTTTTCTTAATAAAAAAAAAATAGCTTCCAAAAAAGTATCTAATTTCGGTATAATAATTCCTCTTTAAATAGAGATATACTAAATTGTCTGTATTTGTCTATCCAAAAAACTATTTGAGCACATAATGTACTCAATTACAAGTAAAGGGACAGAAAATCAAGGTGCAGTTTTGTGCATTTTTTGAATAATAGCCTTTTTTCTTAGAAAACTTCTGCGTGCGATTTGCCGTGCTTTTCGATGTATGGAAAGAAGCAGGGAAAAATTATAAGAAAGAAACCGCTGTTTTGCACTTTTTGCTACAAAACGTAACTATAGAAAGCATATCTAAAGAATATGTCACATACGTGAAGGAAAAAGCAATAATGATATGCATTCACATGGGTGAAAGATGGAAAAAATGTCAAAGAGTATCCGATTTTTTTATGAGTCAAACCTCTAAATGGCTGCAATCGTAGCAGAGCATTGCATACATCGAACCTACTGATTTCAAGCGTAAGTCTTTCTAGGCGGGTCAAAATGAGGACACCGTATGCAACTTCCACCTGAAGTAAGATCCTTGCTGAGTAGTGCTGATTGCTATATACCAACTACAGATGACCAATACAACGAAGAGAACATCGATGTTATGAATTTAGATATCGATCCAAGGTTCATATCTGTGGCAATATGCAATAATCGCTTAAGTCGAAAAATATGATTTCGAGATAAATAGATTTTTATATTCAAGGGTATTTTTTAACAAATCATAAAAGTCGATTAAAAACTATGGACGCAAAATCAGTGAGCCATACACAACGTTACGATCAAATTTTGTAAATAAAACAAAATGTCATGAAGAAATTTGATTAAGTATGTACATCTACTTTGGCTGTTATAGCAAGTTTAATACACTTCTATTGTAAGTTAAGCCTAAATGTTTTTATTTATATCTTTTGATTGAATTAAGTTATAAGCATGGGGGTTTTACAGAAATATAGAGTTTTAAATCTAATCTTCCTAAAATCGATTTAAGCGGTTATTGCTTGTGACCACAGATATAGTTTAGCGTTGGAAAACGAGATGTAGAAATTCATATTCGTAGCGTTATTTTTTTTATTACTCTAGTTACTATTTTACTGTTAAAACATTTTTGTAATGTCTTCGATTCAAATAAATAAAAAAAAATACTGTGCAAATTTAGAATTTTGTCGCCATTTTTAATCTTCCGTTATGGTTTTCTAATGGCTTTTATATTCGAGATCAGAAACCTGTTATATATGAATTCGAGGTAAAAAGGTAGAAATTAAAAAAAATGGTCGCCATATTGGATCCCCCATTTTGAATTTCAAAGATCTGACATCAGATTCGAAATAAGAGAACTCAAAACTCCTTTCATGCCAAATTTCAAAACTATTTGATAACTTTGTGAATTTTGGCCAGCGAACAGTAGGCGCCAGACCATAGTGCAATGTTAAGATAAAATTTAAAGTTCTGGGAAACGTCTATGCATACTTTGGGCAGCCAAGCTTTTCTAATAGTTCATAGGAGTTGGATTTAAGCTCCCCAGCGGATTACTTTCACCACAAAAGGGATCGCTTATCAAATCTGTTTAAGGCTCTTAGCTACCGAACAAGAAACTTAATGAGAATTTGACGTTAAACCATTTAATCTGTCATCTGTTTATCGTTCAAAAGAATTACTTCAGTTTGAGTAAATATTGTAAGGGATGTAAAATTATAAAATAAAATAGATTGTTAAAAGCAGCTTGCGACGAAGTTCATACCTGAATGTAGCAACTGAAAGTTAGAAAGATGCCAGCCTACACACTTTTCGTTTAAGCCAATATATGTACATAAGTATGTAGGTATGTATGTATGTACAATGTACATATATCTGCTAAGCGCATTAACAGTCAAAGAAAGATGGATGAAAAAACAATAAAAATTCATAGAAAACCAAAATCCAACAAAATAAAAACAAGAAAAAATAAAATAGAAAAATATTCAAAAACAAAACAAGAAAACATTCAACATTTTCAATGCAACCAGTAAGCGCAAACGCCGTCGAGACGATACCTCCTCTATGCGCATGCGCAACACGCATTTCTTGATCAATATCGATAGTACAGCACAGCAAGCGCTTGTGGACACCGCTGACCACCGCTTAAATGGGTCACTGCGGAGCAGAAAGATGCGCGCTTGCGTTCTGCTTTAGCAGCTGCAATGCGCTGCAAGTTGACATATATGGCCTTTTTGGTTCGTTGCACAACTCGTTTACTACTTATGTATGTACATATGTATGTATATAAACTTGTACGCAAGGCCTGCAGGTTGGTCTGTTTTCGCCACAAACGTCTAACTTGCCACTTCGAAGGCCATCCCGGCCGGGCGGGTAAGTGTAAAACGCCAATCGGTCTACCGATCTACGCGTTTAACTGGCAGGTACGGCACTATGCACATATGCAACGCTTACAACCAACGAACGTGATATTTAAGAATATTTTTTTGTTTGCAGCCAAATGTGTCAAGTTGAAGATTAAGCATTTTGAGGTTATTTGTAGTGGAAAAAATGCTGAAAGCCTTATTTCGCATACAGGTATTTTTGGCGTTTGGCGTTTTTGTTTCCCTATTAACTTTTTCGCAAATTATTTTGCAGGCGACGCCTGATGCTTCAAATCGGTCACAGTGTTTTGGGGTTTTTAGGTGTGAAGCGCGTATTGTTTAGTGCTTTTTTTATATTATTATTAAAAGTGCATAATAATTTACCCAAATTAGGGTGAGACAAGTTTAAAGCCGAACTTGGGTTGCCGCAGATCTTTAATGGAGACTGTTAAGCAATTGCCATTCACCTTATATGGATGCTTGGACACTGTAACATACCGAGATAAGTACAGGATGACAGACGAACTTGCTAGAGTGGACACATCCGCGCTCCACTTTCACTGTCGAGGAAGGGTTACAGTATGCTGATCGCCACCAGCAAGCTTATACTGAAGGAGTTCTACTTCAAAGAAGCGAATGAAAGATGGGGTTTTCTGAGACGTCAGACTGACCAAGGGTCTACTAGCACGCGGCAGGTTCGAGTTAGCACCATACCTGGGTAACACTGAGTAGTAATTGGACTATTACGTACTTAAATACTTTATATTTTGATCTTGAAGTAATGAGTCCGTACCAAGTACTTTCAGAATATTCAAGACTAGTACAAGTACAAGTACAAGGAATTGAAAAAGAATTGAAGTTTTAGCAAATACTTCAAAGTAATTGAAAAGAATTGAAAGTACTTGAAAAGAATTGATAAATGTACTTGAACCGAAATCGATTCAATCGATTCAAGTACATTTTTCAATTCTTTTCAAGTACTTTCAATTCTTTTCAATTACTTTGAAGTATTTGCTTCAAAGAATTTACTTCAAAGAATTGAAAGTACTTGAAAAGAATTGAAAAATCGATTCAAGTACATTTTTCAATTCTTTTCAAGTATTTTCAATACTTTTCAATTACTTTGAAGTATTTGCTAAAACTTCAATTCTTTTTCAATTCCTTGTACTTGTAATTGTACTAGTACTTGAAAATTTGGGAATGCAAGTACCAGTACTAGTACAATTCTTTTAAATTGTACTTGTCACAAGTCGTACTGGTACTTGATATTACCCAGGTCTGGTTAGCACTAAATACTGTGCAATTAACAGGCCATATATATATATATATGTAATCCCTGGGAAGCAGTCAGAAAGAATGAATGCTCCATATTTCGATTGATGTAGGGCCTGTGGGGACGAAGAGGAGCCCAAAACAGTAAAATATCTGCTGTGCGATAGCCCAGTACTTGGAAGTAGGCGACTCACTCTGGTCAGCCCTCATACAAAAAAGTCAAAAACGTTGGTGCTTGAAAACGAAACTTCTGTCATGCATTTCCGTGGGAAATATATTGAATATGGAAATATATTGATTATGGAAAACCTCCTTCTATACACAATAGCCACCATTAAATGTTACTTTTGCTCATTTAAAGTCAACATATTTGAAAAAAATTTTTTCTGGAAAAAAGTTTGTGTAAATAAGTGTATTATGATTTTTGCGATATTTCAAGTTTGAGTGCTAAAAAAAAAATGCGGATAACTATGGAAACGCAAGAAAAACGTATGTTTCATGATTTAGCCAGAAAAAGCAGTGAGAACAATTTATTTTTAGCAAAATACAAGATGAAGAAATCTTGGCTTTTATATGAGCGTAATTTTCAAGCATTAGCATTTTCATTTAAACTTTTAACAATTAAGGACCACTCTGGACCAGGTCTTATAAGCAGATTTGAGTTCTTTCAAGTCTTATCTTAAGAAGCCTGTTTATACATTTTTCCCTTTTTCTTAAAATATTAAATGTAACTAGTCTATACAAAATATTGTTGCCCTTTTACGTTTTTTGTACATATTTACATCGACTGTTTTCGATAAAACTTTATTTTCGATAAAATCTGAGTAATTGAGTTTTGTCCCACTCTCCATACAACGGAATATTTTTTTTTGTATTGTAACTTTGTTATTTGACATCCGATTTTTAAAATCGAAATGTCATTAGTTTAGTCTTTGGAAGCTCTTTATTTTCTTCTAATGTCCTTTTGGCCTATGAAGTCGTTTTAACATAGTTAAGTCACATAACCAAGTTTTTCGTCCAAAATATCCTTTTTGTTTCACAAGAAAAAAATCGCCAAAAATAAAATATTTATCGGATCTCTCTGATATTACGCTTAAAGTATTTGCAATTAAACGGGCAAATTTTTAAAGTAATAAAACTTTCCTGATGTTTACAACTTTTTATAAAAACTTAATTTGAAAATCAAAATTCTTTCAAAAATCGCAAAAAATCCACAAAATTTTGACCAGCTTTCGCTCAGCGAGTTTTTATTATACCACTACAAGTTGTATGTCGTTTGAAGCGTATTTTAATCGCCTTTCGAACGAGATACTGCTTGCGTTTATCTCATTTGTAACTCCAGAGAAAATAATTTTTGAATGAAGTGATAACAAAAAAACACAAAATTACCGTATCTCAAAAACCTAACTATACAAAAAATTAAAAACAAAAAAATAGTTCCAAGCTCAGCAGGTCAATTCCTATCCTCCCCCATTCCTGGTTTTCTTGTTTTTTTTTTGCTGTAAACTAGCGTTAGTGGTGGGCGTGGATTACAACATATATGCTTTTAATTTTTCTGAAAGATGAGTCGTATAGTGGGACACCAATGTGCCAAATTTGATTTCGGTAGGTCCATCCGTTTCCAAGAAATTGAGTTTTGTCCCACTCTCCATACAAATGAGACCAGTGTGCGACTGAAGCATTTAGAAGCCTACCACTTTGAGGATGTAGGAGATCTAGTGATATTGGAATTCAATAAAATTTTAAGATTTTTGGAGTCCACGCGATGTTTCGGGGTCTTCGGATGCACGTGGTATCATAATCTGATCTTCGGAGTCTAAGTATGCTATGTGGGAACTAGCAGCCACTGGAACCTAATCTAACCTTGGGTTATGATTGCACTTTAGACTATAAAGTTTACACTACAATCTACCGAAAAACAGCTCATATAGGAAAACTTTAAGGACCAAGATTAAGAATACAGAAGTATCCAAAACTGAATCTCTACGAGCAATGCATGATAAGATAATTTTAAAAACTTAGGAACAAAATGATACCTAACATAAGAATCCAACACAGGGAGTAACCTAAGAAAGTAATCGCTTCGATCTTACAGTGCCAAAACCGCCACCTGCCACATGACAATTCATAGGGCAGATTGTGAGTGTTCAATATTTGGCAGACAACGACGCCTCGCCTCTGCATAATTCGTGTTCGCAGAAAACGTTGCGGACCGAGGCTTACATACGATATTAAAACTCGCCAAAGCCTGCTTTCCAAGCAAGTTATAACCTGCTAAACTTAGGGTGAACACCTTCTTTAACCCCTGTGCGACACCCCTTAACCGTCTCCGATCGGGACAAAAATTTATATGCGGTATCTTCGACTGTATTAGCATCGATCTAGGGAGTGATGTTCACGAAATATGACACTGGGGTACCAAAGTAACACGTGAGTAAATACGAACATTTATTCTTAGGAATGTTCATATAAACACACATTTCTAAATAAATTGCACGACGACAGTGAAAAGTGCAGCACGTTAATTGTAACATTTATTTGTGGCTCGAGTGTTGCCCGCGAGGAAATTTTCAAGTGAACGTGAATGTAAGCATTTTCATTTGGTTGCGAAAGCAGAAGGAAATAGAATACCTCGAGCAGAAACTAAATATGCCTACACGACGGCAAATATACATAAGTAGGCATACCATGAATAGAAATAATTACAGAAAACGGCAAAAAAAAAAATAAAATAGATTGTTAAGTGAAAATGCTGATTGTTGACTTTATACATATATGTATGTACGTCGCTTTGTGCGTTTGTGAGGCGCGTTGTCGGTCTTTTCGACATACAGCCTTGCCATTTTTTTTACAAAATGTAAGTAAGTAAATATAAATGCATTTGCAAGTAAGTATTTATATATTTGTTATTTACTTACATATGCACACACATCTGTACATATGTATATGCACCAGGGATGGGCATTATTCAAAATTTGAATAATTCAATATCGAAAAAATAAAAATAAATTTTTATTCTTCATTCTCATATCCTTGAATAAAGAATAAATTTTTATTCTTCATTTTGGTGCCCTTGAATAACGAATAATTTTGT
Source organism: Urophora cardui (assembly GCA_960531455.1). Taxonomy (NCBI): domain Eukaryota; kingdom Metazoa; phylum Arthropoda; class Insecta; order Diptera; family Tephritidae; genus Urophora; species Urophora cardui. The sequence continues at coordinate 108,452,735 of OY482674.1, read as the reverse complement.
ATTCTTCATTTTGATACCCTTGAATAAAGAATAAAAATTTATTCTTTATTCTGATACCCTTGAATAAAAAATAAATTTTTATTCTTCATTCTGATGCCCTTGAATAAAGAATAATTTTTTATTCTTCATCCAAAATTGGTTGAATAAAAAATAAAATTTTATTTTTCATTCAGATAATTTTGAATAAAGAATAAATTTTTATTCACGTTATTCAAATTATTCTTGCAGGTCACACAAGTAAATGATTTTGCGAATATTTTTCTGAATACGAACCAAGTATTTTCCCGAGCCCCAACCGAATATTTTTCCGAATAATTTCCCGAATCCGAACCTAATATTTTCCCAAATCCGTAACCGAATACTTTCCCGATTCCGAACCGAATACTTTCCCGAGTCTGAACCGAATACTTTTCCGTGTTCGAACCGAATACTTTTCCGGGTCCGAACCGAATACTTTTCCGAGTTCGAACCGAATACTTTTCCGGGTTCGAACCGAATACTTTTCCGGGTCCGAACCGAATACTTTTCCGAGTTCTAACCGAATACTTTTCCGGGTCCGAACCGATTACTTTTCCGTGTTCGAACCGAATACTTTTCCGGATCCGAACCGAATATTTTTCCAAAACCGAGCCGAACACTTTTCCGAGTCTGAACCGATTACTGTACAGAGTCCGGAACCCGCTGGCTCTGTAATTAACGAAGTTATGGTAAAAATGAAAATGTAATTGTATTTGAATAGAACGGCGCCAAATTTCATTAAAAACCGATGACCGGAACATAATGAATACAAGAAACTACATATGTACTTCTTTTGTTAATACATACATATATATGTATGTATGTACATATGTATGTATGTAAATATGTATGTATGTATTTACTGTATGCATATTCGTTTGCATTTTAATTCTTACCATAACTTCGTTAATTACAGCTGGTAATCGGTTCGGACTCGGAAATGGATTCGGTTCGCACTCGGAAAAGTATTCGGTTAGGTTTTGGAAAAATATTCGGTTCGAACTCGGAAAAGTAATCGGTTCGGACCCGGAAAAGTATTCCGTTCGAACTCGGAAAAGTATTCGGTTCGGACCCGGAAAAGTAATCGGTTCGAACTCGGAAAAGTATGCGGTTCGAACCCGGAAAAGTATTCGGTTCAGACTCGGGAAAGTATTCGGTTTCGGATTTGGGAAAATATTCGGTTCGGATTCGGGAAAGTATTCGGAAAAATATTCGGTTCGGATTCAGAAAAATATTCGGTTGAGTATTTGGTTCGGATTCGGGAAAGTATTCGGAAAAATATTCGGTTGGGGCCCGGGAAAATACTTGGTTCGTATTCAGAAAAATATTCGCAAAATCATTTACTTGTGTGACCTGCAAGAATAATTTGAATAACGTGAATAAAAATTTATTCTTTATTTAAAATTATCTGAATGAAAAATAAAATTTTATTTTTTATTCAACCAATTTTGGATGAAGAATAAAAAATTATTCTTTATTCAAGGGCATCAGAATGAAGAATAAAAATTTATTTTTTATTCAAGGGTAGCAGAATGAAGAATAAATTTTTATTCTTTATTCAAGGGTATCAAAATGAAGAATAAAGAATTATTCTTTATTCAAGGGCACCGAAATGAAGAATAAAAATTTATTTTTTATTCAAGGGTATGAGAATGAAGAATAAATTTTTATTCTTTATTCAAGGGTATCAGAATGAAGAATAAAAAATTATTCTTTATTCAAGGGCTCCGGAATGAAGAATAAAAATTTATTCTTTATTCAAGGATATGAGAATGAAGAATAAAAATTTATTTTTTATTTGAATAAAAATTTATTCAAAACTGCCCATCCCTGATATGCACTAACTTTCTTTAAGCAGTGTGAATGTCCGCTGAGCAAAATACATACCTTTTTTGCTCCATAAATGTGATAAGTGCTTAGAATGTAAGACATTTGAGCGCATAGTTACGTATGTAGTAGCTCCACTTGTGGCTATGGTGGACCGAATGAATGAAATGATAAAGTGAAACTGCATTGCAATTTTTTCGCTAGAAATTGCAATTAATTAAATAATAATAAGCGTAAGTATAAATAGTGATACACGTTTCTAATGAAATGCAAAAAATATGTAGAAAAAGCGGATTTCGTTTTTTATGAAGTAGAAAAAACTAATAAAAGCAAATCGGAAAACTGAAACAGATTAAATGAGGTAGATCTGAACTATCATAATAAATTAGATAAACCGATTGTGTGGCACGAAGAATAAAGCCTAAATAGTTAAAAAAAAATGTCAATCCTTACGTCAGACAATCAGCTGACTGTCAAATGTGCGATGACCGAATAACGGTACTCAGCTTCGCATCATCGATTATTGATTGTATAGGGAAGTACATCCATCCATAAATACTAGGGATACTGTACACTGATATAACGTGTTTCAAGCAGGATAGGAAGAAACTCAGATTATGAGTGAGTGAGTGAGGAAACTCATCCTCACAGCATGCGGATGAGTGAGGTTTTGCTTTTTTCATTCATCTATAATGCAGAGTGAGAGAGTGGTTTGTTTGTATCACACAATTTGAATGAGCGAGGTAGCTACATATGTATGTGCCGCTCACTCTGCCTGTGAGATGAGCCGCCGTCAGTTTCTCATTATCTTGGTGTAGTGTGAGTAAAAGAGTAGGTGATCACGCTACGCAGAAAATCAGTCAATAAGGCAAACATTAGAATACGTGAAGCTGGACCCCCCTTCCATGGATCTAGAATTCAATACGCAAAAATGAATGCTAGATTTACGTGCTAATTTCATCCAACCACCAATTTTTTTTTTAATTAAAAAAAAAAAAAAACAATTTTTTTAATTTCAAATTCGGGGTAAATTTATAAAAAATTTAACAAGCCTAAATGAACGCCATGATAACGAACTGTCATTTACCAAAAAGAGTTTTTTTGTGTTTTTGAATTTTTTAGACTTTTTAAATTTCTTCATACTACACACTACAGGTGTTTGGCTGCCTCATCGCCAAGCTATGAGGCCTCGCTCATGTTACTCACTCACTCAGAGTAACATATGAGGGCGCAGCTGAGGAGAGGCAGTGCTGCTGGCTTGCCTCCTCTTGGTTGCGCCCTCTGCTGCCACTCATTCAGAGCGCTCGCGCTATTATGTGGCCTCTGTTGTTTGAACACTCTGAGGATACTCATTCAGGTGCAACCTCATGAGTGATACATGTGTGAGTGAGGAGCCAAATTGAGGCAAATCCGAACTTTGGTTTTAAGAGCTACCGGTGTACACATCAGATCAAAAATACCAAGCGCCAGAATCCTAGCTAGTGTATGTCGATAAAAGTAATATTGGTACACTTCCTATGTGTACTAGGAACGCTCGCATACAGGTAAGATGGACTATTACTTAAGTATGGTTTGAGTAAAGAGTATACAATGAGGAGATATAGTTTACTTCTTACAAGTCCCAATATACCTCAAAGCCAATACGGACAGTTTCAAGTCCACTCCAAAGTAGGCATTAAGAATTAATTGGCCACTTATTAATGAGCCTAAGATCGCATAAAATCAAAAAAAAAAAAAATAATTTCTTATGGTAGTGAAAAGTCAATGAAGAAATTTACGTTACTTCTTATGGGTTATAAAACCGCCACAAGTCTTAGTGTGCAACTGACATGGAAATAGGCGGTAATATTAAATCAAGTCAGCGTGAACTCTCAATTTGGACGGGACGAATGAACCGAACGGAACTTGAGTAGCAAGAACTACTGATAGCGATATTCTAGAGTTTTGGTTTTCCTTTCGAAAGACAGTATTCTTTGTAAAGACAGTTGCCAGAATAGTCTAGTAAATCTTTTAAGAACTATAGATTGAGCATTCAAGATCTATTTGGTCTGCAGAGATTTTTTTTAACGGTATGGGGCTTATATAGAAGAAATTCGGTCATTAAGGACGCAGAAAAAATCATTCATCGGGTAGCAATGTCCAATTAAAGTTGTTTTAATAGAAAAAATCTCGAAAACTGCAAATCAAAAAGGTTTAAAATATACGGAAATTGTATGATCAAAAATGTCCGAAAATATTGTATGATTAATACTGCTAAAACTTCCATGAGAGCTAGTTTGGCTTTGGCTAGAGACTAGATTGATTATTGGTAGAATAGTACCTACATACATAAACGACACAAGGTCACCATTCAACACAAAGTAACTGGACACAATTTGGAATCACTCACAGCAATTTGTACTTAAGTAATAAATCTCTACCTACTGTAAGCTTTTCTTAAAAGGCCCGGCTGTGACCTCATTACCTATGACCTCATTACCTATGATAAGAAAATGCATCAGCTATCAATTCCTTCAAAGAACTAGGCTACCCTTATTTATCTTTGTGATAGACTGCTTTCTTCGAAATAAGCACTTTTTTAAGTCGGCTGCGAAGAATTCTACTTCGTCTCAACTATACCTTGAATCCAATTTTCTGTACTTTTATAACTCATATTGTTATTTTTGTTCAGCTTGTCAACATATGGCATGCTTGAATCAATAAAAGGAACAAGCAACAATAATAATAATTGCGTTGGTAAAGTAGGAAGCAGAAAGGGTTGTCCGCCAGACAATGAGAAAGTTTCATATACTAGGTACTTTTTATCTGCAGATAATTCATACTACGAATGAACAAAAGTGATGTTTTTTTTTATTTAAATATATACATATAAGCAAACCCTTTTTGTATTTTTTGTACTTTATTATTACGAAACAGTGTCAGTTAGTCAGTTGTTGCACATGCAGAATAATTGATATGAAAGTGTTGATGATACTTAGCTCTGCCAGCTTAACAATAGAACCGATGACTGATGGGAATGGCAGAAAAAGGAAGGAATAACGGAATACATGACTAAATGCAGAAAAATATCTCACCACAATATCACATATGTATGTATATATACATATGTACACATATTTATGTAGATAAGTGTAAATGTGACACAGTGAAATAGTCTTGGCTCTGAAAAAAAAACGTTGTAAATACAAAGACTTTTGCAGTTAAATGAACAACTTTCCGCAGTTGAAATGTGCCCAACAACGCTCCGTTGTTGTTTGAAAGATGCGAGCGTTTTTGATTCAAATACTTTTCGTATTTAAGTTAACAACGGAAACTGTTGAAAGAAATACTTTTACATTTAAGTTAACAGTTTTTGCTTTTGAATTAACAGCAAAAATTTTTAGTCCAAATACGAGCACTGTTGATTTAAATACTGTTCGTATTTAAGCTAACAACTTTGGCTTTTGAATTAACCGCAAAAGTTTTTGGTCCAAAAATGGGCACCATTGAAGCAAATACTTACGCATTTAAGTTAACCTCAAAAAAAAAATGTAAACAATAGTAATTTCTTTTTAATATAATAGATATTATTTTATTTAGTTTTTTTTTTTATATAATACATATATGTTTACATACATAGTAATATTAATACTAAGGCCCGGTTTCACCAAACAAACTTTTTCCCTTCAGTGATGGTCATTTGATGCATCATTTGAACAACACGATGCGTGGAAAGAGACACGGCCACAAAGGTTTGCATCACATTTTCACAGCGCCAATATAAAGATTATGGAAACTTGTAGGCAGTAGTGGCAGAAATATCCATCAATCCTGCACCTCAAATGATATATCAAATGACTATCACTGTCTGTAGGGCTTTTTACACACACAAACACATAAACACAACTGATTTTATGTTTGTATTTATATGGCCGTTTTAATTCTAATAATTATTTTATGTGAATTTAAATGAGCTATTGGCCATTTTTTAATGAAGAAAAATTGAAAAAATTTTTTGGTAGAAGTTATGGATCCATTTCGGAGATCACCACATCCCCTCATCAGACTTCTTCAAGCGGCCTCAACCGAGAATCGAACTTAAGTCGTTCGATTGGTAGTCCATTGTCTATACCATTGAGCTACCACCGCCGTCAGCTTTGTTTCGCTTAAATTTCAATTTTCCTTCCATTACAATCCACATACCAACAACAGTAGCTTAATGACACTCTGCCTTTGCTACCTAGTATGTTGGTGCGATTGTGCGTTTGGTTTGTACAAAGTTCTAAAGCTATTAACAAGCAAAGCTTTTGTACAGGCAATGCTTGTTATTGTTTTCAGACTTTTTTGTTTTTCGGCAGGCTCTCCGATATACATATTTATGTTTGTATTTATATGGCCGTTTTAATTCTAATAATTATTTTATGTGAATTTAAATGAGCTATTGGCCATTTTTTAATGAAGAAAAATTGAAAAAATTTTTTGGTAGACTACCAATCGAACGACTTAAGTTCGATTCTCGGTTGAGGCCGCTTGAAGAAGTCTGATGAGGGGATGTGGTGATCTCCGAAATGGATCCATAACTTCTACCAAAAAATTTTTTCAATTTTTCTTCATTAAAAAAAAAAAAATGGCCAATAGCTCATTTAAATTCACATAAAACAACTGATTTTATTTTATTATTTCATAACACATTCTTTATATTAACTTACATTGTTTTCCGACCGCCAGATTTGTAGGTTTCTGCGCAATCATCGCCGAAAAGTTTTGCCTCGTTTGCTCGTTTTACCTCGATTGCTCGCTATCGGAAAAACAGGATAATCAAACATATATAATCTGAAAATACATAATACATATATGTATTTTTAAACGTACATATGTACATATAATATTAGGCGCATTTCTGTCGTACCCAAGTATGAAAAGAATACTAGATTATTCATCAAAATAGTCAGTTCACTAAAAATAGTCCAGTTGGTGTTGTTGCTTTGAAGGTAATTTGATGAATAAGCGAGTATTCTTTTCATACTTGGGTACGACAGAAATGCGCCTATTAATATATTATAATAATATATAAATATTATTATTGTGACTTACCTTTATTTGTAATTATATTTTGCATGTACATACATATACATATGTACATATGTATAAATTTTTCCCGAAAATTTAAGTTTGGAAAGAAAATTTTCTATTTTTTATTTACTTCAAAATTTTTCAACAGCAAGGGAGTTTTTGGATCAAAAACGACCGTCTTTGAATTAACTATGGAAAGTTGTTGAATCAAAAACTTTGCCGTTAAAACAAATACTTTTGCTGTTGAATCAAAGACGGAGATTCAACAGCGGAAAGTTGTTGATTTAACTACGGGTATTTTTTTCAGAGGGACAATGGACAATGCAATGAAAGGCAAGAAGGCGAGAAAATCGCACGCATTGTATTCGCATAAAGCAAATAAGTACTATTAGTACTATATATACCAATTGGCATACAAAACAGGAATCACATCTAGAAGCTAGCGACAAGTTACGCACGAGAAAAGAAATGCAAAAGATTAAATTTCAAAGAAAATACTTCCTCATACCAGAATAAGTATGACACATTTTATACAAGTACATAAATAAATAGATGCTAATGGATATTTAAAGCGCTTAGAATTGCATGAAGATAAGTACGTATTCTTACTTTAATTCTTATCTAAATATAACGTACTAATAAAATGAAGCTAGAAACGTGATTTGTGATTGATACGTTTTTAGCTTGTATATGAAATTCATTTACGAAATTGATTATTATTATAAAAAGGGCAATTGGAGCATCACGTAAAAGAACGCTAAAAAAGCTTTAAACTCTTTATTTACAACTTGTATAACTAGTATTAGTTTTCCAAAATACCTGATTAAAGAAGAGCTAACTCTATTCTAACTAACTTTATCTAACAAACCCAAAACGGAGCATGTTAGAATTGACAAAAAATAATGAACAGTGGACTTAATGATGTTCTCAACTTGTCAAGTTTGGTTTGGAGACCAACCGCTTTCGGCTAATATGCGCCATCTTCAGTGTTTAGCGAAAAAATACACTGAAGATGGCGCATATTAGCCGAAACCGGTTGGTCTCCAAACCAAACTTGACAAGGGATGACGGAAAATCGTTCCACAATAGGTATGTACATTACAATAAGCACTTGGTAACGCGCAATTAAATTTATTTTCTACAATTTTACAGTTAACATTGTGAATATGTATTTGTTTCATGTAACTAAAAGCTCAAATGCGTTTAAGTTTGAAAGCAAGACAATATTAAAAACAATCATAAGTAACTGACAAACAAACTGACTACAGCGAAACAACCCCTTGAAAAAGTCACATGTAGAGAACAGGAAATGCACCCTGAAACCATAATAAACAGATATACATTAGGGATGGGACTATTCGAATAAAAAATCCTTTTATTCGAAAGGTATTCGTAATTCGAATAATATTTATTCGAATAATTTATTCATATATTCGAATACTATTCGAATAGTACTATTCGAATATCACTATTCCAATACCACTATTATCGAATAGCTATGTATGTAGTATGTATGCTTTTGCTTTTGTAAGTGCATACATATGTATGTACACACGGTAGGCAGGAAGCGACGATAGGTTGCATGAAAATGTCGAGAAATAAGTGAATATTTTAAAAATATAAATACACGCGCGCCATCTGTTGGAAAATAGCGGTGGTTGTAACCTAATCTCATTAGTAAATATGTTGCATATATTTAGGCAGCAGCTAGAAGTTACATACCCACATACATACAGGTGAAACTAATAAAAGCGTGTTAAAAAGGAAAGTGGGGTTGTGTTATGTGATGTTTATAGATGAAACATCCGTTGAAATTAAAATCGGAGCTGCTCCTTTTTCAAGGATATCCATATTTTTTGTTTTTTATGAAAGGATCAAATATTGAGGAATTCGAAAATTCGCCACCGTCCAAATTTTTCCGATTTCAATACATTATTTGGTCGCTAAGGGATACAAAAAAGGTATTAAAAAGAAAAAAGGACACCTGTAGTGGAAAAATCCAATGTGAACAGGACCTAAAGGATAAGCACTGAAATATAAAATAACACAAAAAGTACCCACTTTAATTTGCGTATAACTCCTAAACTGTTAACTCTACGTGAAAATTCCTTATTATATGTTTCATTCAGAATAAATAAAGAAATATTTCTTTAATATACAATTTTGATGTACCTGCAGTGCTTAATGTACTTTTGTGCATCTAAAGTGAAAAATTCAAAAAAAGTACGTTTTTTTTATAGTGCTATTTTAAGTTCAAATATTTTTGTAGTTTATGTAAATATTTTAATCTAATGATCCAACTCTCATTCCTACATATCTAAACGTTAATACTAAAAAAGAGTTAGAGCTAAGATACGCGCCAGCTGTGCACGGTGGGCGGGAAGCAACAATAGGTTGCATGGGAATATCGTAAACACGATGGCCCAACGAATATGTGCCTAGCTGTGTGCTGGTACTAATTTTCGTTTAAAAAAAATGTTGGAGATTTTATTCACTCTTGCTGCGTGTTTATGAAGTATATTAGAATATCATTTTACGTAAGTTTTTAGCCGGCGGTCGTTTTTTCGATATTTTCATGCAACCTATTTTTGCTTACCGCCCACCGTGCACAGCTAGCGCGTATTTAAGCTCTAATTCTTTTTAATATTAACGTATAGATATGTAGGAATGAGAATTGGATCATTAGATTAAAATATTTACATAAACTAGAAAAATATTTGAACTTAAAGTAGCACCATAAAAAAAAGTACTTTTTTTTGAAATTTTCATTTTAGATGGACCAAAGTGCATTAACCACTGCAGCTACATCAAAATTGTATATAAAAGAAATATTCCCTTATTTATTCTGAATGAAACATATTATAAGGCATTTTCACGTAGAGTTAACATTTTAGGAGTTATACGCAAATTAAAGTGGGTACTTTTTGTGTTATTTTATATTTCAGTGCTTATCCTTTAGGTCCTGTTCACATTGGATTTTTCCACTACAGGTGTCCTTTTTTCTTTTTAATACCTTTTTTTGTATCCCTTAGCGACCAAATAATGTATTGAAATCGGAAAAATTTGGACGGTGGCGAATTTTCGATTTCCTCAATATTTGATCCTTTCAAAAAAAACAAAAAATGTGGATATCCTTGAAAAAGGAGCAGCTCGGATTTTGATTTCAACGGATGTTTCATCTATAAACATCACATAACACAACCCCACTTTCCTTTTTTCTCGACATTTTCATGCAACCTATCGTCGCTTCCTGCCTACCGTGTACATATGTATACATATATGTACTGTGGCTTGCGCGGAGGCAAGTGAAATTCCCAAATTATGCATGTACATACATACTACTATTCGAATAGTATTATTCGAATAGTGTTATTCGAATATTATTATTCGAATAGTACTATTCATATAGTACTATTCGAATTTTTTCCCTCGAATATTATTATTCGTTTATTCGAATAATATTTATTCGAAAAAAGTCCCACTACTAATATACATATATGTGCATATGTACATTAGGCCGTCTCGCCTTATATGGACCAAAAAAAAGTCCACCGCACGCCCCGCATATGATTTCTCTTTCGAAAACATTTCTGGAAAAAAATTTGATTTTTTTTTTGGACGCCGCTAGATGACGCTGAAATTCATATCTTCGGTATTTATGATCCGATTCTTAAGTTTAATACACCAATCTCTTTGGATTGAGAGCGGGGTTTTTACTTTACAATTGTGCGCCATTGGCGTCACTTCCACCCAGTACTTAGTTTATACCACCTTAATGTAACTTTTTTGCCGGCATGTGAAACGTCGTTAAAAAACATTAATCTTTTGCAAAAGAAGTATTTAGATCATTTCAGTAGAACTGGAAATAAAACACATTTAACATTCAGAGGAATATAAATTTCTCGCTTCCTGTGATCTTTTAGGTTCATTTTACAAAGATTTTTTCTGAGGAGACCCCTATCCAAATTTTATGGCGAATAATTTTCTAGAATATTTTAGCCCTCCAGCGACCAAAACAACACTATTTCCTGATTATACTATATTTCCTGACTGTATAAAAAGGGATCAAAATAACCCTTGGTTATTTGGTTGCCGCTCACTAACATATGCAAATGCTAAAGCCAAAGCGAATGCACGTGCAATGACCACACATGAATTGCAACAACAACACAAAAAGCAAAGGCAAATCAAATAGGTACACACAGCTTTGTTTTCGTTAACATTCTCCCAGTGGGGTAGGGTTAGTTTTTTATGTATTTATTTTTTTTTCATGTGGCTAAGTTATGTATGTATGAACACCACCAACGGCTATCACATAACGCACAGCTCCTGTGCTGCGTAGGTATATAAGTATATGGGGTGTGTGTGATGGAAAAAAAAACAAAACTGATACCTGTGCTGCGGATGACGCGCTGCATATGATGAACGTCAACGTCAAGCTGTCGAGCCATAAGTCAATGTAGTCAACATTAGCGCAACACAGTGTACATGCAACAAGGAGAAAATGTGGGAAGGCAGCAGTGGCGGCCGTGCAATGAATACCCGCTGCATGTGCAGTAACGTGATTTGATCAAATATCGAAAATAATAACAATATTGAGATTGTGAAACGGAATTTGAAGTTCAGCTGAAATTGAGTGGAATTATGAGGCGAACCTGAGACGTAAAAAACAACAAAATCTTTACGTGCTCTGCATTTTGCTACTAATGCAACATAATGCAAGTTTTTCTTTACGACCAACACAGAATGCAACAAATGCAGGCAACGCTACGCGCTACGTGATTTGTTTGGCATGAGTTGGGGGAAGCAAAGGCAGTTTTTGTTTGCAACTGCTTGACCAACATTTTTCATAAGTTGCATGGGCACGTATTTGCGTTTGCATAGCAAAAAAAAGAAAACAAAGAAAAGGAAAGGAAACAAAAGCCACAAAGAGGGGAAAGTGCAAAGAAAGAAAGTGAAAGACCGAGGCGAACAACCCTATTAAAATAAAATTAAAAAATTGGGTGGGTGTGTTGCCAAAAGTGTTTTTTGTTCTTTTTCCACGTATTACTTTATCGAATACCCGCAAGACTCAAGAAAACCGCTCATCGGACCCGCCAGTCTATTTGCATTTCAACGTGTACGACATTTGTTCATGTACATGAGTATGTGTGTACCTGTGCGGCACGAGTCGCGTGGTGCTTTGTTTCGCCTTATGTCAACCCTAAAGTGCGTAGGTATAATTTCTACGCTTTCATTGAAAATTTAATACCCAAACGCAGCAAAGGTAAGTTAATGACCCAACAACTTTAACCTTTGCGGCATGTCATTGTGCTCATTTTTTATCGCAAACAGAAAAGAAAAGAAAATCATTTGTCATAAAACAGGAAGCGAAAGAGAATTTTTTAAAACCATTTTGCTGCTTTAATGACAATTCTTGTTGTGGTTGTTGAAAAGAAGTGGCGAGTTGAATAGAAAGAAAAAGAAAACTCCGAGAAGAATTCGAATTTCATTTAAAAGTAGTAATAATATAATATTACACTGGCGCGGATATACATATGGCCGATTTTCTGGGAAAGTAAACCAAGTAGTTTTTTTTATTTTTGTCAAATATTGCAAGCACTGGGGTCTTGTGGGGTTCATGACATATTATAGTAACTGTTGAAAACAGTGGCATTCAATTTTAGTCGTTTTAAATTAAACTTTTCGCTCTTTTTATAAAACGTTGTGATTAAAAAAAATATGGTCGGAAGTAGTTCAGTAAACAAAAAGTTAAATATAACATGGTTGTTGCGACTAAATTTAGCCGTTCAAGTTTTATATATTAGAAAATTAGTTATAATATCATAACACGTAAAGTTTTTAAACAAGTTATGTTCCAACTAGGAGTTATGTGAAAAGTAAATGTGCCGCAAAAATCTTATGTAACGTTAGCAGTGCAAAACCAAAAAAGTTTTTTTAAGACATGTTAAAATACGTTTTAATTTAATTTGTTTATATATTTTCTTAATACTATACGTATATCTCACGTTCCAATAAAAAAAAGTTAAACTTCCAAAGATTTGAAGACATTGTTAGCTTAAATAATATGTAACGTTAGCAGTGATTTTTTATCTATATAATACATATAATAAAATTGTAACAGGTCGATGTCTGTACATTGAAGATATTCAAGAGAAACTGATAGGAGAGGTCATTATTGGACCAGCGGAACCCAAATCTACAATTTTTAGAAGTCTATCTGTCTGTCTGTCTGTCTGTCCGTCTGTATGATTGTGCGCGCATCACGCAAAAACTACTGAATAGAATTGCATGAAACTTTCACCATTCTATCACTTAACACCTAACTTAAAATTCAGGACAACTTTCATTTGGATATCTCATCCAGTTCCCGAGTTATTGGCCACAATGTGGGAAAAATGTGACCAAAATGTGTTTTTTTACCATAACGCCCGCGTCACACAAAAACGACTGCATAGAAATGAATGAAACTTTCAATAATAATATTCTGGATGAAAAAATGAGAGCTATTGGAAAAGGGGCGTGGCACAACCCATACAAACTTAATCTTTCATGCTGAGTATCTCTGGAAGTGTTTTCCGTAGGATATCAAAACTTGGAGAGATAGGGATAGGGATAGGGAGATATCTCCGAAACCAATCGAGATATTGAATTTAATAGAATTACTTATTGCAGCACTCATCAGCACCTTTTATTTGATACCCATATTGTACTAACAAATTTTGTTTGTTTTAGTTGAGCTATAGAAATAAGGGATATCTTAAATCTTAAAGTAGACATCTATAATAATAATAATAATACAATGGCGCTATTATAACTCTGACTAGTTTCATTCAATTCCATCATTCCAATTTTTAGTGACCCGCGCACAAACATAAGGACAGACAGACAGTCAGATCGACAGAAATTTTAAAAACAGTTAATTTGGATTTCTCTGGCTCCTTTTTTTATTTTCTGTATATCTGCAATGTACAGAGATCAACGGTTACAATTTTATTATATGTAGAGATACTCAGTTTTCGCACGTGTAACGTTAGCAGTGCTTTGTGTAACGTAGGCAGTGCCTTATTTTATGTTAAATTACGTTAAAAAATCCTAAAGATTTTGGTAAAGCGGTATGCCATGACCTTGTGACATCCTTGCTATATAACATGAAGTAAAATTGGGATGATTGTCTCAGCAAGTTCGCAGAAATTAAACCAAACATGATCTGTATCTTGATATCACTTCCAAATGATGTAACGTTAGCAGTGCGTTTCACGCGCTTATAACTTTTACGGTATGGTAGCCATCAGACTAATTTTACTCTTAATGAAGGTATAGGTCTACCTGATAGCATAAGTAACAGAACCTTGGACGTTTCTAACATTTTTGTTGTTATTTCGTATAAACTAAATAAAAACTCCATGCGAATGTAACGTTAGCAGTCAGAAAATTGACCATATGTACATATGTAACTCTAACAAGTTTTAGAATAGAATAGAATTATTATTGAGGATTGTACATTAGGCCGTCTCGCCTTATAGGGACGCAAGAATAAAGTTCGCCGTACGCCCCCGCATATGATGTATTTTTGGAAAACATTTCCGGAAAAGTTTTTTATTTTTTTTGGACGCCGCTAGATGTCGCTAAAATTAATTTTTCTCATATCTTCGGTATTTATAGTCCGATCTCTAAGTTTAATGCTCCAATGTATTTGGCTTGAAAGGACGCCTTATACTATGAAATATTATTAACCCTATGTGCGTTATTGGGGTCACTACCACCCAGTACTTAGTTTATACCACCCTAATGCAATTTATTATGCCTGCGTGTTAAACGTAGTCTAAAATCATTGATCTTTTGCAAAAGAAGTATTTCGATCGCTTCAGTAGAACCCGAAATAATACACGTTCAACATTCCGAGGAATATATGTATGTTTTTCGCTTCCTTTGTTCTTTTAGGTTCATTTTACAAAGATTTCTTCTGAGGAGGCCCGTACTGAAATTTTATGGCGAATAATTTTCTAGAACATGTTAACCCTCTAGCACCGCCAAAAAACGGTTATTTTGACCCCTATTATTTAGAATATCAGGAAAAATGGTATTTTTAAGGTCGCTACAGGGTTAAATGTTCTAGAAAATTATTTGGCATAAAATTTTATTAGGGGTCTCCTCAGACAATTTTTGTGTAAAATTTACCTAAAAGACCAAAGGAACCGAAAAACCTATATTCCTCGGAATGTTGAATGTGTTTTATTTCGGGTTCTGCTCAAGCTATCGAAATACTTATTTTGCAAAAGATTAATGATTTCTGACTAGGTTTAACATGTAGACATAAAAAATTGCATTAGGGTGGTATAAACTAAGTACTGGGTGGTAGTGACCCCAATGGCGCACATAGGGTTAATAATATTTCATAGTATAAGCCGCCCTTTCAAGTCAAAGACATTGGTGTATTAAACTTAGAGATCGGACTATAAATACCGAAGATATGAGAAAAATAAATTTTAGCAACATCTAGCGGTGTCCAAAAAAAATTAAAAAATTTTCCGGAAATGTTTTCCAAAAAGACATCATATGCCGGGGCGTACGGCCAACTTTATTTTTTTCGATACGGTCTATTGTACATCGTCCAATCACAATACGTCATCTATCTAAGCCGAGCTCCTGCAAAAAGCGGAGAATTGCTCTCGGCTTAAGAGATTGTATGTGCGCTTGTCCCGCCCAAAGCATGCCAAGAAACCTATCACGTCTCTTAGCACTCAGCCAGAATGTGTTCTGTAGACTCATCAATCATATCACAGAAGCGACATAGGCTGCTAGACAGGATGCCTAGTCTGTTCATGCCTAGTCTGTTTTTGAGCCTACAGTGCCCATCAGAATTTCTGTCAAAATTCTGAGTTTAAGTATTCCTGATCGCTTCAAATCGGGTCCTATTATAATCTCCCATTAATGCCTTTGTCTGGCGTAGTCCAGTTGTCTGACGCCAGTACTCTTCCCCCATTTTCCTTTGTTTTAACCTGAGCACATTCCTGATAGTATAGGATCTATTGTTATGAATGGCTCAGGACCTGTGGGTTTTGTGGTCACAGCATGCCTGACAAGGCTGTCAGCCTTATAGCAGTATAGCAGGATGTAGTTACGGGTGGCCAGTTCATCCAGTCTGCTTACACATTCTAGCACCAAAGAAGATTTTATCTCATACTATGAGATTGCCTTAAGTGCCACCTGACTATCACTGAAAATTATTATATTCTCGTTAGCGCAACCACGTTGCAGTAGCATGCCTGCATATTGACTAATGACATATACTTCAGCCTGAAAAATGCTCGTGTAGATCCCCAAAGGGACGAACATTTTGGTGCTGGGGCCGAAAACTCCAGCTCAAATTCCTTCAGGGCTTTTCGAGCCGTCAGTATACCATATTATTTATTTATTTATTTATTTGAATGCAAAGGTAATCTAAGTGTACACAAGTACTTACAGACTACTTAGAAGATAATGTAAAATAATAATAAATTGAAATTGAAAATTCACATAGTTATATCTTTAATTAAAAGCTTAAATTTAGCTCTGGAAGTTGAAAAATCAACAGAAAAGGAATTAGCAAGGCTGTTGAATTCATTGAGGGCTCGGATTAGATTATGGGATTGTTGGTAACTCTCAATTCTAGAGATATTCCATGATTTCTTGTCTCCTAGTTCTATGTCAAACCTTTTCTCAAAGTTTACACAGAGCCAAAAAGTTCACCTACAATCAAAGAGACTGCCACCTAAAAAAGCTATTTGGCCGAGGAGAGGGAGAGGGGACAAAATTGAAGAAATTTTTGCTAGAAATTCTTCTGGATTTTAGCTTGAATTTCTTCTTAAATTTATTTAAAAGGATATCGTCTGAAAACGAGGAGATAACTTCTTGTTTATTAATTTTTTATGTCATTTTGTAAAAAAAATTAAATTGTTAGAAGAAATCTGCTTGTTTTTAGGAGAAAATTTTTATAAAGCAAATCAATAAGGACATCCTCTAATTTTTACTTGAACCTTTTTGAATTTATTAAAAAGGAAAACTTTTTATTTTTGAAAGAGCCCTTATTAATTCAAATTTTGCTTTAAACGTCTTAACATACGTACATACATACATATGTACATATATACTCGTACATACTAGAAGTATGCATAACAGTTATTGCATCAGCCACGTTTTATGCGTGCAATTACATGTTCAAGAAATTAAAAGGGAGAACTTTTTATTTTTAAAAGAGCTCTTATGTATTTCCTCCGTTCGTCAATTTCACTACGGCTTTGCACATTTCTACAATTCTCAAACGATTAATGAAGCACTTGGTATAAAGAGTTTATTATGTCCATCTGCACTTATATGAAATGAAATTTTGCCCTTTGTCTGAATAAGTCCTTGGAAAATACTAGTTGACTAATTATGTTTTCCGATGAAAATCAAGATTCTCTTCTTAATAATATTAAACAGGGTTTCTTCTTAATTTTACAGGTTATCTGCTAAATTTATGTGAAAAGGTTTCCGTATTTATTCTAGGAGTCATCTTCTAAATTTTATTTAATAGGTTTTCACCTTAGTTTTATAGGTTATCTCTTAAATTTTACTTAAAATGATTTCATCTAAAATCCACGGGTCATCTTCTTAATTATATTGAAAAGGTTTTCATATTAGTTTTACAGATTATCTACTTAGTTTTATTAAAATGAAATATCCAGTAATAATAAGACGGGCATCTTATTGGAGAGAAAGCATAGAGAAATCCGCTAAACTTTGTTCTAATTTATAGGGCATTTTAGGTGGTATTTTGGCTCTGTGTATGACCTTGTTGATATCATCTCTGGGGAGTTGGAGAGATCGAGAATTTCTCTGTGATTTTCGCCCTGTTTTGCGATGATACAACCTTAATAATATAATAATACAATGGCGCTATTATAACTCTGACGAGTTTTATGGCCGAGCTTCTCTCCCAATTCGAGGTGTGCTCCTTTTTCTTTTTCCTACTAATTGGCTGGACCTACAGTTTTATGCCGGCTCCGAACGACGAATGCATTTTTTGTGAGAAGCTTTTTCATGGCAGAAATACACTCGGAGGTTATGCCACCCACTGCCGAGAGGTGACCGCTGCTCTTAAAAAACCCAATAATTGGATTTTTACTAATTAGAAAAATTGTTTTGGTGTTTTGCTCAGACCGTGGTTTGAACCCGAGACCTCTGGCATAGCAGGCGAGCACTCTACCCACTGCACCACGGCGGCCATGATACAACCTTACCTTTACCAAAGTCTTCCCTTGTCATATTTAGCAGGTTGCGCTTGGCCTCTTGTTCTATTACTATGTGGAGCGTGGTCAATTCAAGTAGCACTTCCATTGCAGCCGTTGTGCCGTTGTTCTTTCCCGGTATGTGTGCCTGTATTTCAAGTCAATTTGCCTTTTCTTTGTCATCATGGTGGATCATTTCAAGAACATCATTCGTAGGTACTTACATACATATTCATATATGTATAAAAATGTTATTGACCCTACTGAGGATAACTTTCACTTTCATGTGACCCGAGTACCTATCATGTATGAAGAATGACATCAACATGCATACATATATATGAATGTATGTATGCACCTGCTTTACAAATACTTTTTCAACTTACATACTATAATTCATTTATTTTATTGAAATTGCAATTTTATCAATATTTTATTATCAAATAAAAATATTATCAAATATAAAAAAATTTTATTACTTACCAATTTCTGGGCGCGGTAATAATTTATTTGCTCATCAAGCAAAATAACCATAAAGCAGCGTTTCTTCGCTGGCGGCGTCGTTATTAATAAATATTTAACGCATTAGGCGCCACTGCATCAGCAACACTCACTTCTCACACACACATTCACAGCACTCAGCACTTTTTAAACAATTGTGTTCACCTATTTTTTTCGCAGAGTTGATTTGTTTTGTTTACCTGAAAAAGTGCAGAAATATGAATTATCATTAAATGGATTGTGAATATGGCGGCATTAATGAAAAATAATTTTACTTATGTATATAAATACATATTATATATGTATGTATGTATGTGCAATAAAATTAAATACATGTACATATGTACATACATATGCACATACATATGTAAGTAAAAGCAAAATGAACAAATTTAACGTCAAGCGCACGCAATTTATTAGGTAGATATCACCACTCGGTTACATGATTATTTTACTTTTATTTTTTTCTGCGCTTATTTGTGTTTTCTTTTTTGTTTTGATTATTGTAATTTGTTGTTGTTAAGTTGACAACATAGGTAAATGGTCATTATTACAAAAGGCGACAACCGTTGCAAATGCTATGGCCGCCGCACAGTGTCGCAATCGCATGAAAGCTGCTGCAGCTAATAATAGTGGCGGCGTTGAAATTTCACTTAAACTTATCTTAAAAGTTTCGTTTATTAAAGAAGGAAAAATTTGAAATTTAACAAAAAAAAATCCAATTAAGGAACTCTAAGTTCAAGCTACAAATCCCTACAAGTCTTATTCAGTGACTCGAAATCTAAGGGCGGCAAAAATCCTCGGCTGAAACCTGCAAGAGGTTGCTGGCTGGGCAGTAGGCCTCCGTCTCTCCTCCCCGATGCCTGTTCTTGGTGCTTTCGCAAGGGCAGACTGCGGGCCGAGACCGCGGAGGGTTAGCAAAGGCTGACGTTCGGTCAAATAGCTCCCCTCAAGGCGCGGGCCAGGGCGGAGGATGCGAGACGGCCTCAGTAAGGGTTCGAGGTGTCTGGCTGAAGGTATAAAACGCATTTATGTATATTGTAGTGATGGAGGATAAACAGGATAAAGAATCACAACAACAACATATCGAAAAGGCCCTTCACTACAGGGAGTGCGATAGGTGTCTTTCTTGATATTTCGGCTGCCTTTAGCAACGTCTCTGCTGTCGCGATGTTGGAGGGGTTTGAATGGTATACCCCCAAACATTCGGCGCGCGCTTGATCGAGAACCTTTGGAGTTGTCGGATGGTGACGGGTGGGCGGGGCCTTTCTGCGATGTCAAGGAGGGCATATAGTGGCACGCCACAAGGGGGAGTACTCTCATCACTGTTGTGGAATCTAGTGATCCACAAAATACTCTCCATAAATACACAAAATACTCTTCGGAAAATATACAAATTACTAAAACTTGCAAAGTTTTGCATTCCAAGCTTATTATAACGCCTCCAATACGATGTTGGCAACACTGAGATCCATATGTGGTCTATATGAAGGATCACCGTATCCGGCCAACCTAAACTAACTAACTAGATAGAAACAACGGACGAAATATGCCTACATTGGTTTATTAGCAGGAGTATTTCATTAAATTAAGAATAAATTTTGTATCAATTATTGGCCGTCTGGCAACACTGTGCTCCACCGCTGCCCATACAAACGCGCTTGCAAGCGATAATGAAATGCATTGCAGTTAAATGATTCGACACGCCACCTACCAACGTGCATATGTGAATACGTATATTTAAATAATGCACTATAACGGCGCCTAACGGTAATTGCACGCTCACACTTATACATAACATACAGTGGCAAAAACAAATAAGAAAACAAGTAAGAACGTGACTGGCTTCGGACGTACCCAAGACTTCATACCTTTTATGAATGAAACGTTGTATAGTCTGATTTTCTTTCAGTTCTGTAAGTTATTTATGCACAGATTTATTAAAAATAGTGGCATGATCTTAGCTTAGGGCCTTCGATGTCGTTATTCCGGATAGGGATTTCTAGTACCATGGGCCTGCGGATCCGCCGGATGCTCTCCATATCTACACCGATGGATAAAAATTGAATGGTAAGGTGGGTGCTGTGATTTTCTTAGCCCAAATGGTAACGAAACTCTCCTATAACCTTCCGGATCACTATAGCGTATTCCAGGCAGAGGTTGCTGCTATTAAAGAGGCGGTGAACTATCTTCGTAAAGGAGTTCTCATGCATGACAACATGAAGGTGATTGGGTCTGTTACCTGCAAATCCAGGACATTTGAAGTTTGCCGCAAATCTCTTGACGAGATGGCCACGCATGCTTCTTTAACGCTGATATGGATACCTGGACACTGTAATATACCAAGCAATGAGATGGCAGACGAACTTGCAAGAGGGGGCACATCTGCAGCGCTTTCGTCATCTTGGAAGGGTTGAAGGGCCATTTACTCAACCCCTGTTTAACGCTAACCGGAGAATAAAGGTCCGGTTAAGCTATAAACTGCATTATCGACCAAATGATAAATGTGTGCTTTGATGAAGTCGATAATGATGTTTAACCGGGCTTTAACCGTGGTTAGCGTCAATCAGTGGTTGAGTAAACGGTCCTAAGAACACCGCTCGCTACATGCAAGCCACTATTAACGGATTTTTGCTTGCAGAAGCTGGCACTAGATGGAAACGGCTTAGCAACTGCAATCATTCAAGAATCGTATGGTCAGATTGGGATGCAAGGCGTACTAAAAAGGGCTACTTCTTCTAAAGAGGAAGAACCGATCACTTGTTGTTGGCATGATTACTGGCCACATCACATTGGCAGACTGAGAGACTGGGCGTTCCTTTTCCTTGACTTCTATAGGAGCTGCAGGAATGGAGAGGAGCCGGAAAACTATAAAGCACGTCACCTTCTGCTACTTTCTAGTCTCGAGTTTCGGTTATAATTTTCATCTCATATTCATGAAAGGCATACGGCGGCGCGCGTACAAAATATAAATTACTGCGTCGGCATATTCACGAATGAGTGCGATTAATTTTGCAATTTTGTTTTTCACTTCTTTGACTATTCTGTTTTTGCCGGTGAAAGTGAAAGTTTGAGCAAAATTGTTTTTGTTTATCTCTTGCTGTTCCTTTCTTTCTTCTTTTCTTTTGGCAATTTTTTCTGGCTAAATGACAAAGCGCGCAAAATTCAAAAAAAAAAAAAAAAAAAAAAAATGCAAAGTGGCACTGGCGAGAGATCATGATATCACCGCGAGAGGCTACTCATTCGAAAAAAATCGATTTTGGCAAACCACAAATAGTTTGTGAATCATTAAGACGCTGGCAGACTAGTTGGCTGGGTGTGTGTCATTTTCATTGATTTCAGTGCTGCTCTGAAGAATTTGCATGACAAAAGAAGCTGTATGTTCATGTAAGTATGTATGTAAATACTCATAGTTGAACTCTTCGCAATCTCTGTACATGAGATGATACCGATGTATAGTTGAAAAATATAGTCTGATTTCAAGATAGGTATTATTCATAAAGCTGCAAGAAAAAGTCGTGAAGGATAAAGACTTTTATGCAATGCAGAAAAGAGTGAAATTTGAAATTAATAAATAGGGATTAGTTATGGCGAGCCAAGACGTTTTTCATTTATCAAATTAAGTCACGCTACTACTTACTTAAAAGCGGAATTTTTCACATACACGTACGATGATAAAGTCATCAGCGAGGTGATAAATCAATCAGCAGATAATTACGTGCCATTAAGTGAGTCGGGGAAGTATAAAAATAAAATACAAATAAGTAAATAAATAAATAATCAAGTTAGTCACATTGATTACTCATTGAAAAGTATTTTAAAATTTATAGCGGCAATTATATTTTTTTGTTTGTTCATAATTATGGACTAATACTGATCGTTTATATATGGACAGTCATTCAACTCACTCTTTCCTTCTCGGAACAATCACTTGCCAGCTGTTAACCAACGATGTTGGTTATGTTCGCTAATTAAGTAAGTATGTAGGCCATTATTATAAATAATAATTATTATTATGATAAATCATCAAACACAAGTCGATTAATAAATTTGAATGTTTAAAAGAAAGGTCGGTTATAAAGAAAAGGTCGGTTATAAATAATGAAGAGGTTATAGACCCACCAGAATACGATCAGAATCATGAGCTGAGAAGATTGAGCCAAGTCCGTTAAAGCGAAACCAGCTTTAGATACATATATCTGTTTGAAGTTCGGTACATATTAGACGGGAGCGAATATAGATACATTAGAGTAAATGAGGTTGGCCGGGATACAGCGATCATTCACATAGACCATATATGATCCTTAGTGTTGCCAACATCTTATTGGAGGCGTTATACTAAACTTGGAATGCAAGACTTGGCAAGTTTCGGTATTTTGTGTATTTTCTGAAGAGTATTTTGTTGACCACTACATATTCTACAACAGGGGTGAAGAGTGCTACTCCTTGCGTGCTGCCCGTGTGCCCTGCTTGACATCGTCGAAAGGCCTCACCTACACGCTACCGTCCGACAACTCAAAAGGTCCGCGATTCAGCGCTGGATGACTGGGGGTATTCCGATCCATTCGAGCACCTCCAACAGCGCCGCAGCAGAGGCAACCTAAATATCACACTTCCTGTAGTGAAGGACCTTTTCGATATGTTGTACAACGTTGTGATATTTTATCCTGACAACCTAGAACCATTATAGAGGCCGTCTCGCACCTCCCCCCCTGGCTGTTGGCTTGAGTGGATCTACCCGACCGGACAACAACCTTTGCTAGCCCTACGCGGTCTTTTTCCCGCAGTATGCACTGGCGCAAGCACTGGGAACGGGCATCAGGGAGGAGGTCCATTTCCCAGGCAGTCAGCTCTTGGAGGTTTCAGCCGAGGATTTCTTCCGCCTGCGAATAAACTAGATAACTCTTAACGTATTTCAGGTATAAAGGTGAATTTTTATATATAATCGATAATTTCTTTTAATCGATCAATCGAGCTGCTACACTGGAAAAAGAACTTACTCAGATTATGGAAAAGTAGGAATGATTCGGCGCTAAAGACATATTTTCATTGTTTTGATGTACAATTTTCTTAAAACCAGGGACCGTGATTATTGTGAGTTTTATAATAAAAATCGCCATTTAATCATTATATGTTGAGTTTTTTTATATTTCATCAAAAATAATCATTATTTTTTGAGTTTTATTTTTTTGATCAAAAATAAAACTTATTCCTTGAGTGATATATTTATCGTTCAGAAATAATCATTATTGTGTGAGTTTTATTTTTTTCGATCAAAAATATCACTCATTCAGGAAGTTATATCGATGGGAATTTTTTAGTAATTATGTTCCAGAGCATTTCAGAGACGATTTGAGTTTTTCGAGCGAAGCAAAAAAATAAAACTCAAAGAATAATTTTTATTTCTGAGCGATAAATAAAACTCAAAAAATTACTATTTTTGATTTTTATGGATATCGCTTAAAATTTGTCGATCATAGTGTATTCCGATAGTGCTCTGTCAAACATGCATACACACAAACTCAATACTCTTCTACGATGTTTGCAAGTATTTGATTTTTTTCACTGAAAATATAACGAATAATGATTATTATGGGTCCCTGCTTAAAACTCAAACAATGCAACACTTAATTTCCTTCATTCATGAAAGGTATGATGTCTTTGGCACGAACCTACTATGGCAGACTCGGTCTCACTTCTTTTATTTTAATTTTTTTTTTTATTAATATACGATATCTTTTTACTTCATTTAATTTTATTTTTCATTCATTATTTTTTATAGTTTGCACCCAAATTGAATTCAATATTATCCGCATTTCGCCAACTTTTATATGCTCATGCTCAAAATAGTACAAACAGCAATGCGGCTATTATGTAAACACATACCTTATATAGACGCTTCCAAACAAAACTGTACTAAGTCTGAAAACTGTGTTTTGCAAGAGAAGCTCTCAAAGTTTAAACTCGATATGAGGCTTCAGTTGTATGCTAAGTATATTTTCACTTGTAACTTCTGTTTGGATTGAACGATCAACACCAAAACTCGACGATATCAAAGCTAGGGTACGCTTTATATAAAACCGTAAGAAAAATAAAAACTTGCTACGTGGTTTTTCATGGCAACCTCTCAAAGTTTTTATTCTGTAAAAATCTCGAATTGTATTATATGTACACTTTTGCTCATAACTTTTGATTGGATTGTCCGATTGATACCAAAATTAGACAGCATCTAAATTAAGACACGTAATACGCCAAATACGGGAAAATGTGCTAAGTCGACTTAGTACAGTATTGTTTGGAAGCGTCGATATGTAAAGAAACACGCGACCAACAAAATCCATTTTATAGCACAAGCTTAGCTTGAAGAATCCACTTGAGACGTTTATATGTATTTGGCTTAACAATCCACAGGCCCACACAATTTTTTTGTTTTTTTTTTTGTTGTTTTTGTGAAAACTATTCACACCTGCATTATTTGCCTTTTGAGCTGAGTTATTTTAATTGTTATGCTTCTTTTGTTATCATTTTATTAGGTTTGGTATTTTGGTCTAAAACGACAATTTTTTTATGGCACACAGCGTCATATACTCAGTTGCCTTCTACGTAGCGGCACGTGGGTGATCGCTTTCCGGTATGTAGTCTCTGCTGCTGCACAAGTGATATTAAATACCTAAAAGCTTCAAGTCCTTTTTACGCTGGAGTCAAAAATTAACATCACGTTTGAATAAAAATACAAAACAGAGACATCTCAGAAAAAATTCCAATAATTTAAAACGAAAATCAAAACATAACAAACAAATCAGCAAGAAATTTAGTCGGCCAAGTGCGATGCCAAAGGTTAAATCAGCTACACGATCCAAATGAAAGAGTACGGCGCATAAAAAAAAAAACTTGTTATATGAAATTGTGCAGAAAACAATAAACCAAACAGAAGACAGAAAATCAAAAAGTCAGAGCACACAAAAAGTCCGCAATTGCACTTTCTTTTCAATTTATCCAACCTCAAACTTTCATTTGTTTAACTGGCAGACTCGAATTATTTGCAAATTATGTACATATGTATGTATATATATTTTTTTTTATTGAAGAAAAAAGCGTAATGACAGCTCATTTTCTGTGAAGGAATGCAAGAGTTAAATTGAGTTATGTTTAGTTAGAAAATAATTACGAAATTTACGGTACTTAGGTATGCAGATATGAGAGTCTACGATCGATATTTTTAAAAGCGCTTTCAATGTCCAAAAAGGAAACATTGCTTGTATGCAAGTGATACTCGTAGTATGAAGTGATTTCAATAGTGCCCATTATCACTGCGAATCTGCCTTTCATATAAGCCTTTTGAGCTTTAGAGAGTTTAGGCTCGCGTTACAAGGATCTAAAGAAGCAAAGAGCTTAGGCTTATGGGTCTGTTGTCTATCGAGTTTGCATGTGATATTTTCCTCCTGCATTCGATAGGAATGTAACTTTGAATTTTTCCAGCTTAATGGAATTTAGGTTATGGCGCTTTATAGACCCTTTCAGCCAGATTATTATGGGAGCTGCTAGTTTTTGAAGCATTACGGTTTAGATTTCATTCTGGCCCAATCGATTTGTGTGGCGAGCAGTAATTAATGGCAAATTTAATTGTTTTCCCAGTCAATTAACGAGTTTAACAGCCCCTTAGGTCTTAAAGCCTGTCTTCACATAACTTGATTTGCCAACGAAACATGTTGCGAAACATCTCGCGAAACAACTCGTCTCCACGTAGCTGATCGTTATTCAGTTTGACATTTCTCATTCTTGTTCTTCTTAAATGTTTGTATGTTTGCTTATTTTTGCGTTTTTGTTTTGGTCTGTGTGAGATTTCCATAGATTTTCGATACAAAATTAGAGAAGGCATCGATAGATATTATCGGGGTTAGCAAGAGGATTGAGAACGAATCACACGGTTTCATTCTTCATCCGCTCTCAAAAGTTTGTATGGAAATTAGCGAGTTTCGGCACTGGTTTCGAGGTCGAACGAAGATTGAGAGAGCGAATGCAGATAAAAAGAGCGAAACACATTATGTGGATACATAATAAAAAAATAATGGCTGAAGTGATCTTGACACAAAATTTTACTCGGTCTGAAGCATTTCCGACTGTTTTCTATTGAGCAGAATTTCTAGGACTCTGCCTTGGTCTTTCTTGTTGCTTCCTTATTAGAACCCTGAGATTCCCATTCCACGAGGAGGTTAATTATTTTTTTGTATGCTTACTGGTGTAAATTTTAATGTTGGCCTTTATTAACGTACATACATATACATATATTCTAAATTTTCGACTAAACTAGCCTTTACATGTCGTCTCTATTTTTGTGCACCCCACTGTTTTTCGCATTCAATTACATTTTACAAGCAGCAGTTTATATTTCACAGCGACGTACATACATACATATGTACATATATACTTTTTTTTTTATAAAAAAGAAAAAAAATTAAACAAGAAATCCGATTTATTATGTTGATATAGAATTTCAATAACAACAAGCGCGATGACAATCTCGCATATTCACTATGCGCTCTATGAAACCCTCTTTTTTTATTCAAACACCTCGACTTGGCAACTACACAGCCAATTATTACTTATTGGTCAGGTAGCGCGGACGGCTTCCGCTGCAACAACAACAAAGCAATATAACAAAATAACGACAAAAAGATGGAAAATCGACATTGCTATAAACATACATACATACATACATACAACGCAGTGGCGTACACTTCATGCAAGCCGAAAAGCCCGGCTTGCTTAAATATTTTTTTTCATTTCATTTTACGAATGCCTCTAAAATCTGCTTATTTTACGCTTGAAATGTGTTTGCTACATAAGTTCTCATGGCGCGTTAGCCCACCAACAACATTCACGTGTATTTTGTTTGTACAGACATTCACAGCACAACCTGAGTGAGCAGAACTTCTAGGACTCTGGTTTGGTCTTTCTTATTTCAGACGGATAATACAAAAAAGAAAATTACATAAATGGCTAACGGCTATGCTTCATACATACATAGACTTGTCCAGCCAATTTATGCTAGAACCGCCACTGATACAATCTAGTATTAAATACATATGCACGTATGCATATACATATGTATATGTACATATATCTAGTTATATGCAATATAAGCAACACACTTTAAAGGCTTTTTACATTATTATTTTTGTTATGCGCTCTAACTTTGAAAAAAATATCTAAAAATAAAAATTCATAGTAGTGCACATGCATTATTATAATTGTTGTTGTTATTGTAGGCGATGCATACGAGCAATGGGCAGGTGTGCACGTGAGCCACGGCATATGCTTTTACAACTGCTTACTTACATAAATATGTATGTATGTATGTCTGCATTTACATGCCGCTTATTCCAAGCCTTACGGAACGAGAAATACTTTTGTAAATAAATATGCTTTAAGTACCTACTACTATATACATATTTATTACGTTCCACGTTAAGTATGTAAGTAAACATAATACCTTTTTATGCACTCCTTGCATGACACATTTAACAAAGCGTTATTAGCAATTTATTTTATGTTGTTTGTTTTTCCGACAGGGTAGGATTGCAACGTATTATAGAAAAAATTTCCTAGTAAAGTTTGATTTGGTCGCAAACCGCTTTCGGTTTCGTAAGAAAAAACATACCGAAGACGGCACATCGCCGAAACCGGTGTATAACCAAATCAAACTTGTCAAGGAATGACGGAAATTTATTCGTTGGATGGTATTTTTTTAAATTATTTATCAATTTATTATATGTTTTAGAAATTACATTGCACGAAGTCCTAAAAAAGGTTTAAAAAGCTGAAAAGCACGCTTCAATACCAAATAGAGCTAAAACTGAGAGACCTTACTTTAACCTATAACCTAAATCTGTTAGAATAAGACCCCGCAACCCGTCATTAACCAATTTAATTTTAATTAATTTTTTTGTATCCTAGCAAATGCTTTTACTCAAAATTTCATACTATGAACCAAATTTTAAAATTTGAGTAAAAGGTCTGAAATCTTGAGCAAAAGCAAATGGTTGGCTTTTATTAATATGACCCGTTATTGAAGCAATTTTTGAATTAGGGCGATCTTTTACTCAGCCGTCGAAATGTTCCGACCAACCAAGCGAATCCAATCCCAAGTATGATGTGAAATGTGCACATACTTAGTAGAGATTGCCGATCACGTGATTTTTCAGGAACGGAGTGATTCGTTTTTCAGTTATGTTGACTTTACTCAGTGACTGCGACTTTTATATTGCAATAACGCTATACATATAATATTACGCTAGTTTTGATCAGTGATGGTATATATGTATTTTTTTGGAAATTCCCTACAGAGCAGGAAAAAAAACCCTACTCTGGTTTCAAATGTTCCCCACGAAATTCCCTTCACATTTTTTTAGTTATTTCCATGTTATAACAATGAAGTAAATGGGCAGTAGATGAACGTTTTTTTCTTTTATAAATAATGCAAATCAGCTGTTCTACTGCATATACATACCTTATATTTCTACAAGGGGTGTTTATTATTATATTAAGAAGAATTTACGGATGGAGCTGATTCTTAATTGTACCAGTTTTTAAGTTTGAGGTTATACTAAATAATACTAAGGAGCTAAATCGTTTTCTCTGGGCGGACCTGGAGCTAGAAATCACTAGCTCGTTAGCTCCTTACATACATATTTGTAGATTTGTACATATACTGTACATGTTAAAACGAAGACAACTGACTAAGAGGGAGACATATTTCATGTGGACTTATCATGTATGGATACATCTTGTAACATGACAATTAATAGTTTATTGTTATCGCATTTATTAGAACAATAATCTCCCAGTGGTCGAAAAATGACCTTTTCCGATACTGACAAATTCTTGTACTATTAGACCGGAATTCATAAAAAATAAAGTAGGTTTTAACAAATGTATAAAGTGATATTTTCATACCATTTTTCCATTTTAACAGTTTCATACATTTTTTTTTTTCTTTTTTTTTTTTTAGTTTAGTAAGAAAAGCAAGCAAACGGTATCCCTGATCACCACAACAACAAAAAATTGTAGCAACAGCAGAGCTCAGCGCAAACAAAATTGGGAGCTAAGAGCGTAACCATAGCAAAAAAAAATATTTTGCTCCGATGCCCTGATAAAAAGTATCGTGTTATTCGATAGTTCAATAAAAGGTTTTAAGGCTTGTCTTCGCGATACGATATTCACTCGTCTTCACGGTGTTTTCATTATTCAGATCGACAGTCAGTGTTAAAGCAAAAAAAAAGTCGATTTTGTTACTTTTCGTCGGCCAAAAGTTTATTTTGTTATTTTTCGTCAGCCAAAAGTCGAACTTGTTACTTTTCGTCAGTCATAAAAAAACCTATGCTAGTTTTCGTATGGTACGACGATATGTACATATACATACATACATACATACTAGCTATAATAGACACGAACAAAAAAAATATATACCTACTAATTCCATTTAACATATGAAAACTGCATTTTTGGTTAAGCGCACTTATGGCAAGTGTAATTTTGACGAAAATAAATTAAATATATGCATTCCGCGGAAAAGTTGGTTGAGGTCAAGGCAGATCTAGGAAGGTAGGCCCGGTGGCGAATTCAGAAATTTCCCATGTATTTTGTTATTGTAATTGGTAGAGTGTAATGTCAAAATGATATTTCGTCGCGGTTAACATCTGAAGTTGATCTTCCAAAGAACCCGTTGATGTGCTCAGCGCATTTCGGTGCTAGCGATATTAGTAGCACAAACAACAAAACGTTATTATCGAAATGTGCAGTGCCAAGTTATAATGCGAAAACAAAGTATGGACGCAATAATTAAAATGTGCATAAATCTTAATAAAATATGTATTTTTTAGAGTGCAATTAGTGGAAAGCTTTGTGAACAAAAATCTTGAAGCTGTAGATACGTAAGTGCTTTATAAACAAACATTTAATTGAAAATATCGCGAAGACATCCTGATGAAAAAAAAAAAGATTAAAAAAAAAAAAATGAAAAAAATTACAACTTAAATGAGTTTAATAAAGAACTTTAAAATATACCTTCTTGTTTCCTTTAATCTAAATTCTGCATTTCTGTTCCACCAAATTTTTGCTTGTATTGTACTCCTTCTCTTCCCTTTCTATAAGATAGAAGTGAAAAAGAACGAGCAAAATGTAAAGAAAAAATTTGTTCGGACATAACGATGACTCCAGCCTTACTTCTTTGTTAAATTCTCTGTCTGTTGTATTGCGTAAGGCTTTGTATTAAATATTCGAGCCAAATACTTCCCACTTTTCACATCCCTTATAATAATATATGACTTTCTTTGATAATTTCTGAGCTTTCTTCAACTAAAACTAAATTTACCAAAATTTTCTTAAAAAAATCTCCATTTTTATATTTGTCCAATATGGCAGCCTCACTCAAAAAAAGATACTTCAGAAAAATTCAATAGCCGTCAAAAAGTTTAAAGTGAAATTACCTTCTGAATTTGTATAACATGAAAAAAAGTAGTTTCTGAATTCGCCACCGAGCCTACCTTCCTAGATCTGCCTTGGTTGAGGTTTCTTATAAATTAAAAAAAAAAAAAAGAAAAATGTGATTTATATTCTCTTCTTACTTAAAGTATGTACATACATATGTGTGCGCTTAACCATCGAAATATTTAGTACCAATACTTAATGCTTGTCAGGATTACTCTAAATATTTTTGGTTGTTGTTTAAAAATATTAACATTTCTGTCTTTTTGTCATTTAATCTAGAACGACGGTCGCAAAATGCAATTTGCCCTGCTTTTGAAAAAACTCTTTCGCATGGCACCGATGATGCAACTACACACAAATATTCTTTTGCCAGTTCAGCGAGTTTTTGATAATTGTGTTTGTTCTCGCACCACCACTGAAACGGGTCACTTGTTCTGTTTATTACTCCCAGGGCCGCCGAGAGAAAATCAGGGCCCGGGGTCAAAATAACTAAGGGCCCCCATACTAAATGAACAAATTCTCAAAATCAAAATTCAATGAATATATAGTTACGAACTTTAATTTATCTATACATGGCCGCTGTGGTGCAGTGGGTAGAGTGCTCGCCTGCTTTGCCAGGTTTCTGTTTTAGCCACTCAAAAAAAAAAAAAAAGGACGTGTTTTTGTAGCGTCCGGAACGCAGTTTAAGTGGCTAAAACAGAGGCATTAAACTAAATTTCTGTCGCTAACATACTTTAATCATTAGCTGTGGCCTAAATCTTTCCTTTTATCATAAAACGATACAATATTTCGCGATATTTCTGCCTCAAAAGTTCAAAAAATCGTGCGAACATACCGTCCGAAACGCCCAGGATATACCCATATCGCTGTATAAGAATTTGCATCATACCGAATTTTTCTGTTGCAACAGAAAACGAATTCAAATGTATGCTGCAAAGTCGACGCCAAAAACCAACAATTCCTTAAGTGGGGTGCAGACACTTTAAGAGATTTATAAAATTTGTTGAAATTGAAAATGATTGCTATCTACGAAAGGTGATTAAAGGTGTTGTTCGTTTATTTTCTGTAAGCAAAAACTTGGATATCATTTTGAGATTCCCGGGCCCTCTAAAGCCCGGGCCCGGGGCAATTGACCCCCTCAGCCCCCCCCCCCCTCTCGTCGGGCCTGATTACTCCGTCTTCTAAATACCGCTGCATTTCAATTATGCTTTTTGCTTCAGCGCCTCCTTCAGATTTATTTTGATTTGCACATCGATCAAATGAATTCCAAATGGAAAAAACGCTTGACTTGGTTTCACCTGTACTCTCAAAATGTAGAGCTGCTTCTTTTCTATACAATTGCATCAGACGTGCTTTAACTGTATTCTTAGTACTTGCTGCCGCTTCATCGTCCGTTAAAGCCAATAGTTTGAATCGCGGATCCAGGAAAGTGGCTAAACAAAATGTTTTGTTTTTTTGAACACTGCCTAGCCGTTCATCAATCCCATTTAGTAATATATCAATTAATTTACGCGCTGAAGCTGGCCACAGTTGCCTTAGCATGCGGCTATAGACATCCTGCAGACCATTTGTAATGGGAATCACCAGCGATCCTGTGCAATAAGTTTCACTGCTTATTAAATGCGTAGCATCTTTGAATGGCTGACATATTTTGCTAATGTCTTTAATAATCTGCCACTCTTCAAAGGATGGCAGCTTATAAATGCCGAGTGTACACTTCATTGCCTCTTCTAAAGCGCAAAATCGTTCGAGCATTGCTAGCGTGGAATTCCAACTTGATTCAATCTGCTGCAATAATTCTAACGGCTCGTTGCCACTAATTCGCTGATAATTAAATAAAACTGCATTTACTCTTGAGCTTTTGTTAAGATCCGTAACTATTGCTTGGACTTTTGCTATTATTTGGGCAATTTCTGGGAGCTTTAGTCCCTCTTTGATTATTAAATTCATTGTGTGAGCCATACACCCAAAATGTTTCCATTTCAATTCTGTTGTAATTTCATTTTTTACGTTGCTAACATTATCGGACACTGTCAGTACAATGTTTTTCTCTATCTTCCACTGCCTGACAATTTTGCTTATTGCGTCGGATAAGTCTTCGGATGTGTGATTAATATCCAGTTCAGACGCTGACAAAAGTATTGAAATTAGGTTGAATTCCGGCGAAATAAAATGCGCTGTTACAGCAATGAAGCTAGAAACGTTTCTGGATGTCCAGCAATCGGTTGTCATGCAAAAGTGGTGTCCATTTTCGATTATACTTTCCATCTTGAGTTTACACTCTTCGTAGTGAGCAGGAATCAAGGTTGTTGAAATAGTATGCTTGCTTGGAAGTTCGTACATAGGATTTAAGGATTTAATAAAATCTCTAAACCCTTTGTCATCTACTATGCTAAACGGTTGCAAGTCTACAGTAAATAGCTGTAGCAATTTCCTATTTAAACATGCTTTTGAGGTGTGATGCTGATTACTTATGAGTTTTGTTTGCTTCAAACGTTTTGCTGCGGAAGTGGAGGTGGATGGCTGTTCCTCCTTTACATCGACATCAATATCAATTGGTTCTCTTTGCATTGCTGCGACAGAGGAGGTGGATGGTTGTTCCAAATTTACATCAATAAATTCACTTTGGATTGCTGCGTCAGTGGAGGTGGATTGTTGTTCCATCTTTACATCGATAATATCAATTGGTTCAGTTTGGATTGTATCCCGCAAATGGTTGCCAGATGTATCCTGCAAATGGTTGCCATTAAATACACGTGCCTACATTAATTTGTATATATTGATAATGCTTCTACAGAGTGGGGAAAACTGACATTTCGGAATATATTTTTGTGTATCGAGGACTGAGTAATAGATTACCCCATTTCAGAACTTCTTCAATAACGCCCTCTTACAATTTTTTTTTTATTAACGCGCTATTTCAAAATTGGAGAATCGGAGAAAATTTCATATGAAATACGGCGTTTTTTAATTCAAGTTGCTGTACTACCGAGATTATCTCGGGCTGGCATTTTTTTCGCAGGTCTTCACAAACGAAATAAAAAGTTGAATAAAAAAAAAATAGTGGAAAAGTAGATCCCTTGTATGTATGTATATTAAATTTCACGAAAATTGTTGAAGCCGTTTGTGTGATCCAGAACTAAAATAAATTCGGCTCGCTTTGCCTCGATAACTCACCTCTTTATGTTCTTCTTTTTGCAGAAAATTCCTATGTTATTGTTATTGCAAAACAACGACCTATAATATTTTTGTTGTATGGTTGTGCTTGAACTACAAATGGGTTTTGAATCAAATAAAGAAAAATTTAATAAAAAAAAAAATATCATAAAGTTAAAAATATGTTTGCATTCTGGAGTAGCTAAACTACTACACCTTTTCCAGTTTATATTCAGAAAGTTGCAATTTATATTCAGAAAATTACAATTCATATTCAGAATTTTCATTTCATATTCAGAAACCTACAATTCATATTTAGAAAGTTGCAATTCATATTCAGAAAGTTGCAATTAATATTCAGAAGATTACAATTCATATTAAGAATTTCCATTTCATATTCAGAAACCTACAGTTTATATTCAGAAAGTTGCAATTCATATTCAGAAAGTTACATTTCATATTCAGAAGGTTACAATTCATATTCAGAATTTCCATTTTATATTCAGAAACCTACAGTTCATATTCAGAAAGTTGCAATTCATATTCAGAAATTTCATTTCAAATTCAGAAAGTTACATTTCATATTCAGAAATTTACAATTCATATTCAGAAAATTGCAATTCATATTCAGAAAATTACATTTAATAATCAGAAAGTTACATTTCATATTCAGAAAGTTACTCATGGAGCATGAGTTTCTATGTAAATTTTTCAGGTAAAAAATTACATTGTTTTTTTCAAAACTTTTTTCTGAAGGGTAGAGTTCGTCCTTCATTCAAAAGGTCGTGGGTTAGAACAACATCGAACAACATCGAAAATTTGTTTTATTTAAAATCGGGGAATTAATGTAGCGTAATCCCTCGCATTCGGTCGGCAACCACCCGAGTGTATTTCTGCTATAAAAAACTTCTCATGCAAAATTTACATTCCTCGGTGGATGTCGTTCAGGGTCGGCATAAAACTGTAGGTCCACCGAATTCGTAAAAAAAAGTGAAGGAGTACTATGTTATTAGGCATATGGAACAGTTATCCTTAAATTCCATTTTTATTATGAGTAGGTATAAGTATATGACCGCACACACATGTAAAATTAAACAAAGTAAAATTTGTATGTATGTTTGAAAAAAGAAAACTCAAAAGCGTAAAGTGAAATTTTCTGAATATGAATTGTAACTTTCTGAATATGAAATGTAACTTTCTGAATATTAAATGTAATTTTCTGAATATGAATTGTAATTTTCTGAATATGAAATGTAACTTTCTGAATTTGAAATGAAATTTCTGAATATGAATTGCAACCTTCTGAATATGAATTGTAGGTTTCTGACTATGAAATGGAAATTCTGAATATGAATTGTAGCTTTCTGAGTATGGAATGTAACTTTCTGAATATGAATTGCAACTCTCTGAATATTAAATGTAACTTTCTGAATATGAATTGTAAATTTCTGAATATGAAATGTAACTTTCTGAATTTAAAATGAACTTTCTGAATATGAATTGCAACTTTCTGAATATGAATTGTAGGTTTCTGAATATGAAATGGAAATTCTGAATATGAATTGTAATTTTCTGAATATAAATTGTAATTTTCTGAATATAAATTGCAACTTTCTGAATATAAACTGGAAAAGGTGTAGAAAACTGTCGATTTTCGACAGTAGCGGGAACTCCTAGTATGTATGAATTTATTTTCATTTTTCCGATTAGTAGGTAATTCTCTTTTTGTTAGTCTTCCCCTCTAAGTTGTGCTCATGTTCATTAAAACTCTAAAAACTTACCACTTCTTCCAATTGTATGAAGGTGGGATGCCTACGAATTATATGTTTTTTAAGGTTGCTTGATGAGGTTTTGTAAGAGATTTTATTCTTGCAAATATTACACGTCGCTCGATGAGGCTCGTCTTTTTCAAAAAACTGCCACAAAAAAGTGTTTTTGGTTTTTCTAAACGACATTATTATCACATCACGCTTTAAACATCCGCTGCAACTGAAAATGTTAGAACGAATAAAACTCATAGCATAGCGAAATAAATTTTCATTTTTCTCCAGAGTACGGATGTCACATGTGCTTATGTATAAGCAAAAAAAAGGAGCGTTTGAATGGAATACTGGCTGTCACTTGTTATTTTTTACGTTCCAGTGACCAGGATCCACCAATACAGGTCGGCTCTTCAGATCAGCTGACTTCTTCTTTTTTTCAACAGCTATCCAATTTCTCTGCTTCTGCATATTCTATACATACATTCGTGTTTACTATTGGTCAAATTCTTCGTTCTCTGAGTTTCTCCATCATTCGCTCGTTAGCTGAATGTCAAATTATTTCGTTCTCCTTTCAGTTTTGACATTCCGTTTGACATTCAGCTCACGGCATGTTTGTGTGTATGTACCATGGACCGACCTGGTAATTGGATCATGCCAATGACTGAGAGAGTCATGAAGCAAATAGGAAGGAGAGTTCATCTGATTAGCTGAGTTCTTATGCTTCTTCCAAACCCCACGAACAGTAGCATTTTGCTTTTGTTAAAATATGGGTATTTCCATGGTGACGAACATGACATTCGTACGGATTCAACGTGAAGAAAAGTATCGATAAATAAATGTATATATTAATTTTTTCAATGTGGCCTTTGAATAGCTCTTTACAAGCACTTTGTTTAGTGAAAATGTTGGATCTACAGCAAAAAACGTTTCAAAAATATTTGCAAACAAACATACAGGAAAACTCTCAGGATTGGTTTTTTTTTTTAATTTTCTCATTGAAAGGGCCACTTAAAATTTAGAGTTTGTTTGCATTCCACCGCTGTGGTGCAGTGGGTAGAGTGCTCGCCTGCTATGCCAGAGGTCTCGGGTTCAAACCACGGTCCGAGCCAAACACCAAAACAATTTTTCTAATTAGTAAAAATCCAATTATTGGGTTTTTTAAGAGCAGCGGTCACCTCTCGGCAGTGGGCGGTATACCCTCCGAGAGTATTTCTGCCATGAAAAAGCTTCTCACAAAAAATGCATTCGCCGTTCGGAGCCGGCATAAAACTGTAGGTCCACCCAATTAGTAGGAAAAACAAAAAGGGGCACACCTCGAATTGGGAGAGAAGCTCGGCCATAAAACTCGTCAGAGTTATAATAGCGCCATTGTATTATATTATATTACATTCCAAATAATTTGACTAATGAATTTCAAGATAAAAATATTTCCTATTTACATGAAATAGAGTTTTTTCCTAAAATCCTTGAATCACATTTATGGTTTCTTAGTAATACACATAAGTTTTATTTACACATTTTTGTTTGTCTGTGACATAATTCTTTATTTTCCAACGAGGCATTCATTCAATTTTCACAATCGATAAAATTGGCTACGATACATTGATTGAAACCGAAGTTTTTGTCATTTTATTGGAGCAACAAAAATACACATGTTTATTTTTATACATTTTATTATGCGCCCGTCGGAATGAATACTTTTCCGCCAATCTAGCAATTCGTTTAACTGAGAAACATAGTTGAATGAGATGTCTTTTTTACGGCAAAGCTGAAGTACTGAATGTGTCGATCGTCATTTAAATACATTTAATTCAACTATGTTGTCAATTAAACGGATTGCTAGTTTGACGGAAAAGTATTCATTCTGATGGCCCTATTAGTCGTATTGGATTTCAAAAATGAATTTTTGATTATTTCATTATTGAAAAATATTTTATTATTCAAAAAACTGCCACAAAAAACAAAACACACAAATATAAAAAAAAAATACTTGAGAATAAATTTGCTGTATATCTTATAATCAGTAACACATATCTATGTATTTATGTACAAATTAATTTTCAATTGCCTATACCTTTGCAGTGTGTGAAAAATTTCCGGCAACACTGAATAGCATACAAATAAACAAATGCGGTGTTTGCGGTATACGGTGTTTGCGTTATGCGGTGTTTGCGGTGTAAACAACACTAAATACCGCAATATCATATAGGTTTTCAATCAATGCGGTGGCGGTGAATTTTTTTTCTGGGTACTTATTTTTTGAGCCACTTAAAAAATAAGTATTTTTGCGGTGCTTTAGAAAATGCGGTGCACCGCTGCTGATCTCTGGTACATATCCTTGCTTGTTATTTAATTACTCTGCCAGCGCACTCCTTTTTTAGACCTGATTTGTCAACAATACTTAAGCAAAACTTTTTTGCCGGGTACACATCTCAACCAGCAAAATTAACTTACAATAAGCTTAAAACAAGTTTTATGAAGTATACATACAAAACGCTGATTTTTCGTTTATAAAACAATTGAAAGTAAGCGAAATATAATCGAAACGGAACCTTGGTAATAAGTGTTGCAACTAAAGCTTAGATTAAATGTATCAAAGTAAGCTTTTTATAAGTTTTTTATATAAATCTTTATTTAAACTTTATTTTATTACATATAATAAGTGTGGAACTTATTTTAATTATGCAGTAAATTTATTTATATCGAAAATTCAATTGTTTTATACATGTCATTAGTAAAAGTTATAAAGTTATAAAGAATTAAGTACTTATGTTTTTTATATTGAGCGTGTATAATAAATTTAAATTAACCTTTGGCACCTGAAGCAGCTATCTTGATTCGATTTTTAGCAAACTGAAAGAATGGATTTGATGCAGCTATAAAGTCTTTTTCGTACCCACCATTCTCATGCACAAAGGTCTCTGGAAAGGGATAAATAAATATTGTTTAGATACTACGAACAGCTGGATACATTAATGTGATGCTACTTTACTTACGACGTATGGCTTCAGCAAGCGTTAAATTCCGAACACACGTCTTCTTGTCAGTTTCCTTCCAAGACATTTTTTCAGCTAAAGCATCAGTCATAATTTTTCACCAGGCTTGCTTAACAAATTTCTTTGAATTTGAGGAAGACATGATTTACACCTCTTATTTATTTATAAATTTACCTTATATTTATTCTTAATTTCACTGTTGAAGACAACTATTTTTCACTTTTTATTTTAAACAATTCAGATTTACTTCCACTTTTCAGAAAGAAACGGTACTTAGCGGCCTTTTTCCGTAAACATTTGCAATTCGCTTATATAGGTAACTGGTTTGTACAAAATACAAAAATATTTGCTTTTTAAACGTATAGTAAACGTCAACTTTTAAACACTTATAAAAGGTTTATTTTGAAAACGTTTTATAAACAAATAACCGAAACGCTTATTTCCTGCTTATAAGAGAAAATTTACTGTAAGTTTATTTTAAGAACATTTACAGAAATGTTTGTTGGGATGTACATACATATGCATGTGTGATGCTCGTTTAGCCGAGTGGGTAGAAATTCGTATCGAGCAAATTGTATTTTTCTCGTTTGCTGTTCAGTGGACGCTGGACAAAGATGACTAGAGACGAAGCTCTTGGGTTCATGAGAGCGCTGCCAAAATGCACATTTTTTTATAACACTGTTACCACTCTGTCGAAAATTATAAATGGGTATTTTACGCATTAGTTAAGGGAATTTTTTGGGTTTCCTTATGCTATCGGCGACTATCGTAATAAAACAATTTTGTATGACATTTTCTCTTTTTTGTATGACATTTTCTCTTTTTTTTATTTTATGCAGCACGCACTTAAATAAAATAGGAGTATTTGCTTTACACAGGATTCTGCTCTCTTGGCTGACAGCTTCCATGCAAAATATTAGAGACTAAGAGACTTTAAGAGAGTATGCCAGCTACTCATTAAACTGATCTTTACTGATTATGCCAATTTTTTCTATTGTGAATAAGTGAAATGGTTTATATTTTTTGTCGATAGATGTCTCCGCGATTTGGAAACAATCCTCGAATACCATACGTTAGAAAATTTTTTCCAATTCCGTACTTTAACGAACGGTGTTGGGTTGAGTCTTGGCTAGATTCGGAGATATCTACCGACAAAAATTTGAAGGCATTTCATCAAATAAACACACCTTTTTTCCAATTCATTTACTTTAACGAACGGTCGTATAATTTTCACTTGTTTTTATACCAGTGGTTGTTTTTTTCGCAAGTCTCTAACTCTTGCCCAAACGAATGCGAATAATATGTGTACATATCCTTGCTTGTTATTTAATTACTCTAAGAGCCCTTACATTACACACAAAATATCAATTTATTCAAGTAATCGATTGCCAATGAAAAACGAAGCCAAAAAGCGCTAAAATACATATAAGTTGATTAATGGACTAAGCTTATTAGTTAGCAATATTAAAAACACCCAAAATAGAAAACAAAAGGCAAGCAACTTTCATGTAAAATGTCAGAGAAATACATGTTTTCATTATAATCACTAGTTAAGAACGATTTTTTAGCTCATCTTCTGCGACAACAGCATCATCACCCACTGGCGAACGCCAGCAGTCAACAGTCAGCAGCTGTTGGCGTTTGTCTCTCTGGTTTGTCAATCGAAACGCACCTAATTGTTCGGTTAAACGTCTGTGACAAGTTGTAAGTTTTGAAGCTTGTGTGAAAGATATCTACTTCCTGTTGTTGCAATTAGATGCAGGTAAGTATGTACTTAAAACATATGCATACGAGGGCAGTGTTTTATAAGTCTGAGACTTTTTGCATTTAGCGCGCAGTAACATTAAATGCAACACTGGTCACTCTACTCAAGCTGCGCCATTTGGTTTGTGCCATTGAAAAGTCTTCTTCTTGATTGGCGCTTAACCGTCTACACAATTCTGGCCGAGTCCAACGGAGCGCGCCAGCTATTTCTGTTTCGTGCAGCGTGGCGTCATTTGGGAGGCAGCATCGCTGTCCACCTGATTTTCCCAACGCAGTGGAGGTCTCCCTTTTTTTTGCGTTCAGCGGGTTTCAACAGAAATACTACATAGCTGAAGTGATAAGATTTCGTCCACGTAATGAGCCCTTATAAGGAAATATGGTGAAATTTTCGAAAATGGGCGGTGCCACGCCCACTTATTAAAGGAGAAATTTTGAAAGTTTTACAAGTCATAACTCAGAAACCGTAGCAGGTACATATGTATACCGATGAAATTTGGTACGTGTGTACATGTATGTATGTACATACCTACTTAGGCAAATTGCCAAAATCGATTGACGACCACGCCCACTTTTATATATCGGTATTAATAAAAATATTTTACATGATATATTTGACAAATATTAAGATAATTTACATACATACATATTTGAGATTTGTGTCATGAGTCCAACTATAAGCATAAAGCAAGAAAAAAAAAACATGACAATTTTTTAAAATGGGCGTGATACCGTCTCTTTTTAAGCAAAGGAAGAGGGACCTTCAACAAATGTCAGCCCTATTCCAAATCTATCGTAAATGAGAGCACAATTAAAGAGTTTTCTCAAGGCTGAAACTTTCCAAAATAATCATAAATACTTCAGAATTACACAATAATCATAAATACTTCAGAATAGACACTTTTGTGATGGGACTACTTCGTTCAGCAGTCGACTGAAGTGAGAATGACAACTGCCCGCAAATGGGGAAAAAGAGTTAAAATGTATTGTCGCTCCGGAAGAAGAAAGACGCATGTCAGTAATGGCGTGGTTATGGTACCAATGCTGCTGGTCGAGCACCGTGTAATTGTTGTTGTGCACTCCGACGGTGAGAGAATTTTCGGACTCTCACATCCAGCAAATTTACTGTGTGAAGCAGGCAGCCAGCAGCCGAGGTTTCGGGGTAATATATGTGTTATGTTGTGTATGTGCTCTGTAATCATCATGTGTTATGTTGTGTATGTGCGCTCCTGATTTTGATTGGCAAGCAACATTGGTACCATAAACACGCTATAATTTGTCGACGAAAAAAGGCGCATTAAAAATATGTCGGGGAAGAAAGACGCTTTACAAAACATGTCGACGAAGATAGACGTATTAAAAAATATTTCGACGAAGAAAGATGCATTAGCATTATTAACTGCGAAGAAAGACGCATTAGCATTAATATTGACAAAGAAAAATAAAAAATCGAATACGTCTTTCTTTCCTAAAAAATATTTAAGTAAATGCGTATTTCTTTATAGTAAAAAAAATAAAGCGTCTTTCTTCGTTATCAAAAAAAAATAAAGAGTATTTCTTTCGAAAAATATTTTTAATGCGTCTTTCTTTGAAAGAAAAAAAGTTTGCGTCATTCTTCCTCAACAAAACCTGGACCTTTTTTTGTCTGCCTGTCTTTGTCTCTTCAGAAAAAATCTTTTTAAAATGAACCTAAAAGACCACAGGAAGCGAAAAACTTATATTCCTCGGAATGTTATATGTGTTTTATTCCCGGTTCTACTGAATAGAACGGAATATTTCTTTTGTATAAGATTAATGCTTTTTGACTACGTTTAACATTCCGGTAAAAGAGTTGCATTAAGGTGGTATATAGTAAGTACTGGATGCAAGTGACCCCAATCGCGCGCATAGGGTTAATACAATTACATATAAAGTAGAAACCCTCTTCTCAAGCTAAAGAGATTGGTGTATCAAGATTAGGGATCGGACCATATGTAAATACCGAAGATATGAAAAAAAATTAATTTTAGCGACATCTAGCGGCGTAAAAAATAAGATTTTTAAAGAAAAGTATTCGAAAAAGAAATCATATGTGTGGGCGTACGGCGAAATTTTGTTGTGATACGCTCTAATGTACATACATATCTGTGCCCGCAAATTAAAGTAGCCTAACTCAAAATATGGTGAACGGAGAAAACTCAATTTTTTGTCAAAATTCAAACCATTGGACCAATTCGGATTTTTAAAATGGGAAATAATGGATTTGTAGTGTTAGAGAAGGAATAGTTGTGAACCAGAAATCTTAAAGCAAGGTTAATTGCAAAAAAAATTGTCTTTTATAACTTAAGTGCTTTTATTGGATGCAATTTTTACGAAAAGCAGAATTAACTCTAGTTAAGTTCTTTTATTGTGTCGAATTCTTCCCAATAAGGTTTTTATTTCCATTTAACCCGAGTTAAGTGTTTTTAAGCGTAGACCTACGTTCGGGTCGAAAACGACCCGAAACGACCATTTAAGTGGATATAACTAACTAAGTAGTGGAATTAGAAGTCTTAGAGTTTTTGACTTTTAATTTTTGTTTGAAATGAATGAAATAAAATAAAAATTGTTTATCCGGAAATGATTAATGAAGACTCCCAAGCGAGAGGTTCAAAGCTATAACAGCTGGAACCGCCGAAAAAGGGGCGTGGTAGCACTGCTGTTTGATAGATAACAGCTGGTAATTGTGATGGAATCGACATATAGAGTCATGTGCAAAATA
This sequence comes from Urophora cardui, assembly GCA_960531455.1. Lineage (NCBI taxonomy): Eukaryota > Metazoa > Arthropoda > Insecta > Diptera > Tephritidae > Urophora > Urophora cardui. The sequence continues at coordinate 108,409,180 of OY482674.1, read as the reverse complement.
CATATGTTTATAAACCCAGTGATGAATCTTTATATTCGTTTATTTTTTTTTTTTTCGTTCAATTAAGGCATGTCTACAGCACACTCCATATGCGTATGACCATGAACCACAAACTTGTGATAAATTTTGTCAATGTTAGTATCACCTTGCATGAAGATTTAAAACATAGTACTAATAAAAGAGTTCTGGTTTTGGCCAGGACAGCAATCGCTATAAAAAACGACATGTTTAATATTGAATGGTAAACTATTTAAGTATTTGAATAAGCACGATGCTATTCCATTGCCACCACAATTTGCAAGGGTCTCATGCCACATATGTAGGTTGTCCGGAAACACAGTCATGTACAGTTAAATAAAAAGTGTATAAAGCGTTTATAAAAATATTCAGAAGATCGCAAAAAGGTGTAGGAAGGCATAGGCTAATCAGCACTATCTGACCCCGTGTCCGACTGACTATCGTTAAAAAATGAGTCCTTAATTGAGTCGTCGCTACTATAATCCATATTTAGAAAATCTTCTTCCTCCATGTTACCAGGATCCATACCTTGTAAAACGCTACACGATTGAAGTTTAATAACAATAATAACTAGCCGAAGGCCTGAGTTGGCAGTGCTATATAAAAAAAATATCTGTTAGTTTCTAGCTTTTAAGCTTAACTATCAATATTAATAAATAAATAAAACAATAACAATAATAATACACTGGCGATATTAAAACTCTAACGAGTTTTATTGCCGAGCTTCTCTCCCAATTCGAGGTGTGCTTCTTAACTATTGTTTTTCCTACAATTTGTGTGGACCTACAGTTTTATGCGAGCTCCGAACGGCGAATGCTTTTTTGTGAGGCCTTTTCATGGCAGAAATACACTCGGAGGGTATGCCGCCCACTACCGAGAAGTGACCGCTATTTATAAAAACCCAATAATTGGGTTTTAATCAATTAGAAAAAATTTGTGTGGTGTTTGTCCGGACTGGGTTAGAACCCAAGACCTCTGGTATAGCAGGCGAGCACTCTACGCACTGCACCTCAGCGGCCACATTAAAGTTTAATTGATGAAAAAAGGTGTTTTATGTATACAGTATATAATAATTAATTGAATTTCTATAATATATATCCTTGAAAAATCTCTTATCTCAGTTTATCATATCCACTTGCTTCCAACAAAAAAACCTAACTGAAGATAATAACGCATGAAATGAGAAAAGTATTCTAACAAAAAAACCTAACTCGAGATAAATTGTGTAAAAATAAAAAAAAATCACTTAAAATAACCTATTTCCACTTAGGCTATGAAAACAAAATTGACAAAAAAAAAATTATAATTTCTAACTCAAGTTAGGTTTTTTTAATAAACTGAAAACGCAAATAAATACGTCCATGAAGTACCCACATAACTCTAGTTAGGATGTTTTAATAAAACGATTTTTCATACAATACTAGACTTAAGAGATTTGCTAGAAGATAAGTTGTTTTAACTGGTGCAAAATGTTTCTATCTGAGTTAGGATAATTTTTATATCTTAATAACTTTTTAAATATTACTCCAATTTAAATGGGGATAAGACAGATCGATGGGTTTTCCTCCAAAGATTAACACTATAACAATAACTCAATTTCGCATTATCTCGAGTTAGGCTACTTTAATTTGCGGGCACAGATATGTTGTCCAAGGCCAAGGCAAATTCATTATGGTAATGGCACGGCGAATTCGGCAATATTCGCCTCGATTTCGCTTCGATTCGCTTTAAGTTTTTGTCCATCAAAATGTCAAACTCAAAGTAAAATTTTTCCTTGTTTGACATTCTCCTGTATTCTTCTGTACACGGTGAATTAAAAACGAGAAGTCAGCTGTTCACGTACCATTACCATATGAATGAATTTGCCTTGATGTTGTCTTTCGCTCCTATCCAAATGCTTTGCATGTTTACATTTGCATTGTATGTTCTTTCTATTTCTCTTCTTTCTCCTTCATACTACATACCTACTTAATACAATTTGAAACATAAACTGAATAATATAATAATAGCTTTGTTCAACAACTTTACTTGCAACAAGAGCACCAGTGACAAATTAAGAGTAAAAACGAGTAAAAGAGAAAATTATCAACCAAAGTTATTGAACACAAAATCGTAAACATTTGCAAGTAAACAGCTGATGCGCTGTTTTCACAATTTGATTTTTAGGTTAGGTTGTAATTGAAATGTTTGAAATTGAAAATGAATGTAAATAACTGAATTAGGAGGACGAAAATCTACTTTGGATATTCCACAACATCGTCAAGATTCCTTTTTGCGCTAATTTATTTAGTATGCAATTAGAAATTTGCGATTAAAATGTTGGCATATTTCCAATTGCAATTTTTGTGATCATATGTTTTTGACGCTTCTATTTTTTTTAAAGCTGCAAGTAGTTGCAAGTGAAAATTTTACTTGCAACTATTTTCAACTCTCTCGAAGTCTTACTCTCCCAATTTGGGTCTCTTTTGCAAATTTTTTGGGTTATTGAACATAAAATTCGTAACTATTTGTAAAAGCAATTAAAAACTTTGAGTTATTGAACAAAGCTAATAAATAATATATTCACTGAATATGTACAGTGAGTGCCACTAAAACCGTACAGTTGATATTTGGCTTTTTGGTGATAAATGGAAGAGGCTACTGGCGAGAGCAGAATGTAGCGCCGATAAATTAGTATGGGTACGTTCATTAAAATTTATAATTGCAGCAGTACAGCAACCCCGTTGCTTATTTTGCACTTGCCTGCTGATACTGAGCTGATATATTAGCTTTGTTAAATAACTCAAAATTTTTAATTGCTTTTACAAATTTGCATTTGCGAATTTTATGTTCAATAACCCAAAAAATTTGCAAAAGAGACCCAAATTGGGAGAGTAAGACTTCGAGAGAGTTGAAAATAGTTGCAAGTAAAATTTTCACTTGCAACTACTTGCAGCTTTAAAAAAAATAGAAGCGTCAAAAACATATGATCACAAAAATTTCAATTGGAAATATGCAAACATTTTAATCGCAAATTTCTAATTGCATACTAAATAAATTAGCCCAAAAAGGAATCTTGACGATGTTGTGGAATATCCAAAGTAGATTTTCGTCTTCCTAATTCACTTATTTATATTCATTTTCAATTTCAAAGATTTGAATTACAACCTAACCTAAAAATCAAATTGTGAATACAGCGCATCAGCTGTTTACTTGCAAATATTTACGATTTTGTGTTCAATAACTTTGTTTGATAATTTTCTCTTTTTCTCGTTTTTACTCTTAATTTGTCACTGACGCTCTTCTTGCAAGTAAAGTTGTTGAACAAAGCTATTGATATAACAGTAGGGATGCCAGATACCTTTCCCGAAAAAATCAGTACATTGCCTTCAAAAAAAAAAAACAAAAACAATATATGCGGAGAAAATCGTCTTTATTACTGGCATTTTGTTTTTGTTTCCGTATTGTTAATTGTCACTCATGTTTCTATGACATTTAACGTTCGCGTTGCTTCTTCCTTCCTAATTGTTTCATGGTTATGCAGTGGTTATGCTTACGAGCAAAACATCGATGAAATTCGGACACATTTTCGTCATCGGTGAGAGATACAATAATAATACAATGGCGCTATTATAACTCTGACGAGTTTTCCCAATTCGAGGTGTGCTCCTTTTTGTTTTTCCTACTAATTGGGTGGACCTACAGTTTTATGCCGGCAAATGCATTTTTTTGTGAGAAGCTTTTTCATGGCAGAAATACACTCGGAGGGTATGCCGTCCAATGCCGAGAGGTGACCGCTGCTCTTAAAAACCCCAATAATTGGATTTTTACTAATTAGAAAAATTGTTTTGGTATTTTGCTCGGACCGCGGTTTGAACCCGAGACCTCTGGCATAGCAGGCGAGCCCCTACCCCCTGCACCACAGCGGCCATCGGTGAGAGATGGTTACGCTTAAATCGATGATTAGAGCGCACATAAGCAACATAACACATTATTACCCCGAAACCTCGGTGTGCTAGGTGCTTGTTTCACCCAGAAAATTTGATCGATGTGAGAGTCCGAAATTCTCTCACTCGTCGGAGTGCACAACAACAATTACTCGTTGTCTTAAGCATAACCACGGCATTACAAACGTCAAATGAAAGCAGTTGGAGAATTAAAAACAGAGCATGGTGATAAAAATGAATTTTCTTTAGTGTCGGCTGAAAATCAGTACAAAATCCAAAAAATCAGTATTTCTTAAGGTTTTTAGAACCATCAGTACGAAGCACGAAAAATCAGTATTGTACTGATCAAATCAGTACGTCTGGCAACCCTATATAACAGCATTATTAAAAGTATTTGCAATTAATTTGTGTTATTAAAATTACATTATTGCATATTCCATTAAATATATAGCAATCATGCTTACCCTTCTATTTCTATTTTTTTAAAGCAAAAACTGCAGACACAAATTTTCTGTTGCCGATTATTCAAACAAACTGCACGGTTGATGTGTCAAACGAACGTTTGAATTTTGCAGGTGTTGCCACAAACACGCGAAGAACGTGATACTTGCAACACTGCGGTTCTGATTGCCGTCGCGAACGTACCCTATCTAAAGCTGGGTATCCACATCCTAAGAAATTGCTCAAGAAAAAATTGGCATTTATTTCTTAAGTAATTTTGACGTTTAATCGTATATATTTCTTGGCGAAACCAGCGTTGCCAACCCCATTTTTCGTCAAAATTTGTAATAGATTTCCTTGTGGATACTGCTTAAAGAAAATTTGACACAAGAAAATTTCTTGACCATTTCTTAAGCGTTTTTAACACGCTTTTATTAGTTTCACCTGTATGTATGTATGCATGTATGTATGTAATTTCTAGCTGCTGTCTAAAAATATGCAACATATTTACTAATGAGATTAGGTTATAACCACCGCTATGTTCCAACAGATGGCGCGCGTGTATTTATATTTTTAAAATATTCACTTATTTTATATGGAGTTTTAGCATTTCTTGTGATGTGGATACCCTGCTTAACCTAGCATAAAGGTGTAATAGTAGGTAATGATGCAATGTGAATACTGTTTCAAGTTTACAATGAAACATAAAATAAATACTTCTATGACAAATTCATGTTTCGAATAGAAAAAATAACTTTTTTGAATTATGATGGAAGTTTGGTTGGGAAAGGCGCTTTTTTGAACATGGTCATTTTATGATCTTTTTCAGTGTTTAATTTTCTTTTCGTAATAGTGGGATTATTTTGGGAGTCGCTGGCTGATATACATGTAATAATTAATTGTTTATTAATCTTATTGAGTACCAAGTTCAGTAATAAAACTTATATTTTAATTGACTCAATTAATTTGGCATGTCTAAACATAATACCTAAGTATGTTCGTTGAATCCTTGCCTTACATCTTACTATAATAATTATAATACAATGGCGCTATTATAACTCTGACGAGTTTTATGGCTGAGCTTCTCTCCCAATTCGAGGTGTGCTTCTTTTTGTTTTTCCCAATAATTGGGTGGACAGTTTTATGCCGACTCCGAACGGCGAATGCATTTTTTGTGAGAAGCTTTTTTATGGCAGAAATACTCTCGGAGGGTATGCCGCCCACTTCCGAGAGGTGACCGCTGCTCTTAAAAACCCCAATAATTGGATTTCTACTAATTAGAAAATTTTTTTTTTGTGTTTCCTCCGACTGGGGTTTGAACCCGAGACCTCTGGGATGGCAGGCGAGCACTCTACCCACTGCACCACAGCGGTCTTAAATCTTGAATAGTCAAAATTGAAGAAGACGATGACCAAAATACGCACACTTTTTGCAATTCGTGTTTCTGGAACTGTTTCATGATTTTCTGGACTTTAAAGAACGCTATGAATATTAAAAATTAAAGGTTCAGACATTGGTGACTTATAAGTATTTCTGTATCGTTAACCTTATTGTAACTTTATTGCTATCCATGTGAGCTATTAGTGGTGCCGTAAATCTGTAAACACCTGACACATGTCGAGGCAGATCTTGGAAGGTAGGCGCATAGGTGAATTCAGAAATTTTCCATGTATTTTGTTATTGTAATTGGTAGATTGTAATGTCAAAATAATATTTCTCCTTGTTAAAATCTGAATTAGCTTGGGACTTGTCCATTACTATTGGCCATGATGTGAATTCGCTTTGATTTTGATATTATAATCTACCTTTGAAAATAAAAAAAAGAAGTTTCTGAATTCGCTTATGCGCCTAGCTTCCTATGTCTGCTTTCACAAGTGTAAGCTGCTTACGGATTTAGGGTTGCTAACCAAAATCCAATTGGTCTGTAAGTTAACGATACAGCTACAGAATTACGATAAGGCACCAATGACTAGTAACACAGCTTGTCGTAAGGTTGGTTGAATCAGCTGTTTTATAAGGTTACAGATAAGTCACCAATGTCTGCACTTTAAGACATTCGATCATGACTAAATGATTTAAATAGTCCGCGCAATAGAAAATCGCTCTTCTTCGCCAAATCTAATAAGCTGTCAAATTATTGTCCTTTGTTTTGATTCTGCATTCCTGCACATGGTAATTGTGGAAATAACTTGTGTTCAGTGGCGGTTTTTCTGTTTTTTGCAGTCTTAGGCACTCTGCACACGAGGCGTATCGTCATAGACGCGTACCAGACATTTCATGTAGCGTCGATTTCCCTACGCCTCAAGATCTGCACACGAAGCGACATAAAACTTCGCTGCACAAAACAAACAAACAAATTAATAATACGGTATTTGCTTTAAATTTCGAAGCTTTAAATAGAAAAGATGAAAAATTTTATGGAATCTTCCATTTTTTTTAATTATACACAAATTTTTTCCGATTTTTTCCACAAATTTTACTGCTTTTATAAATTTCACCATGTGGAAAAATGTAAACAAACGTCTTCTTCTTCCTGTTTTCTAAGCGTAGTACGCCTAGCTACCAGCACTGCTTTACGCCAAGCGACATGTAGCCAGCATACTTTGACGAATGCATGAAGCTGACGACTCGTGTGCAGCCTTCAATTGAAATATACGTGCGCGACATCAAAGCGTACAGTAGAGCTGCAAAACCATCGATAGTCGGACCACTCGATAGTTTCGATAGTCGAAAAAAAACTATCGATACTATCGATAGTTTTTTATGAATATTTCACTAAAATCAAGGCAAATTCATTCTTATGGTAATGGTACGTGAACAGCTGACTTCTTCTCGTTTTTAATTCACCGTGTACAGAAGAATACATGAGAATGTCAAACAAGGAAAAATTTTACTTTGAGTTTGACATTTTGATGGACAAAAACTTGAAGCGAATCGAGGCGAATATTGCCGAATTCGCCGTGCCATTACAATAATGAATTTGCCTTGACTAAAATAAAAAGAGTGATGGTTTCGTTTACAGTTTTCTTTCCAAAAAGTCTTTAATTTTTTACGCAAAACAATAATTAAATAAAAGATCAAATGAGAATTAGATACTTCACTTACACTGAGAGAAAAATCAACCAAACGTTGGTTAATAGTACTAATTTCACACTTGTTTAATATTACAATTAAAATTGTTGATATATTAGACAGTGTTTTTGGTTATATTAACCATGATATTTGTTGATATAACAAAATGTTCGTTCAAATCTTCAACCAATTTCTTGTTACTATTAAACAATTTGTTGGTTATATTTTTATGCCAGTAGCAGCACTGATATGTATGATCTATAAGAGAGTGTTAATATGTTAACTGAATAACAAAGAAAATTCCAAATACTCACTCTCTCGCTCTCTACAATTCGGGTCCAGCCATTCAACTTCGTCAAGCACAAACGGTGTTGAAGGCGATGGTAACAACAGAGCCGAAGCCATAAAACTTCGTAAATATTTTTACTTTTTTATACTCAGCTGTACTAGTACACAGAGTATTATAGTTTTAATCACATAACGGTGGATTGTAACACCATAAAATAATCGAGATAGATATTGACTTATATATATCAAATTGATCAGGGTGAAAAAAGAAATCGATTGAGCCATGTCCGTCCGTCTGTCCGTCTGTCTGTCTGTACGCACGATAACTCGCGCAAATATTGAAATATTTTGATGAAATTTGGAATGCAAGTTGGTATCAAGACTGGAACGGATGGTATTGAAAATGGGCGAAATCGGACCATGACCACGCCCACTTCCCCTATATAGGAAAAATCGGAAATTTTGTATCTCAGTCACTAATAGAGCTAGAGTGATAAAATTTCACCCACGTGTGGAGCTCAGGCTCTTATGAAGAAATTTGGTGAGATTTTGAAAAATGGGCGGTGCCACGCCCACTTATTAAGGCCAAACATTGAAAGTTTTATATGTCATAACTCAGAAACCGTTGAAGATATATCGATGAAATTTGGTAGGCGTGATATACTTACTTGGGAAAATGTTTGGACGAAAAATTGCCAAAATCGGTTAACGACCACGCCCACTTTTATATATGGGTATTATAAAGTGGCTTAATAAAAACATTTTAAGCGATATCTCTGTCAAATATAAAGGTATATCATTGAAATTTAATGGCAGGAGTCCAACTGCGGATATAAAACGAAAAGCACAAAAATTTTGGAAAATGGGCGTGGCACCGCCTCTTTTTAGAAGCAGGAATATACGAGATTTCTGAGCCCATAACTCGACAAGTAATTGAGATATTATGACGAAACTTGGTGTGTACATTTTTATTACTTGTGGTAATACATGTTCAAAATTTTAGCGAAATCGGTTGGCGACCACGCCCACTTTTATATATGGGAACTATAAATGGGCCTAATAAAAATATTTTAAGCGATATCTTTGTCAAATATAAAGATAATTCATTGAAATTTTGTGGAATGAGTCCAACTATGGACAGAAAACAAAAAACACAAAAATTTTGGAAAATGGGCGGTGCCACGCCCACTTATTAAGGGGCAAACATTGAAAGTTTTATGAGTCATAACTCAGAAACCGTTGAAAATATATCGATAAAATTTGGTACGCGTGATTTACTTACTTAGACAAACGTTTGGACGGAAAATAGTTAAAATCGGTTGACGACCACGCCCACTTTTATATATGGGTATTATAAAGTGACCTAATAAAAACATTTTAAGTGATATCTTTGTCAAATGTATAGATAATTCATTGAAATTTTGTGGCATGAGTTCCACAATAGACCGGAAACAAAAAATTGAAAAATTTTGGAAAATGGGCGTGGCACCGCCTCTTTTTAAACAAAGGAATATACGAGATTTCTTAGCCTATAACTCGACAAATAATTGAGATATTAAGACGAAACTTGGTTTATATACTTTTATAACTTGTGTTAATAGACATGCAGAAATTTATTCAAATCTGGTTATAACCACGCCTACTTTTTAACAAAGATATTTCTGGAAGACCATTTGGGAATTTGTAACTTGACATTTTTGTAACTAGAAGTCATAAAGGAATGAAATTTTGCACAAAGAATAATATTCATATGCTTAGTTGGATAACTGACAAAAAAATTGAAATTGTTTGAAAAATTTTGGAAAATGGGCGTGGCTACGCCTACTTTATGCGGCACTCGCTTATATAAAATACACCGTGATTCCATCAAACGCAAACAAACAATGAAAGCATCCAGCTGAGTATCTAATGTTCGATTCCACTCGAACTTAGGCTTCCTTACTTGTTCAATTTAAAATTTGCACTTGATTTGAAAAAGGTTTCATTTGACTTGAAAACGCTATAGTAATAAAACTAAAAGTAGTACATTTGTTTTTTAGCATCTTTGGCGCTGACTAGTACATAAGGCACATTGTTTATACATTTCATTAATGTAAAATACCGATAATCAAAAGGCACACTGTTTAAACATTTCATTAATGTAGAATACACTCTGCTTTAAATAAATAAAAAAACAAAAAAATACGAAGGAAATTGATGAGTCATATAACCGAGTTTTCAGTCCATAAAATATCCTTTTTGTTTCACATGAACGAAATCGCCAAAAATAACGTTTTTATCAGATATCTTTGATATTACGTTAACAATTAAACGGGCTAATTTAAAAAAAAATTTTTTCTGATTTTTACAAGTTTTTATAAAAAACTTAATTTGAAAATCAAAACTTTCAAAAATCGGAAAAAATTAAAAATTTTGACATTGGCCAGATGTCATTTAGCGAGGTGTGGTTCAATTACTACAAGTTATATATCGTTAGAAGCGTGGATTTTAGTCGCCACTTACGACAGACATTCCTTACCACGGGTATATTCTAAGCCCCCTAACCCGCTGGGGTATTAATTTGACCAATTTGATATCGAAATCCAACTCCTCCCTAATATTCAGTATTCTTATCTTGGGACCACTTGGGACAAAACTACAAGTATGAATAGAGCATGGAGCAACAATAAAGGAGAATGCATAACATCAGCTGACTTCTTCTTCAATCTTCATAAACACACGAACACAAGCATTTTTTTTATTGACATATGCCACAAACACACGCACCCTAGCATTTCCATAGGGGCCGAATCTGTCAAATTCTTCTACATTTCTCTTTGCATGACACTTCTGGCCCCACTATGTATGAAGGTATGTCGTCATGCGAAAACCTTTATGGTTGAATCATGGAATAGAGATAACCATCGATAGTGGAAAAAAACTATCGATAGTGACACGAAAAAAAAACTATCGATACTATCGATAGTGCCATCGATAGTGCCATCGATAGTTTTGCAGCTCTAGCGTACAGCTTTCGTCTGTAGTATCTAATACGCGTCTAAAAGAGTACGCTCCGTGTGCAGAGTGCCTTATACATATACATACCGCGGTCGAGCGGTAATCGCGTTTTCTCTTTGGCTGCAACGATCATACATAAATTACACTGGATCACAAAATGAAATTTTTTGTCTGTACTTTCAACGTGACTATCCTACCTATATGTAAAATCGGTCGCTGATTCCGAAAATCATTTTTAATTCTGTGAGAGAGGCATTGCAGTAGAGCTGCAAAACCATCGATAGTCGGACCACTCGATAGTTTCGATAGTCGAAAAAAAAACTATCGATACTATCGATAGTTTTTTATGAATATTTCACTAAAATAAAAAGAGGGATGGTTTTGTTTACAGTTTTCTTTCCAAAAAGTCTTTAATTTTTTACGCAAAACAATAATTAAATAAAAGATCAAATAATGGGACCGTCAGAATGAATACTTTTCCGGCAATCCAGCAGCGTTTAACTGACATATACTTCAATTTCATATATTTGTTACGGCAAAGTTGAAGTACTGATTGTGGCGATCTTCATTCAAATACATGTAATTCCACTCTGCTGTCAGTTAAACGGATTGCTGGATTGACGGAAAAGTATTCATTCTGACACCCCTATAAGAATTAGATACTTCACTTACACTGAGAGAAAAATCAACCAAAAGTTGGTTAATAGTACTAATTTCACACTTGAAATGGAATCAATGTGAATTTTGTTTAATATTACCATTACCACTGTTGATATATTAGACAGTGTTTTTGGTTATATTAACCATGATATTTGTTGATATAACAAAATGTTCGTTCAGATCTTCAACCAATTTCTTGTTACTATTAAACAATTTGTTGGTTATATTTGTATGCCAGTAGCAGCACTGCTATGTATGATCTATAAGAGAGTGTTAATATGTTAACTGAATAACAAAGAAAATTCCAAATACTCACTCACAACGGAGCCAAAGCCATAAAGCGTAAATATTTTTACTTTTTTTTTTAGATATGAATTAACCAATATTTTCGTTAATATAACAAATATACACGTTGGGGAAACCAACTTTCTGTTTGATATTGATTGTTACCCAAATATTGGTTAATGGTACAATGAAAATGTACATACTACATTTTTTCCTTTTGACATGAATAAATCAACCAATAAAAGATTAACCAAGAAGATGGTTGAAAAAACCATTGTACTTTTTTCTCTGTGTATGTATATAGCATTTTCTGGTTAAATTAGACCTTAAAAAGAGCGATGGTTTCGTTTACATTTTACTTTTCAGTCTTTAATTTTTTTTTTAACGCATAACATTAATTAATTAACAAAAGAACAACAAATAGGAATTAAATACTTCACTTATATATATAGCATTTTTTGGTTAAATTAAACCTTTTTCAATTTAAAATTTGCACTTGATTTGAAAAAGGTTTCATTTGACTTGAAAACGCTATAGTAATAAAACTAAAAGTAGTACATTTGTTTTTTAGCATCTTTGGCGCTGACTAGTACATAATGTTATGTTCAGACACAACCTTAATTGAACATTAAGAGCCTTCATTCAATTTTCAAGCCCAATGATTCTCAATTTACCATACAAAAATTGACCAAGTTAATGCTTCATTAGAAATTAATGAGTTGTTAATGAAGAACAATTCTGCATGCAACCCTGTTAAAAGGCTTGTTTCATAAGTAAAATGAAATGTCATGAAAAGAGAAATGTGATTAGCGTCAGTGTCCACTAAACAGGTTGGTTCGTCAGATCCGCTGCATTCTTGTTCTTCTTCATCACCTATCAAATTTGTTTTTATTTCTGCTTATTTTATACATGCATTCGTGTTTACGATTGGTAAAAATTGTGAGATGAATGTCAAATTATTTCGTCCTCCTTGCACTTTTGACATTTAGGTCACGAGAGTTTGATATTCAGCTCACGGCGTGTATGTGTGTATGTATCTTGAGCCGACCTGTTAAATGGGCCAAGTAAATTAAATATGTCTGAACACCAAATCTAAAGATGTTCAATCAACCCCAATTAACTTAATTAATTTTTATGTCTGAACATGATATAAGGCACATTGTTTATACATTTCATTAATGTAAAATACCGATAATCAAAAGGCACACTGTTTAAACATTTCATTAATGTATAATACACTATGCTTTAAATAAATCAAAAAACAAAAAATACGAAGAATTTCAGTTATGGGGGAGGATAGGTATGGGTATTTTTTTTTTATTTTTTGTATGGTTACGTTTTTGAGATAACGGTAATTTTGTGTTTTTTGTTATCACTTTATTCAAAAATTATGTTCGCTGGAGTTATGCTTCTAACAATATACAACTTGTAGTAATTGAACCACACCTCGCTAAATGACATCTGGTCAATGTCAAAATTTTTAATTTTTTGCGATTTTTGAAAAAGTTTTGATTTTCAAATTAAGTTTTTTATAAAAACTTGTAAAAATCAGAAAAGTTTTATTTTTTTAAGATTAGCCCGTTTAATTGTTAACGTAATATCAAGGATATCTGATAAAAACATTATTTTTTAGCGATTTCTTTCATGTGAAACAAAAAGGATATTTTATGGACGAAAAACTCGGTTAGATGACTCATCCGTGTATAGACAAAAGATAAAATTTGTTTGTGACTTCACCCTCTCATAGGGTTAGCGTTAATCAGAGGTTGAGTAAACGGCCCTTAAGCTAAAGATATAGATACTTATGTATTGTGGAACGATTTTTCGTCATCCTTGTGAAAAAATCGTTCCACAATACATCATATTCCTACCCCGTCGGAAAACCAAGCAAAAAAAGGAATAATGAAAATTACTTAACTATTGCTTGTCATTATATATCAGAAGATTTCAAATTGCGATTAGCTGTACTGTAGACACAAAAGCTGCTGTCAGATACAAATCATTCCGCAGCTAATATATTGGAAACCTTGCACCATGTTCCATGGGAGTTACCGTGTTTTGCACCTTCATTGAATTTAGCTGTGCGAGCAAATTGTTTCTTATTTTAAAGGCAGTACTATTGAATATGAGAAGTTTAAGGCCGCGCAAGAAGTCTATAGTGTTTTGCAAAAAAAAGTTGTAAAACGACGCCCTATACACGGATGAGTCATATAACCGAGTTTTTAGTCCATAAAATATCCTTTTTGTTTCACATGAAAGAAATCGCTAAAAATAATGTTTTTGTCAGATATCTTTGATATTACGATAACAATTAAACGGGCTAATTTTTAAAAAATATATTTTTTCTGATTTTTACAAGTTTTTATAAAAAACTTAATTTGAAAATCAAAACTTTAAAAAATCGGAAAAAATTAAAAATGTTGACATTGACCAGATGTCATTTAGCGAGGAGTGGTTCATTTACTACAAATTGTATATCGTTAGAAGCGTGGATTTTGGTCGCCTCTTACGACAGACATTCCTTAACACGGGTATATTCTAAGCCCCCTAACCCGCTGGGGTATTAATTTGACCAATTTGATATCGATTTCCAACTCCTCCCTAACTTCAATATTCTTCTCATGTGACAAAACTACAAGAATGAATAGGGATAACCATCGATAGTGGAAAAAAACTATCGATAGTGACACGAAATAAAAACTATCGATACTATCGATAGTGCCATCGATAGTTTTGCAGCTCTACATTGCAGAGGCATTGCGCGACTTGGGTGTATTTACTTGATCGCCTATAACTTTTCCATTTTACCATGGATTTTCTTCGTTGATAGCTTATCTTTTTCCCAATAGAATGGAGCTTCACGTAAAGGAGTAAAACCGAAGGTGAAAACATTGGTTTTAAAGATATTGCCTGACAAAGTCAATTTTTTCTTCAAAAAATCGTAAAAAATCGAAAAAATTCAAATTGAATCGTTAATATTTCAGAAACTATAAGAGTTAGGGAAAAATGTTATAGCAGCCATGAAAAGGAAATTTAATTTTCTTTCGTTTGGTGTCACTCCAAGGAAGATAGCTTACTGCGTTAAAGAGGTATAAAGGATTAAGTGGAGCAATTAGCCAAATAACGGTAAATTGCCGATATCTCAAAAACCTTCCCATAGAATTAAAAATGAACCCGATTTTCGGAATCAGCGACCGATTTTACATATAAATAGGATGGTCGCGTTCAGAGTATTTTTTGGCTGTAGAGCAGTGTTATCGCGCCATGAACTCAATCGAATCGTGAATTTAGATCTAAGTACTGGAACCACCTGGATTTACATATATCCGACAAAAGCTGCCACTCCACCTGCACTCCATAGAACATCTGAGGAATATTTTTGGCTTAGCCATGGGTAATGGCGCAATTTTTTTGGCGCTGATACAATAACTCCAGCGCCACTCGTGGCGCCAACTCACGGTACTGGCGAAATAACACCTTTAGCGCAATTGTCATGGAATAATCGATAAATAACATTTTTTCGCTGGTTACTGTTCACCATCCCCGTTTTATTTCTTTTGGCGCAATTCTGCTTACATATACGATGGCACAATTAATTTAAATTTTCATAATCATTTGGAAACATATTCCGTATATTTGTGAAAATATGCTGGAAATTAGAGTCACATAGATCACTATCAAGCATACATAATTGTGACGGTGTCATACGTATACATATACTATGGTGCTGTTATTGGCGTTGTGGTTTCGCCATTTTACGGGTTGGCTTTCCAATAATGTCACACGCCCCGAGAAAAACGACTTTTACTGGGTTGTAGGGGAGGTGGAGTAGGTTCTGAATCAGTTAAATTTAGGCGCCGGACGTACCTAGTTTTCCCGGAATTTGTTAAAGTTGTTAAATTTTTACCAATAACAACTCCATTTCCTCATTTACAAAACAAATTTCACTCTTTATTTTAGTCACAACACGTATATTACTAATATATTTAATAAATTTTACAATATTGCGTTAAAATCACTTTTATTAAAAATGTTGCTAATAGCGACTTCACAGGGTGTACTACGCAGAAGGACATCACCGTGGCGGTAGCCACGGTTAGGGCACACGTCCGGACGGATGGCGTAGCCCAGGGTTATTTTTTATAAGCGCGGCCGAAGGCCGCCAACGCAGAAAAGTGTTCTGCGCAAAAGTTTTTTCTTTATCTATCGAATTTATATGGAGTTACTAAACTTTAACCATAAATTCCTCGAAAACGAGGTACGTCCGGCGCCTAAAATTTACGGATTCAGAACACCCTTCCCTTCCCCTACCACCCGGTAGAAGTCGTTTTTTTGGGGGCGTGTGACATTATTGGAAAGTTTCCCCTTGAGTTGGCGCATTTCTCAAATCGGAGTTAGCGCAATAACGCCAGGGTTGGTGTTAGCGCAATTGCGCCGCGCAGCGCAGTGTTACCCATGCCTATTTTGGCTTTGTGCGATTTCCTTTAACACGCACTGTATATGCTGCATATGATCAAAATCGCCAAAAAGTGCAATGGATAGACAGGCATATACATATACATACACAGTACATATATGTATGCAACTATTTATGCAAGTTTTTAAGTACGAAAGCAAGTGGGTATATATATATTTCTACCTACCAAAATCTTTTAAAAACAGCAGCCAATGCACTCAGCTGTCCTCATGCAGAGTCGGCAAACATTTTATTTTATTATTATTTATTTCCTTTCTTTGTCATTTTTCATTCGCACCTCTTTAAATGGAATTCTGCTTCTTTTGTTTTCTCTCACTTGTCGCACAGTAAATATATACATACATATAAAAACATCCATTCTTTCACATGGTTATCGTTTCTTTTTTGAACAATTCCGTTTATATATATGTATTTTCCATTAATTACATAGTATATATGTATGTACTATGTATATTATTTAAAAATACTTTATTTCTTTGCAAAAAAGTATTATGTTTCTTCCAAATTTTCAACTTCGTCTGCTGCATTCATCCAATCAACTAACCTAAAAATCATAGATAACCTAAAAATGGAAGCAAAGAAAACGATGACGACGAAGCCGACGCCGACGTTGACATCGACGATGACAGCTGCAAACAGTGTTGCCACTGAAAAAAATTTTACCGACCAAATTACCGCCCAAGTCCGCCAAAAAAGGTCCAAAAATCAGAAGTCAACTTAAAATGGAATTATATATTTATTTTTAAATACATATGTACATACTAAGTAATCTTGACTCCCACTCATTTAATTCATAACTAACACTAGACTGTCGCCGATCTCTAAAAGAGATGGCCAATCAGACCTGTCTGCACCTCGTGTAGGTCCCGGGACATAGGGATATCAATGGCAATTGTAGGGCGGATGAACTTGCGAGGCAGGGCACTACCGAGCAGGCTCTTCCATAAGGCATAGGTATGCCTTAGCCAGAAACAAGCTAATTCTTAAACAGCATGTCTATAACTAGCAAGCGATAGATGGCAACAGAAGCCAGTATGTCGAACATCAAGGCACATCTGGCAGAAATGGGTTCACAAGCGACCCCATCAAATAAGTACTCGAACCTTGTGGTGGTACTCACAGAACACTGCCTCATCGGGAAACACGCAGAGAGGCTAGGTGCACCCTACCGCAGATGCTGCATAAGCTGTAAAGATGATGAGGCGAGGAGACAATCGAACACCTCATCTGCCACTGCTTTGCTCGGCTCTTAACACCGGCAGACAACGCTTTCTTGGGACGTCCTTCCTGGATAGCCTATGCAAAGTCACTAAAGTGAAATAGTTCCCTGAAGAGAGCGCTCACCAATTGATCGCTCAACAAAGTGAACTAAATTTCCCAACTCTAATAGATATGCGAATAGCGTGTTTCACTAACAATAAAAGAACTTTACACGGGAAAGATAAAATGTTTAGCGTCCGAGAAATTGTCTCCACTAAAATATTTATATTACAAATCGGACCAAAATTGATTTTAGCCGCCCAACAGCCCAAAGTAAATTTATCGGACCAGATTTGGTCCGAAAGGCCCAATTTCGGCATCACTGGCTGCAAATACATCAGCCGAGACCGCAGTAGTAACCCAATAAGCACGAAACGAATTTTGGAGAAAAGTTTCAATTCTCATGTTTATTTATGTATATAATATATATATTATACAACTTCATACTTTCAGATAATTTTAGTTGAAGAATATCGATAGATATAATTGTCGTTTTCGATTCGCCATCACACAAGCGAGGTCGGATCGAACAAAAATGTTTAAACCCATAATGAGTAGTAGCCATACTCGCTAACTGGTCGATAAAAATTTCCCTCTGCTCGCTAGCATTCACATATAAATTTGACAGAAGGAAATTTATAGCCAGCAGAGAAATTGTGAATCGAAAGCGGCTAATATCATTTTCAAATGGAGAAACAAGAATATTTCCATATCAAAAAATTTCCCTTTTTCTGGACTCCAGAATCTGGAGAATGGACTGTTTCTCCAATTGATTTCAAGTTAAAAATTAATGTTGGAAATTAGAACTGGATTTGATTTTTCCAACAAAAATGCTTATTAGGTAGAAACAAGCAAACACAGAGCCAACAGCGGTGCTGACGTTTCGTCGACGGCGATGACGACGACGTTGACAGCGATATTATTGGAGTAACCCAGGCAAAATATAAAACAAACCAGAAAAACATGTAAATATGTACATATGTATTTTGGCCGATTTCATGCATTTTGAAGGTTAGAACGACCATTATCTTTTACTTTTTTGGGAAACGTGTTTTTGTTTAAATTATAATTTTATTTTATTATTCGCCACCAACTTCTCATTTGTTTTTTTATCTTCACACTTACATGGAATTGCACCCATCGTGCGCAATAAATGAAAACAAAGGGGACGGTGGCGTCGAGTTGGGCGACGCAGACGTGAACGTGTAGGCAGGCAGCAGAACTAAAATGAAAACCCTGCAGGGAAAATCTCTAGTTCCGAACTAGGTCGCTTCTAGTGCATTTTTCGACACTACTAGTGCGAGCTAAATCTCTTTTGCATGTTATCAACTGGCGAATTTAACACGGCGATGTCCTAGGCGGTGTCAATTGTCACTCTCAGCACTACATTTTCGATAGTTCCGAACTAGTACTTAATTCTACAGTTTCCACTAGTTCGTTTATTTGCACAATTTCGATAGTTCCGAACTAGTACTTAATTCTGAAGTTTCCACTAGTTCGTTTATTGGCACAATTTCGATAGTTCTGAACTAGCTACAAGTACCTACAAATTCTACAGTTTTACATCTGCCGCTTAAGTGCAGCCTTTGACACACTTCGTGCAACTAGCGCGATGGCCGACTGGCTAACGCATGTGCCTTTCAATCTGAGGGGCGCGGGTTCGAATCCTGTCGGTGTCAAGTATGATGAAAATTTTTTTTTTGTTTTTTTTTTTTAATATTTTTTTATTTATTTATTTATTAAAAATTTACAATAATATTTAAAAAGTAATAAAATAAAAAAAAATTAAAAATAAGCCTCAGGGATCGGAAAAGCATAATTAGGGGAACATTTCATTTCATACAAGATGCAAATAGAAACCTCTTTATATAAAATGTTTCACTAAACATCTGAGATTTGCAGAAATATACAAAGCATACGGCAATTGAACGAACGAAAAATTTCCATAGAATTTTTGTCACTTCGAAATTGCATACAAATCAAAGTGTGTCTTATAATGGTCACTCTATTCACTCCTTCTGAACTGGTGAGGGGTCTAACTAAAATTGATCTAGTTCCTTTTTGACACCTTTTCGCTAGTTCGGAACTAGAAATTTTGCTCACTAGTTATTGAGTTCCCTGCAGGGAACATACATATCTCCCTACTTACATACACATATGGAGGAATATATGTATCTGGTATCTGCAATGGAAAGTTGCAAAGAAACTCACCACCAGTGTTGCCGCAGCCTCAAAAAATTTGGTATCAAAAATTGATACTTTCATGGTTTTTTTCGTATCACCGAAAATTTTTTGGAAAAAAAACTTAAATTAATCGAAAAAGCTGTTTTCGGGCTTTCAACCCGTATAACAAATTGATAAGGCAATTTTTTTTTCGTATCACAGAAAATTAAAAAAAAATTGAAATTAATAAAATAAGCTGCTTTCGTGTTTTTAACGTGACATCGTTTTTTTTTATTACATTTACCAATATAAAAATATAAAGATAATGAATAGTATCATTTTAGATTTTTCGAATTCAATTTAATTCATGAAAATCATAAAGGCTATTAAAATAATTGCTAATATAAAACATAACGCTCTTTGCTCATGCCTGCTATGGGTAGTGATGCCTACTATACAGTTTGATAAAATGTTGCCCATTTTTTGTATTTTCAAGACTTTCACAATACATATTTTTCGCGGCAAACACAGGTTGTTACAATTTTTAGAAAATCTTAAAAAGGAAAAATAATAGGTTATTATTCTTTGATTTTGATTAAATCGTAACGAAATTATTTGATGTTGATTAAAAAGGTATCAAATTTGTTCTACGTCAAAATAAAAAGTATCTACGTATCTTGGGCTTAAAAAAGTATCACATTTGATACGATTGTATCAAAACGGCATCACTGCTCACCACAACAAAGTATCTTAGAGATAAGAGTTTAGTGTTGCTGTAAGGTGTATTTGATAGGTAGAGAACCGGTTACTCCCTCTAGCCTAACGAGTAGCTTTTAGTGAGGTTTGAAGCGAATGCAATGGAAACTCCAAATGCGGTCATGGTGATTCCGTATGTAGCCATCTGCAAATGTGATGCCAAATCAAATCTCCGATGAGCAATACATCCTAACATGTCTTCATGTACAAGACTTTTCTTATATGCAAATACATTTATTCACATTCGATCAAAAATTATATTCAATATACCTAAACAATTAAGTCTTATAAGCGCATCTTGTAATGAATTTCATAAATGAATGCACAAAAAAAAAATAATAATAATTTAAGAATAATAAAATTAATAATAAATCATTAAAGATGTATTAAAACAAAGATTTATGATGCAACGAATGCAATGCAATATCTTAAGCTTCCGAGTCGTCGGTATCACCGCCAGCATCATAATAATCAACATCATCCTCATCGTCGTCGTCATCATCATCTCTGCCGCCAGAACGATGCTCATAGCAACGGCCATAAATAAAATCCTCATCGTCGTAGTAAACACCATCCGATGAGTCTTCACACTCCGAGACACTGGAATCATCAGCATCAAAACTATGAATGTAATCATCGTGTGTACCTATCAAATGAGAAAATTGGTAAAAAATTAAATTACTATACATAGTATAAAATTTTTAGATAGGTTAGGTTTTTATAAAAAGTAAAGGTTAAGTTGGACAACAGTGGGGTTAGGTAGAAGCTGTTTAGAGCGTTAGATGAAGTATTAACTAACACAGCTCATGCATGTGCTGCATTTCTGTGGCAGCACTACACTTACCTACTCGCATATGCCGTATACCCATCGCCATTGCCTCAAAATCATTATGATCGTATGAATCTAGATAATCTTCATCATTATCATCATCTTCATCGGGATAATCGTTGGTGAAGTAATTCTCATTATTTGAGTCTTCAGAATCTTCATCGTCTTCGTCATTATTGAAACGATCCTCGTAAACAAGATCGTCATAGGGACGAATGCTGTGAAAAAAGGAAATTAAAAAAAAACGGTTATTTGATAGCAAATTTTCTCGCTTCTCCTGTCGTAGTTGCTGACCGCTGTACTGGTAAAGCAGTAAAATCGCATTAACTTGTTGTCTGTTGCAGTGAAAAAGTTCTGAAGAATGAGAGGTAGAACTCTGCTAGGAATTTAGTAATGTAGATATCTTGGGGATAACAATGAAAAATGCAGAGGCAAGTGATTTTAATGTGGTACTAACGACTTTTCATCTGCCTAAAGTAGCCCATAAACGAAATACTACTAAGCCACGTAAACCGCAAATACTCTGAATTGAAGAACGTAACATACTAGCGATCTAAAACTGTTTAGAGGAAACAAACCGATACTCCTTATGTGAAATGAAATGTGCATTTGCGGAGAAGATTGATGGTCATAAATGATACATCTTCTGCATTGGCGTTAAATTCAAAAGTTCTTGGGAGCGCAGTCGGAATTGCAATGCTTGACTGGATATAAATCAGGGTCCAGAACCCAATTGCAGAAATTCCAGGCCTGCCAAAACTCAGCGCTCAGAACAGTCACGGTCAATCTCCTGATGGCGCCGGAACACCACTTACACCATAAGGCACCAGGTACTCTCGGTCGAGGAACACAATAAGATGCTAAAGAAGCAGTTCCTACTGGGATGCCACCGCAGGGGCCATCCCAATAGCCACCTGCTACAACCGGAACTCCCCCCACGGCACATCAGGAACCACATTTTCGACCTCTATCCAGAGGTAGAAAAATACAGCAAACAACTGCTAGATCCAACGGCTTAAAGGCAGGCCCTTCCGTCATACATAATATTCAAAGACCAACCACCCTCCCATAGCAGAAGAGGAATCGGAGCTACCGAGGGAAACTCACGTCACCCTTGCGCAACTAAGGTCAGGCTACTGCAGCCGCCTCAATTCATATACATAGGGCCAGAATAGACCCTGACATACCTAATATATGCCCGACATGTGGAAGGACGCCGCATGACACACAGCATCTCTTCACATGCCCACTCAAACCAACTCACTTAACACCCTGTCCCTCTGGACTGGCCCAAAAATCTCTGACTCATTGCTGGGCCTTCCGTTAAGTGAGCCTGACGACAATTTGTGCGCCAATCGTGTCGGAGAGGATGGGCTTAGTACTGCTGAAATAACAACAACAACGCTACGCCCAGGAGATGTACTGTTTCGCTAGGGTTGGACCGTCCAGAGGTATAGGGCGGTTTTAGATGTGTTGGCTTAAGAGGTATGCTAAACATATGTACATACGTTGGGTATGTATGTACGGCTCGATTTGGGATCTGTAAGACTTTAAGGTGGCCATAGAAGCCCTGTGTTAGGCTGTGTAACTGAAATGGGTATCCTTCTTCGGCTTGTGCATGAAACTGTTCTAACCGCAATAGCACTAAATAAGATGTTGGCGCACGGAAAATGCACCGTTTTGTGGTACATAAAATTAAAAAAAAAATAATAATAATAAAATAAAATCGCTTCATTAGTAAATGAAAATAAAAACTTGGCACAACCAAAGAGCACACAAATTATGCATTTCCATTGTGAATAAAACAAGATTGATTTTTTTTTGTTTTTGTTTTTTTTTTCTTTAGCTTATCTCGTGTACTATGTATGCATTAAAATTTTAAATGTTTTCTTTTAGTACACATTTCTTTATTTTTATGCATTAATTAAAAAACAAAATCATACACATGAGCACTTACAATAACTAATGTACATATGTATGTATGTATTTATGTATGCTAATGTAATTTAAATTTTCTTTTTAGCTTCTGTACCTATAGAAATATTTATTCATATTTTTGTTTTTTTTTTGGTTTTGTTTAATTGATTTTTATTTTTTACTCGTTGTTGTTGTTGCAATATCTTAATATGAATACGTGATTTGTATGTTGTTCTCTGCAACTTTGGCTGTTTAAAACCAAGCATTTATTTTCAATTACCAAAAGTGTGCGCCACATACGCACAACTCTTATACATCGATTATAATTAATGTATGTTTGTATGTAAACATACAATAGAGAGTACAAAAATGTTGAACTTAACTATAACAGACACTTGATTACTACAAGGCATACATATAAAAAGAAACCTTTACATATAAAAACTTATTAACTAAATCAACTAAAGTACATATGTACATACAAATGTATGCATGTCTATAAGCTAGTATAACATAAGTATTTTTACTTAATTTTAAATTTTTTTTGTCGAAACGCCACGAATGTGTAACTTTTCTTTGTTTGAAGTAGTACTTAGAACTAAAGATGTAATGAAAAATAAGTTTTTATTGAAAGAAACTAATTTAAATGAAATACACGTACAGTGTTTTGTATTTGTAAAGTTATGGGCGATTTTTTTTTCTCTTTTTTTTGATAATTTTGTGCCTCAATGTAACAGTAAAATTTAAAATTAACAATAGGATATAATTGCGTTATGGGGCGCTCGCTTCAATTACGAAACAAATTATAAAAATAAGGTTAAAAGTATTAAAAAATAAGAAATATGTTTATAATAAAAAAAAAATAAAAAAGAAAACAAAAAAGAAAAAATAAAAACAAATTATGGAAAAAGCAGACCAAATTTGAAAATAAAAACAAATAAAAAAATATAAAATAAAAACGAAACAAATTTCAATAAACTAAAAATTTAAAAGCAACAAAAAAACAAAAAACAAAAAATAAATAAAAAATAAAAAATGAGAAAAAATACAATACATAATTTGTATAAAAAGAACAGGAAGAAATATAAATATAAAAAATATAAAAAAATGAGGAAAACTAAAAATAAAATAAATTAAAATATAATTTAAAAACAAACTCAAAAAGAAAATTAAAGTTAAAGTTCAATATAAAAATAATAGAACTTTATAATAAGAAATAATGTGGTTATACCTCCCAAGCATCTATTACGAAAAAAATAAGCTAAAAATTATAAAAAAAATAAGGTAAAATGTATAAAAAAATAAGAAATATGTCATAAGCAAACAAAAAAGGAAAACAAAATAAAAACAAATAAAAAAAATATAATTTCAGAACGAAACCAGATACTGAAGATGGCACATAGCCGAAACCGGTTTATAACCAAATCAAGCTTGACAAGGGACGATTCGTTCCACAATACATTTAAAAACATATAAAATAATGAAACAAATTTCAATAAACTAAAAATTTAAGTAACAAAAAAGATAGAAAAAATAAAAATTAAATAAAAAAATGAGAAAAATAACAATTATATAAAAAAACAAGAAAAATAAAAATATATAAAACGCAAAGAAAACTAAAAATAAAATACATATAAACTAGAGGATAATTTAAAAACAGATTTAAATAAACTAAAAATTTATATGCAACAAAAAAATAAAAAAAAAACAAAAAAAAAAATAAAAAAAAAACAAAAAAAAAAAAAATAAAAAAAACAAACAAAAAATAAAAAAAAAAAACTAAATAAAAAAATTAGAAAAACAAAAAATAAATAAAGAGAACAAGAAAAATAAAAATATATAAAAAATAAAGAACTAAAAATAAAATATATACATATAAACTAAAATATGGTTTACAAAAAAAAAATTTAAAAAGGAAATTAAAGTTAAAGTTCAATATAAAAGAATACAAATTTATAATAAGAAATAATGTGGACATCTATTACGAAAAATAAGATAAAAATAACTTAATATTTATTAAAAATAAAAAATGTGGCAAAATGTATAAAAAAATAAGAAATATGCCATAAGAAAATAAAAGCAAAAAAGAAAAAAAATTACAAAAAAATAAAAAAAAAAAAATAAAATATAAAATAAGAAAAATCCAAATAAACTAAAAATTTAAAAGCAACAAAAAAAGAAATATGTAAAATAAAAGAAAACGAGAAAAAATAATTAATCATATGTATGTATATGTATACTAAAAGGAACGAAAACTAAAAATAAAATAAATAAAAATGATATGAACAAAACTCAAAAAAGAAAATAAAATTAAAATTCTATATAAATTATATTTATAATTTATGAGCTCAAGACCACGATTAAAAAATTTTAAAAATTAAAATTCTGTAATATCGCACCCTAAATCAAAAAGTGACACAACTCAAAATTTTTCGAAATCGATTTTTTTTCATAAACGGGTATACGGAACATATCGCTAGCGATTGCCAAAATCGACCGAAAAATAACCATTATACCTGGCCCTTTGCCATACGATTGCTCGTAATGAAAAAAAGTTTTTTGGCTCTCCTGAAAATTTTTGAATTTTGAGTTGTGCCACTTTATGATTTAGGGTGCGATATGTATAATGAAACAAATATACTAGTTTCTCATATATGTTTAATTGTATTTTTTATTTTGTCGATATCGAGTAACAAAATTTAGATTATTATTTAAAGGCCGAAAATTTAATAAAACAAAAATTAAATTTTTATATTTTTTTATATTTTTAATCGTGGCCTTGAGCTCATAAATAAGTAAATATATCAGGGACCGGGAGTTTTATTCCTTTTATAATAAAACACCAAAGAAAAAATATATATTTGGAGGAATATTTTATTTGGACAAAAATAATCAATCAACTTGGAGTTTTATTTTTTAGCACCAGCGATAAAATAAATACCTACTTGGTGTTTTATTTTTTAGCTCCATCGATAAAAGTAAAACCTGGAGTTTTATTTTTTAACTCCAAAATAAAACTCCAGGGCCAATAACTAACCCCTTAACCGAATTGCATAAATTTGGTATCAGATGAAAGGTAATTCAGTAAGCCATACGCCAACAACAACAACAACTTTATAACAGACCTGGGTAATATCAAATACCAGTACGACTTGTGACAAGTACATTTTAAAGGAATTGTACTGGTACTGGTACTGACATTCCCAAATTTTCAAGTACAAGTACAAGTAATTGCAAAATAATTGAAGTTTTAGCAAATACATCAAGGTATTTGAAAAGAATTGAAAGTACTTGAAAAGAATTGAAATTAGTTGAAAAGAATTGAAAAATGTACTTGAATCGATTTGTAAGTAATTGAAAGTATTTGAAAAGAATTAATTGTACTTGAATACATATTCTGAATGTACTTAGTACGGACTAATTACTTCAAGATCAAAATATAAAGTATTTTAGTACATAATAGTCCAATTACTACTCAGTATTACCCAGGTATGCTTTATAACAACAGCGCCTCGATACGTTTGTTATTGAAACTGCCCCAAACTGAGCCAATGTGATGTTGTTGCGTGGGGCATGTGAGCCATTGCCGGACCATGCTTGGTCTAAATTATCCGCTTGCCCTTTTGGGATCAAGCAATTGAGAGAAAATGCGTGCCTTGTGACTGCTGTTTGGCAAGCAATTTTCTATGAGCATGAGTGTGTGCATACATATGTACGTACAGTGTTGGAAAAAATAATAGGGACACGAGGAAAATTTTACAATCCTCCATTTATTTCATTTTAAGACCAAATAATAATTACCTATATATTGATGTTTACACGGAGAGGACATGCTTCAATGATTCTGGGGTGGTTTTTGTACAATAATTTAATTTTTATAAACAAAAATAAAGAAATGTATAATTTAAGTTGGAAAAAATAATAGGGACAAACTTTAAATTCGATTGTTTTTTCTAATAAGCTACAATATTACTGCTGCAGCTAGATTTAAACTAAAGTTTAGTTGAAGCTCCTTAATTTTTTATAACTTCCTTACATCTTCGTGGCATAGGGTTGACCAAATCAGCGCAATTTGCAACTGGTATTAAGTACCAAGCTTCTTTAACTTTTTTCCATAGTTATTGCTTATTTTTCCGTTTTTGATCCGCCATCGTCTTTTTTTAATATTCCCTATAGGGCTAAGGTTCGGTGACTGTGAGGGCTACTCCAAAACAGCAGCTTTCTTACATTGAAACCACGAGTTTTCTATTCTGGAGTCACATTTGGGGTCAATGTCATGCATAAATCGTCATCTAATGATATCAAGGAGGGCTTAAAGTATTCAGTTTTGGGTAGAACCATTCACAACAGACCTCGAGAAGTAGGACTAAGTGGAAGAAATCCCAGAAAAGTTCCGTACCTGAGAAAAAATAATGTAAGTCAACGAACTGAATTCGTTCAGAGGACGCCACCGTGCTTGATAGGCTTTCTGGTGTATCTGGGGTGAAATTCTGCATTCTGTGGGCGTTGAACGAACATTATGCCATCCGAGCTGAATAAATTTACTTTTGTGTCATCAGACTAAAGAACGTTATTCAAGTTTTCCGGCAACATGTTCCTCTGAGCGAATTCAATTCGTTGGCCTACATTCTTTTTTGCTCAGATACGGGACTTTTCTGGGGTTTCTTCCATTTAGTCCTACTTCTCGAGGTCTGTTGCGAATTGTTCTACTCAAAACTAAATCATTTAAACCCTCCTTGATATCATTAGATGGCGATTTATGCATGACAATGACCCCAAACATGCCTCCAGAATCGAAAACTCGTGGTTTGAACGTAAAACAGCTGCTGTTTTTGAGTAGCCCTCACAGTCGTCGAACCTTAGCCCTATAGGGAATATTAAAAAAAGACGATGGCGGATCAAAAACGGAAAAATAAGCAATAACTATGGAAAAAAGTTAAAGAACCTTGGTACTTAATACCAGTTGCAAATTGCGCTGATTTGGTCAACCCTATGCCACGAAGATGTAAGGAAGTTATAAAAAATGAAGGAGCTTCAACTAAACTTTAGTTTAAATCTAGCTGCAGCAGTAATATTGTAGTTTATTAGAAAAAACAATCGAATTTAAAGTTTGTCCCTATTATTTTTTCCAACTTAAATTATACATTTCATTATTTTTGTTTATAAAAATTAAATTATTATACAAAAACCACCCCAGCGTCATTGAAGCATGTCCTCTCCGTGTAAAAATCAATATATGGTAATTATTATTTGGTCTTAAAATGAAATAAATGGAGAATTGTAAAATTTTTCTCGTGTCCCTATTATTTTTTCCAACACTGTATCTATAATATATTTCAGACGACGCAGGTGTTCTTCTTTTCTGCCCCCTCATATATGTATCTACTGCTCTCTGCAGCTATGTATGTACGCTCGTATTATCTTTCCGTCCGCTTCATATTTATTTTATTGCAAAATGTAATTAACTGCATTATGTTAATTTAATTGCATTATCCTTTACTGTGATCTTACATCTGTGTTGTGGTAGTTCGCTTCTTTTGCCCAATTTCAATTAAACAATTTATATTATTTATATAAATTCATCGCGCCCATTTCTATTGAATTGCACTGTTTTCATCCACACTCATTTTACCAATAGTAGTTGTTGTAACAAATGTTGTTGTGGTAGTAATTAAACGGATAGTGCAACCTTAATAAACATACAAATTTGCATCAATATACGTGTGTATATATACGTACATGTACACTATGCAGTGGCGTCTTCAATTAATTAGAGACACCATCTCTTATGCGGCTGAATCAATTTAACTACTTGTTCTTGCCTGGTGTCCCTAATTATATTATCGTCACTGTTAACATTTAACATTTTTTGTTGCTTAACTTCCTATAAAATGCATTGAGCATGCATGTAATGCATTAAATGTACATGTAATGCTAAAGAATCTTTACAGCCAATTTATTTATGTAATCGCATTTACATACATATCTAGGTTTGATTTCAATAATTTTCATTCAATCTCTTGTACAAAATTGTGTACTATTTTAGTTTTTCCTTTATTATTTTACGTAAGATGCGCTAAGGAGTGGTTATCATTGCATTAGCCATCGATCTATCAAAATTCACATACAAAACTATGCATGGATGTATGTATGTATGTACATAATGTACGTATACACATGAACACAAATATTAAAATGTACTTTTACATATATATAAGTTTATATTATATAAGTTGCTCTATATCTCACTTCCTATTTTGTTTTCCATCAATCTATATATGTATATACATATGTATGTATGTATATATTCTTTCTTATATGTAAGTAGTTTAACGGTAATTTAAATGAAACGACTCGTTAGCAATATCTGTTCAATATGCAAAACCAACCTTAAATAGTTATCATCCATCATATCGCCATTATCCAATTGCCATTCATTCTCTGGCAAATACAAATCATACACATAACCTGTATCGGAATCAGTCGATTGCTGTTGTTGTTGTTGTTGGAATTGTCCTTGCAGATCCACACACGTTGTTTCGGTATTGCCGCTTTGTGTTTGTTGTGCTTCATTTTGTGTTGCCAAATTTAAATTTGTATCTTTCGCTGCAGTAGCACTTGTTGTTGCAACACCAGCAACATCGCCAACACCTTCACCAATTCGTTCTTGCCTTTCAATATCCACAATTGTAACTTCTTTAACAGCCTCTGTTGAGTCGACATCAGCATCAAGTGTTGTGCGCATGCAATTCACAACACGAAAACGATTCTCATGTAATGCTTGTCGCATTTCTTGTCGGGCACGTTCCGTATGATTGCTGGGTTGTCGAACGGATTTCTGTTGGACAAGCTCTTTGGCTGCCTCCTTGGTGAGACGTGCTAATTGTGTGGTTGCATTGTCATCCTGTATTTAAATAAGAGAAAACAAAGAATACATTAAAAAAAATTGCAAATTTTTATTAAAAACAATGGTCGACTTTACATTAAGGAACCACGGTCCGCGAAAAATTACTTTGTCAGGGGTGTAAAGGATCTCTCACAGATCTCAAAACTGAAATAAAAACCTGCCGGAGGCTTATAGTTCACGAGATATTTGTTGGTAGTTAGATGGGTCCATAGATATTATCCCAAAAGAGAATTCTGCCGGCTGAAGGCTATTTTTTTAAAGCGCGGCCGAAGGCCCCCAACATAAGGTGTTCTACACACATATATGCTTATGTGCGTGTTTTGATAAGTGCCTTGGGGAAACTTTCCAATAATGTCACACGCCCTCAAAAAAACGACTTCTACCGGGTGGTAGGGGAGGGGAAGAGTGTTCTGAATCCGTAAAATTTAGGCGCCGGACGTACCTCATTTTCGAGGAATTTATGGTTAAAGTTTAGTAACTCCATATAAATTCGATAGATAACGAAAAAACTTTTGCACAGAACACTTTTCTGCGTTGGCGGCCTTCGGGTGCGCTTATAAAAAATAACCCTGGACAACGCCATCCGTCCGGACGTGTGCCCTAACCGTGGCTACTTTCCCCGATAATAGTGCGCAGTTTTAAGATTTTGTTTGGCAAATTTTACAACTTACAAAGATTTCCGGCCGACAGGACTTTTTAATTAGAATCAGGAGGACCTCCTCCTCTTTTTTTTCTACTCGTGAAAGACTGTTGGAAAATTGTCTCCAATATTCTTATAAACATGCAATGTGTAATGCCTGCAGAGAGGTATTTGGTATTCAACAAAGATTATACTACAATACCCGCAGCAAACATAACAATAGACAGTCTGCTGATTTTTTATTCAGTGTCTAGTGACACATCATAGTCCCATCACACCGCCACCAACTTCCAATCTTGTAACTTACCTGTTCCTTTATTGTGCCCGCAAATTTTAATATAGTTGAAAATTCTTCATCTTTGTTTGCGACGGCGGCTCCATCACCACTAGCACCAGCTGCAATGTCAATAGCCCCAGCTGCTTCACAGCTTTCCGCTCCTTGTTGCGCCCTACCTTCGATTTCATCTAAACGGCGTCGTTTCTTGCTGTTCAATATGAATGCACTCAAAGGCTCTTCATCGATTCGCCGTTTTATGCGTACAACTGCTGGCATATTTTACTATTTCTATTGTAACTTTTACGTATTAGTTTTGCTACTTTAATTAACCTCTTATATTTCATAAATCTAGAAAATTGGTTAATTTAGTGAATTCGCACAAAGAAACAACAATTTGATAAAATTCCGACAAAGAAATGCAGATTTGATGCAGATGAAAAAATGTGCGACTTTGTTATCTATGGCGACTTTTCGCATGCCCAGTGCTACCAAGTAAATTAATTTGTGTAGTGCCAGCTTGGATTGTAACAGTGTTGTCACTTCTACTTGTGTATCATGTACGAAAACGGTACGTTTTGCCATCGGTTTTCATCAGGGTTGGGCAAAATTTATTCGAATAACGAATAATAGATGAATAAATTTTTTTATCTTTATTTGAATAATAAATAATTTCGTTTATTTAGAAACCAAATTATTCGAATAATAGATAATTTTCATTTACATATGTAAAAACAAACAAACAAACAAAAAAAAAATAAACAAATTTTTTTTTACTATTACTTAGTTGTTTTTTTTTTTTTTTGTTGTACCCTGAGTTTTTATTTATTATTTGAAATAACGAATAAACCTCAGAATAATTATTCGTAGGGAATTTATCTGAATAAAATTTGAAAAATAAATTTTTATTCAAATAATTATCTAAATAAAAATTTATTCGAATAATGCCCAAGTCTGTTTTTCATCCATCAAAACGTACATCAAGTATTGTTCAGATATGCAAAATGAATTGTCAATTAAGTTTCAATGGCATGATTGACTGGTTCGTGTTCATTTAAATATATACAAATTTTTTTCTTATTCATTGCGTATTTAAAATTAATACACACATTTTCTACTAGGTTGCACAATGCCAAAAAAAATTTCTTTTGTTGAATACCAAATAAAATTTAACAAAATTATTTCGTTTCATTATTAGGTATGTTAGTGTCTAGCACGAAATTATTATTTTTAATTTTAATTTTTATACTTTGGAATAAGCGTTTCGTTTCGTTGGTTATCAAAAAGAAATTATTTCGCTTCGTTGATCATCAAAAACAAAACATAAAAAAACAAATGTTTAGGGTAGAAATAAATCAAATATATTTCAGAAAATTTGTTTTCATTTCACTTTGAATTTTCTTGTTTATTGTTTAACATTTTTTAAATATTTTTTTAATAAACTTTAATAATAATTTTATTTTGTTTAATGGTTTTAAAACCCGTCGGGTATTAGATAAAAGGCGCCACCAACAGGGTATATAAAATGTGAATTATCCAACACTGGTGACTTTTTTCCTTAAAGTGCTGCCAAATTACGTTTGATAATCAATTGATATTTGATTGTCAAATTTTGACATTTTGTATTTTCTTATTTTCCCACCGATTGTATTTTGCATATATAAGTATTATATATATGGTATTTTGTTACGTCCGTCTGCGCTGCTCCAGCAGATTATCAATAACTAAAAGATTTGCTATATTTTCTGCTCTATCCAAACGCGGATGCGTTTCATCCTCTTGTGGTGTGGTTTAACGAAGTGAACAATAATTAAAAAAACGCAGAACATATAACGTGAATAACCAGACGTGCAATGATGGCACTATCCACGATGAACGCTCTAATGAAACGATCCGCTGTTGCAGGATTGCAAATGCTCCGACCGCAAGCTCTGGCTGCAGCTGCAACCACTTTGGCCAGGTAATGTATTGAAATCGTTAGCGCAAGCTGGTATTATTGCAGAAAGTTATTTATTTCGATTTTGCTTAGTACGGCAAATTGTGGTGTGAAAATTTGATTATTGGTTGGCTTACATAATCGATATGAAAGAAAATTGTCTAAGAGCGTAGCAGAGAGCAAGTTGGATAAATAGCATAATAAAAACGAATTTGTTTTTTTGTAATTTTCTTGAAATAAAATGTTTACTTATTTATTTTTATCTATTTTAAGTGATAAGCAACAACGCCGCGGCGCCGCAAAATGGTATCCTGATCCCGAATGGTACGAGCAATTTAGCGGACCGGTGATGTATCCGGATGAAAATACGAAACATTTGAAAAATTTGCCCTGGAATCGTAAGTTCATTTTATTTTAGTTTTAATTGCAAATACATTCCTCAGTAGCTGAGACTGGTAAACGGATAGCGAGTTCTTATCACAGAAGGACTTTTGATTTGTCTGTTGTGTTCTTGCTGTTACAAGAACAACAACAACAAACACATGCATACACACATCCTACTGCCGCTGAAACATCTTAATTCTAATATACATATCAAACCAAGTGTATATGAGCACACAATCCGATTTAAATCACGAACATTTCTTCCATTACTTAACCTATACAGATAAAATTTTGCCCGTGGAAAAATCGGTTCGTAATTTGACACTCAATTTTGGTCCACAGCATCCAGCTGCTCACGGTGTGTTACGTTTGGTATTAGAATTGGAGGGTGAGGTATGTATTTGGCTTAAGCTGTGATTATATGTGTGTGTGTAATTTATATGTATACATATACATATTCTATTAGACATATATGTCTAACCCTATATAAATTAATTACTATATTCCTTGCGACTGTATTAAAAAATATCTGCAATTTCAGGTGGTCGTGCGTGCTGATCCACATATAGGTTTATTGCATCGTGGCACCGAAAAGTTAATCGAATATAAAACCTATACGCAAGCATTGCCATATTTCGATCGCCTCGATTACGTATCCATGATGTGTAATGAACAATGCTATTCATTGGCTATTGAAAAGTTGTTGAACATTGAGGTGCCACTGCGTGCCAAGTACATTCGCAGTAAGTTGTTGTTGTGTTTGATAATGGTAGGCGCGTTAATATATACATATGCCTTTCATTTCAGCCTTGTTTGCCGAAATAACACGTATTCTGAATCACATTATGGCCGTGGGTACGCATGCTTTGGATGTGGGCGCTTTAACGCCATTCTTTTGGCTGTTCGAAGAGCGTGAAAAAATGATGGAATTCTATGAGCGCGTATCCGGTGCACGTATGCATGCTGCATATATACGGCCAGGCGGTGTGGCGTTGGTATGACATTTTTGTATTTTTCTTTGTTTTAGTTGTATATTCCAGTTTTATTTGAAAGTTTTGAATGCTTGAACATAGGTCTATCCCGTCCATGAGAATTTTTGGCTTTTAGCCTAAAATAACCGGCCAATGAAAATACCCTTTCGAACTTATTTGCAACTGGGTATATATCAAAAAACTTGAAAGCCGTTCAATAAAACTTCTCTCCCAACAGGACATGCCGCTTGGTCTCATGGACGACATCTACGAATTTGCCTCAAAATTCTCCGAGCGTTTGGATGAAGTCGAAGATGTGCTTACCTCAAACCGCATCTGGATACAACGTTTGGTGGACATCGGTGTTGTCTCAGCCGAAGATGCGCTCAATTTAGGCTTTAGCGGTGTCATGTTACGTGGTTCGGGCATAAAATGGGACTTACGTAAACAACAACCATACGATGCCTACGATTTAGTCGATTTCGATGTACCCGTTGGTACCAAAGGCGATTGTTATGATCGTTATTTGATACGCGTCGAGGAAATGCGTCAATCGTTGCGCATCATCGAGCAATGTCTCAATCAAATGCCCGCCGGTGAAATCAAAACTGACGACGCTAAAATAACGCCACCTTCACGTGCCGAAATGAAGAATTCCATGGAGGCGCTCATTCACCACTTCAAATTATTTACGCAGGGTTATCAAGTGCCACCTGGCGCCACGTATACGGCCATTGAGGCGCCAAAGGGAGAATTTGGCGTATATTTGGTGTCGGATGGTTCGAGTCGTCCGTATCGTTGCAAGATTAAGGCGCCTGGTTTTGCACATTTGGCGGCGTTGGATAAAATTGGGCGTCAGCATATGTTGGCTGATATAGTGGCGATTATTGGTACGCTCGATGTCGTGTTTGGCGAAATTGATCGATAAATGTGTTAGAAAGCAGGGAGGCAGTCAGCAGGGCATGCGTAGGTC
This sequence comes from Urophora cardui, assembly GCA_960531455.1. Classification (NCBI taxonomy): domain Eukaryota; kingdom Metazoa; phylum Arthropoda; class Insecta; order Diptera; family Tephritidae; genus Urophora; species Urophora cardui. The sequence continues at coordinate 108,374,006 of OY482674.1, read as the reverse complement.
CACCAAAACGTTGATGCTCATGTATATGAAGGAAATAGTCAAATGCGCATATCTATGTACGTCGAAAGTAGTAAAGGGATAATACATATATTTTAGTTTGTTTATGCAATAACGAATGTGTTAAACTGAAGCGTAAAAATACACAGAGTTTATTAAAGAACAAAAAAATAATAATAATTGTAGGTTATGTTTTATTTGTTTGGACAAGGGTGGCCAACCAAATGCGCTGTTTCCTCTGTATGGCTCACAATGGTCAAAGATCTCTCTACCCATGGGGGTTTATCCGAGCATATTCTAGGCGGAAGTGTATGCCATAAGTGAGTGCACAGGCATGTTACGTCGACGTGGGTATTCAAATGAAGGAATAGTCATACTAAGTCACAGTCAGGCAGCACTTAAAGCAATCTCTTCTTTCGAGGTCAAATCCTCGACTGTGATTGAGTGCGTAAACAGATTGAACGAACTGGCAACTAGAAACTCTGTCCTACTGACCTTGGCTCCAGGCCATAGAGGTATAGAGAGCAAGGAGCTAGACGATTCTGGCCAACAGAGCGCGCCAATTGCTTCTGTTTTGTGCAGCATGGCGCCACTTGGGAACACCTAGGGAGGCAGCATCGCTGTCCACCTGATTTTCCCAACGCAGTGGAGGTCTCCCTTTTCTTTTGCGTTCAGCGGGTTTCGATAGAAATGCTTTCTTGGCCGGAGCGCCTTCGTCCATTCTCACGACATGACCTGCCCAACGCAGCCGCTGGATCTTTATTCGCTGAACAATGTCGATGTCTGTGTAAAGCTCATACAGCTCATCGTTAAATCTCCGTCGATACTCGCCCACGCCAACGCGCAAAGGTCCATAAATCTTACGAAGAACTTTTCTGACGGAGCTGGTGGTGTTAGTCTAGTCAACGTCATTTGGCATAGCCGTATAAGTTTAGCAGGGAAACCAAATTCAGACATTGCGGCATACAGGCAATTCCTATTCGTGCTATCAAAAGCGGCTTTAAAATCGACAAAGAGATGGTGTCGGTTCCTTTTTCATGGGTTTTTTTCCAGTATTTGTCGTATTGTGAAGATCTGGACTAGGTATCCTATATAGCAGTCTATGTCGCTTCTGTGACAAAGAAGATGAGTCTGCAGAGCATATACTGGTCGAGTGCGATGCCATTGCAAGGAAGCGTGAAAGATTCCTGGGCACTGCTTGGCCAGGTCAGCTTCAGTCTCTAAAGCCGAGCGATATCCTTCGATTTCTGGAGCAGCCCGGGTTAAATGAAGTAATGTAACCAAGAAGAGGGTACAATAGACCTAGTGGTCGCAGTACAATCCTCCATCCAATCTATCATGGCCCACAATACCACTTTGGGAACGATGTTGATGTAAAGTTTATGATGTTATCGTATGCATCCATATGGACGCCCTTGATATACAAGTTAATTGCTTAAAGCTTGTATGCGCGGAGAAAGAGACAAGGCTGTCAAAGGTCATACCCAAAATCTTTTGGTTGTTTACCAAGGATTTGTATATTCCCAATCTGTATACCAAACGACAGTCTTACTTCCTTCGTCCATGTCGTAATTAACGTGACCGACCGAGAAATTCTACCGAAACAATGCTAAAGGTCATTTCAAAAAGTCGCGTCGCGCATGTTTTTAAAATCTAGTCCGATTGTCATTATGGAGCATTCATCGGCTTAGGAAATTGTGATTGCTCCTTCTGGGGGGTAAGTGAATTTTAATATGTAAAAAAATTAAACAATAAAATGGATAGCACACCATGCTGTAACTCATGGTACTGAATTCTTCTTGCATTGCTTTTTTTGTTCAATTCTTTGGGGTTTGTCCAAAGGAACATTGTTTTTAGATGAGTTCGTTTTGTTGGGCATGTAAAGAGGTGCTGGGTATCGTGAGGTGATTCCCCCACATGCCGGGCATACGTTCGGTATGCTGGGGTCAATTCGGGACCTGTACGAGTTCAGTCTGCTGCAGTATCCACAGCGGAGTTGCGCGAGTGCAACTCGTGTTCTACGCGGTAGTTCTTTTTCTTCTTCTGCTACTAGTGGTGGTTGGTCTCTGATCAGTATGTATGCCGGACGGACGGACACGTAGCTGTCAACCGTGTCTTTATGGATGGATGTTGTTGAGGGCTTGCCTGTAGGTCAAGCGGCTGATGTACATGTTTTGCCACATCCTTGCACAGTTCAAGGATATGGTTCCTTACCCGGCGAGGTGGTGGTTCAGGCTCTAGCAGATGACTGTAGGGGTGACCTCTGCTATAACATCCCAGTAAGAATGGCTTATCAAGCATGTTGTTGTTTCTTTACTGGGAGCATCTGGGTCTCAAGGTAAAGGTGGTGTTGTTGAGTCATTTGGAGACAACCTGTGGCAGTCCTGAGTGCGGTGTTTTGGCACGCCTGTAGCTTTGACCATTGGGTGGTGCAAGTCCCCGGCGACCATATTGGCGGCGCATAGTTGAGGTGCGGCCAGCCAGCCGATTGCTTTGTATATCGCTATTAATGTTTCTTTATCTTTGCCTCATGTGCTGCCGGCAAGCGATTTGAGAATTTTGTTGCGAATTTGTACTTTGTTAGCAATTGCAGTCGTATGCGCGGAGAATGTAGCAAGACTGTAGAACGTTACACCTAAAATTTTTGGATTGTTCGTTGTTGGTATCCTGTTATTCCCGATGGATGTGGATATTCAATTGCAGTCGTACTTCCTTCGTTCATGTCGTAAATATGGTGGTGGTGGACTTACTTACTAGGTGACAATGCCAGATTTCTCGAATTGAAGAAATTGGGGAGATCGGAGAGATAACTGTTGATTTTTGAGCATTGTTCGTCAATGTCGGTGCCAATTGGCATTATCGAACAATCATCGACGTAGAAAATAATGCTGACTCCTTTTGGTGGGGAAGGCAGTTTAGAAATGTAGAGATTAAACAATAATGGGTATAGGACACCACCCCGAGGTATCACTTGTTTAATTCTTCTTGCCTTAGAAGTTTCGGTAGTAGAGTGTAGTTGTATCGAATGCTCTTGATTGGTCAAGCGCTGCGATTGGTCGCAAGGGCGGCTCTCTCCGCCATGACTTCAGTCAACACATAAAGTAAAACATCCAATAATTGGAGGTATTTTCAGAAACGTATCATAATGCCCCGACTACGGGTACGCTTAGAAACGCAGCATAAAACGCAACAGCGGTAGTAAGGTAGTAAATATTTTTTTGATGATTGTGATGAGCGACGCTGTCAGAGACCAAAGCAACAAAATTGCTTGAAGTGCTTTTATGGTAGTAGAGTCTACGTACTAGAATGACTGCAGCTCCATTGCCAATGCAGTGTTTTACCATTAGAGAAAACAACTAGCGATTGATAGAATATTTTATACATATGTGTGTACATACATATTTGAAACTTACCTGTTACCTTCGATCTACACAAATAATTTAGCGTAAAAATTTTTTTGCAGTGGTCGGTTTAATTTTGTCTTTCTACTTTTTATTGTTTTTTTTTTTTGTTTTCCTTTTTTCTTTTCAATTAAGAGCAAATACTTATAAATATTATGCACACATATGTAAGTATGAGTTGTGGGACTTTTTTCGAATAATATTCGAATAAATATTATTCGAATAAACGAATAATATTCGTGGGAAAAAATTCGAATAGTACTATTCGAATAGTAGTATGTATGTAAAAGCATAATTTGGGAATTCCACTTGCTTTCGCGCAAGCCAGAGTACATATATGTATATACATATGTACATACATATGTATGTACCTACAAAAGCAAAAGCATACATACATACATTCAATAGCTATTTGCGAATAGTGGTATTCGAATAGTGATATTCGAATAGTACTATTCGAATAGTATTTATTCGAATATACGAATAAATTATTCGAATAAATATTATTCGAATTGCGAATACCTTTCGAATAAAAGTATTTTTTATTCGAATAGTCCCATCCCTAGTAAGTATATACATATATAAATATTATATATTTAAGTACATGTTTGACTTATTTATCTAATTTTTGCTTCAAGCTCGGCTTATAAACTTAAAAAATAAATTAGGTATTACTTAGTAAAATTACACAAAGGTATTTCGGTATGCATGTATGTATAACCTGCAGCAAAAAATTAGGCTATTATTAGAGGCATATTATTAATATATATATATGGTGGTAAATTTAGTTTGTAAAATAGCTTAAGATATTATACAAACTTGACTCGTGTAATGGAGGCATAATATAGTTGATTATCTATTCCCTGCAAGAACCGACTGATGGAAACACCAATACATTGGCATAATTTTTCCCAACACTAATACACTTGCAAAAACACTTCCGAACATTTGAGCAATCACCCAGTTGGAAAGGTGGTCATGCATGACCTTGCGGACGCATGAAAAGATGTACGAAAAATTTACATTATAGTATGTATTCCAAAAAAAACTATGATTTCATCTAAAATCTATGTTGTGTGGCTGCCAACTTATAGGAAATCGGATACACTCTAGAATGCAACCCAAGGTAAGCGAAGAGGTCAGTCAACGGCTCTCAGCTATACCTTCCAACTTATAGAATATCGGATACATTCCAGAATGCAACCCAAGGTAAGCGAAGAGGTCAGTCATCGGCTCTCAGCTATACCTTCCAACTTATAGGAAATCGGATACATTCCAGAATGCAACCCAAGGTAAGCGAAGAGGTCAGTCATCGGCTCTCAGCTATACCTTCCAACTTATAGGAAATCGGATACATTCCAGAATGCAACCCAAGGTAAGCGAAAAGGTCAGTTATCGGCTCTCAGCTATACCTTCCAACTTATAGGAAATCGGATACATTCCAGAATGCAACCCAAGGTAAGCGAAGAGGTCAGTCATCGGCTCTCAGCTATAACATTGAATCTAGCAAAAAAAAAAAACAATTAGGAGAATCAGGTTTTCTCTAGTTTTGCTTTTTTACAATGACGACAACAATTCACAGAGTCTATTTTAACAAACGGACGCATAAAAGAGGCACTAAAGATCAATATAATGTTGAATATCCCACATGGGTGAAGCAGTGAAGGGGAAGATGGTGCGACAATGAGAGAAGCAGAGGAGAACAAGCTGAAGTGAAGTTACATATTTCTAGTTGGAAATCGGATGGAGAGAGAATGAAGAGAAAAATGCAAAAAAAAAGTATTTTTTTTATTTTTAAGTGAGAAAATAAACCGACACTGAGATCACGGCAAGAGCGACTCTCATCCAAACATTCCTTTTTGCCTTACCTTGGCAGGGAAAAGTGGATGCATGACTTCCCTAGGACATCACAATGAAAAAAATCATGCATTCTGGAATGTATAGATCCCATGGCCTTTATATCCATTTATAGATGACCATACATTACCTTTTCCAACTGGGCATTTGCATGACAGTGCTGATGTATATACATAAATATTTTTCAGTCCTTCCTATCATTTGATCAATCATCTGTGTGACACTGCTGATGTATTTTTTGCAGAAGAAACAAGAAGAAGAAATAAAGCGCAAACATTTGAAAACTTTCGTTTTGTTCAGACGTGTTTGCGATTAAAAATTGAATTTGGCGAAATAAATTTCTGTGAGCTTAAAAAACTAAATTAAAATGAATAAAAGACATTTTAATAATTACCGTAGTGCGGAAAAAAAACGTTTCGGGCAAATAAAAAAGAAAATAAGTGAAATAGAAACCAGTGCAGAATGTGTGGTTTCTCAGAATTTAAAATTTGAAAGTGCTGTACTCAGTGGCAGGGAATATCAGGATTGTGATTTTAGGACAAGCTCTATAGAGGAAGGTGGAAATGATAGACAGGAAGATGTTTCTTTTAGGGAAAGCTTAATAGATCAAGGGATGTCGGGAATAAATAGTGAAACACTTAATAAGGAAAATTGTGTTTTCGGGAAAACGCTTGAAGGGCATGATTTACCAGGGGTTAGCCATTTTCTAGATGAAGGCGCAACATCGGCTTCATTTTCAAATGAAACATTTAATTTACGAGAGGCAATGAAAGGATGGGCTTTAGAGTTTAAAATCTCCAACAATGCAGTGGATGGGTTACTAGGTATTCTTCAGAAAGGTGGTGTGAAGGATTTGCCGCGTTGTGCGAAAACACTTTTAAGGACCAGTAAGGAGAAGATTGATATTAAACTATTTGAAGACGGCGAATTTATTTATTTAGGTATTCAAAAATACTTTCTTTCAGGGCCTTTTGAGTTTTTGGCAAAATATGGTGAGGTATTAATTGATATAGGAATCGACGGTTTACGGCTTTTCAAAAGTTCCAACAGGGTGTTGTGGCCCATCATTGGCTCACTTGCTCACTTCCCGGCCACCAGTCCGTTTTTAATAGGTTGTTTTTCCGGTTCTAAGAAGCCTAACGATATTAATGTCTTCATGTCGGATTTTTGCTCAGAAGTTCAGTTGTTAAGGCAGAATGGAATTCAGGTGGGCCCAAATGGGACTATTTTAAAGTTTGATGTTCGTGTCTTTATATGTGACTCTCCAGCCAGGGCCTTTGTTACAGGAGTTATGTCGTTCAATGCAATACATGGATGTCCTAAATGTTGTCAAGAAGGTCGATTCCTTGATAAAGTTTGTTTTTGTAACAAAAGGGGCACCCCTCGAACGGACACAACATTCGAAATGAGAATGCATCCTTTTCACCACCACCCTCCATTTCGACAGCAGAAAAACATTTTAGAACTGTCCGGGTTTTCAATGGTTTCACAGTTTCCTTTAGATTGCATGCATTTGGTAGACCTAGGAGTTGTAAAAAAATTTCTAAAGCTTCTTTTAGATACAGCTGATGTCGTCAAATTAAACGAAAACTTAAGATTTACCAAAAATTATTTTCCATCCGAATTTTGCCGTGTGTCTAGAAGTGTAAATGAGATTGCACATTGGAAGGCAACTGAGTTTAGGCAGTTCTTATTGTATACAGGTTTGTTCGCTTTAAAAAATTGTATTGACAGTAAGTTGTATTTCCTTTTCCTGCTTTTGCACACTGGTATTCGATTACTCTCTAGTGAAAAGACTTATAGATCAGATGCGGAAGTTGCCCAACAGATCCTGGAACATTTTGTCTATCATTTTAGTAAAACATTTGGAGAAAATTTCGTCACTTTTAATGTTCACGGCCTACTTCATTTGTCTGAGTGTGTACAAAATTTGGGCCCTTTAGATTCATTCTCCGCTTATAAGTTCGAAAACTTTATGCAGTTCCTAAAAAAAATTGTTAAGAAACCCAATCACGTGTTGCAGCAAATCTTCCTGAGGATATCTGAAAGACAAGGTTGGGAGACAGTTAAGGCTTCTAAAATAGGTTCGTTCGACATTGATCTTAGAAAAGAAAAGGACTGTTACTGTTCATATAAAAACAAAGGACCCGTCAAAGTGGTAGATCTTGTTGAACAAGGGAATCTTGAAATTTTATATTGCCAGCAGTTTTGTAAGACCGAAAACTTTTTTGACTTGCCTGTTTCATCATATTATAGTCTCGGTATAGTTCTAGCAAGCGATCTTAGCTCTGAAATGATAGCAGTTAGGAGGGAAGAGCTTGACCTTAAATACTTTTGTATACCCATTGAAAATAAGTTTTTGTTAATACCTCTCCTTCATCATATGTTTCACGATTTTTCTAACTGAACCACATATTTAGCTGGGTTTTATTTCACAAATAATGATAATACTAATAATAATAATAATAATAATAATAATAATAATAATAATAATAATAATAATAATAATAATAATAATAATAATAATAATAATAATAATAATAATAATAATAATAATTATAATAATAATTTTAATAATTATAATAATAATAATAATAATTATAATAATAATAATAATAATAATAATTATAATAATAATAATAATAATAATAATAATAATAATAATAATAATAATAATGATAATAATAATAATAATAATAATAATAATAATAATTATAATAATAATAATAATAATTATAATAATAATAATAATAATAATAATAATAATAATAATAATAATAATAATAATAATAATAATAATAATAATAATAATTATAATAATAATTATAATAATAATAATAATAATAATAATAATAATAATAATAATAATAATAATAATTATAATAATAATAATAATAATAATAATAATAATAATAATAATAATAATAATAATAATAATAATAATAATTATAATAATAATAATTATAATAATAATAATAATAATAATAATAATAATAATAATAATAATAATAATAATAATAATAATAATAATAATAATAATAATTATAATAATAATAATTATAATAATAATAATAATAATTATAATAATAATAATAATAATTATAATAATAATAATAATAATTATAATAATAATAATAATAATAATAATAATAATAATAATAATAATAATAATAATAATTATAATAATAATAATTATAATAATAATAATAATAATTATAATAATAATAATAATAATAATAATTATAATTATAATAATAATAATAATAATAATAATAATAATAATAATAATAATAATAATAATGGGGCTAGTGTGATCTCGTACTAAAAGTATCTTTTGCTTTGATTTAATTCAAAATATATTTTTATTTGAAATCAAAAATGATTTGAAATAATTCAACCCTGTTTCGTAATAATTATTTTTTTACTTTTTAAAGTTGTTCCTTGAATAAATTGAATGATGTCGGAAAACAAGAATACCAACAACGGTAAGCGATTTTATTGTCCATAATCAACTGAAATAAAGAGAATTTTGTTTTTTTTTTATTTATTTTTAGCGAATCCTTTAGAGATGTTTTTTGCTACGCACAATAGTTTCTACCTGGATGGGAGCATAGTGGAGAGGCAGCCTGTAAATGAGGTTGAATTTGTGGAGGCTGAAGATGTGGCAGATGAGCCGTACATCAGTGATGGTATTTATATTTTAAAATCATATATAAAAAATATATTTTAAATATATGTATATGTATGTTATTTTTGAAATATGTACATACATATATAGAGGTCGAATGTGTGGAGGCTGTAGAGGTGCCAGTACCTGAGCCGTGCAGCAGTAATGGTATTTATATTTTAAAATTATATATATAAAATATCTTTTAAATATATATTTTTGAAATATGTACATACATACGAATGTATATATATAGACCTCTGTTCGAAAATAGATGCCTTGTTGCAGAGCCAGAGCGAGACACGGGAGATGGTGATGGATTTACGAAAGGTGGTGGGGGAATTAAGGGAATTGGTGGTGGATTTAAGGGAGAGGGTGTCTGCTTTGGAGAATAATGTAGGTATTTCATTAATTACTGTAAGGGATGGGCATTATTCAAAAGAAATTTTTGAATGAAGAATAAAAATTAATTCAAAAACGCTCATCCCTGATTATTGGAATGAAGAATACAGATTTATTCTTTATTCACAATTTTCTGAAGAATGAAAATGTATTCTTTATTTGAATAAAAATAAATTCAAAAACTCGCACCCCTGATTACTGTATGCCTTAAATAATTTTCTCTTTATAGCAAGAGACGTTGTGCTCTAATCAAGGCATTTTGAATTCGCAAAATGTAAATATAACTACTTTTTATATATCAATACTCACTTTTTACATACAAACATACAAGTTTATTAAATAATTTTGTATTAATAAACTAATTTTCAACAGAATGATCAAAAAGCGGAAAACATGGCGCAGAGCTTGCTACTTCAGGAGTGCAAAGTGACCATTAAACATGTGGAACAGGCAGTCTGTCGCATGACGGGAGAGATAAGCGACAAAAACATGGACGAAATTGCGAGTTTGTTGCCGATACGTTCGCGAACAGTTGTCGTACTCGTCGAGGAGAAGTTAAAGGACCCCGAGTATGCCCAGGCTATGGTATGATAATGACACTATTTGCCATTTGTAAATATAATTATTTTTTCTGTTTTTCTATTAGACTACATTTTTACATAAAATTAAAGGCGTTGCTGAAGATGTTCCCACTGTCGTCCGGCAAATATTCACTGATGAGTTGATGTAGGCGTACAACTGGGAGGGACGGTGGGAAAAGGACGCACTCAACAAACTCTTAATTTTTGACAAAAACCTGCGAGGTAAACTAATGGACGTTACAGCTTTTTAACAGAAATTACAAATATTTGCTATTCCGTAGATGTTTTCCAACAACAAGGAAACAAGGAATATGAGAAAGGGGTGAAGAAAGCCGTCGAGCTGAGCCACCATAGGATGTGCCAAAAAAAGTATAGCAAGAAACAAAAATAATTGAATTTTTAAATTATTATATGCAATAAATTTTCTTCTATCTCTACGAGCCATAACCGCCAAATTGTCGTAAGGAGCAAATAACAAATTTTACAGGTTTTCTTTTGTAAATATCTACATATGTAAATAAGTTAGGCATTCCAATGAAATTTTGTATAAGGATTTAATATACTTTTGGTACATAATGCACCAAAACTTCTTAGGAATGTATAGCTTAGGTACGTATATATTTTACCTCTAAAATTTGTTATATGCTCCTAACGTTAGTTTGGCGGTTATGGCTGGTCTATCCCAATGCCTATCCTTATTCCTGTCCTAAAACTCTTAATATTGAATTGACCTCATATAAACATTTTTAGTTTTTTAAAAAAAATAAGTTCTTTGTTCAGCTAATTTCCTAGTTCAAGCATTATAAATGTGTTAATATTGTACGTCAGCAAAGAAAAGACTGAAATACGTAATATATATGTACATATATTTGAATATGTTAATAAATTTATATATGAAATGAAAATAATAATTTTATATATATAAAGGGTATGGATATTTACATCAGCTAGGATTTGTTTATACATCAGTGCTGTTTGATCAGCACTGATTGCTTTATTCATCAATTCTGATACTGTTTACATCAGGCTTTTCCTCAGCCCTGACGGATACATTGATCTTGTTTACATCAGTCCGGACTTATCTCTACATCACCTCTGATATTTTTTAATTCAGTCATGCCTGATTTACTATTATAACACTGCTGATTTTATTTTCATCACTCTGGATTGATATTTATATCAGGGCTGAACAGAACACGTACACATGTGTTTACATCAGATTTATCAGGTCTGCCATAGAAAAATGATGGAAAATTTGTTCTGTGCGCTGATTGAAATATATATCAGCACTACCCTACGGGACATGACTGACCGAACTAATACACTCACATTTATTCCACTAATACATTGACAACTGAAGTGAATGGGCAGGGTTGCATTCCATGAGCTGTGAATGTAGTTGCTAGGTAAAAAAAAACCGAAAAACAACCGAGTACCAGTTTTATGTGGTATAAATTTTTCACATAATGCCCTATTTTATAACGTTTTCTTATGAAATAGCACTTATTTATTATGAATTAGATATATTAAAGGCTACGCTAAGTTAAAAAAAAAAGAAATAAGCGAAAAAGTTAGTTGAGAAAACCGAAGCGACAGGTACCGATTACTATTGGTAACAATAACTTACCACCGCTAAAAAACGCGCATTATAAATCTATTCTGGCTGTGAGAAAGTTAAGTAAATTGAATTTTATTAAATTATAAAAAAAATGGAAAAAAGGAAATTTCAAAGTTGTATGAGCAGAGAAAAAAAGGCCTTTGAATCAAATGTTAAAAGATTCAAAGAACTTATTGAATCTGCTCATGCAAAAGAAAATGTGGTGGAAAATGATGCACAAAGTGATGCACAAGTGAATCCTTCAACTGATGCTTGCGCTAGTGCACTTGTGGAAGGAGGTGCAAGTGAAATTTGTGGTGCTTTAGAGGGTCTTTATGAAGAAAGTTCTTTTGAGGACCCAAGTAGCAGTAAAGAGGATATAATTTTTTGCGAAGAAGAAAATTCTTCACCTCTTACTAATAGTGAAGAAATTAAAGGTTGGGTATTTAGAAATCCCAACGTAAATCGGAATAACGTTGACGACCTTTTGCGAACTCTTAATAAAATTGGTGTAAAGGATTTGCCCTCTACATCAAAAACTCTTTTGGGGACCAACAGGCAAAAAATTAATTTGATAAATATAAGTGATGGTGAATTTTTGTACTTTGGAATTCAAAGTTATTTAATTTCTAAAAATTTTGATTTTTTAAAAAATGAAGAGGAAGTTTTAATTGATATAGGAGTCGACGGGCTTAGACTATTTAAAAGTTCTAACCGGGTTTTGTGGCCGATTCTTGGAGCCTTTCCCGGATTTCCTAATGCTACTCCGTTTGTTATTGCATGCTTTTCCGGGTTTGGAAAACCTAACAATATTAATGAATTTATGGCTGATTTTTGCGCCGAATACAAGTTATTGAAGGAAAATGGTATTAAAGTAGGTTTAAATCATAACTTAAAATCTTTTAATGTTCGCGTTTTTATTTGTGACTCCCCTGCCAGAGCATTTGTAACCGGCGTTATTGGGCATAATGGGAGAAATGCTTGCCCTAAGTGCTGTGTTGACGGGACGTACACGAACAAAATGTTCTTTCCGAATGCAGTCGGAGTTCTAAGGTCGGACGAGTCCTTTGACTTAAGAACTCAAAGTAGCCATCATCTAATAAAATCTAAAAGCGTTTTAGAAACGGCTGGATTCGGAATGGTTTCACAATTTCCCCTGGACGCAATGCATTTGGTTGATTTAGGGGTAGTTAAAAAATTGCTTAACTTAATTACAAAAAAAAGTAACTTTCAACGAATTAACAAAAAAGAGATTATAAAAAAAATTAACGAAAAACTTGCTTACGTTTCGCAATTTGTTCCTTCTGAGTTTGGTCGCCTCCCCAGGAGTTTGGACGCAGTTTGCCATTGGAAGTCAACGGAATTCCGACAGTTTTTGCTATATTCGGGCATATTTGTTTTGAAGGACGTTATAAATGACGATTCCTATTACCATTTTTTGCTTTTGCACAGTGGAATCCGACTTCTTTCCAGCGAGCAAACTAATGAAAAAGGCACCAATATCGCTCAAAAAATTTTAGAAGATTTTGTACAAAATTTTGGTACTTTATACGGTGAAGAAGAAATCAGTTTTAATGTTCATGGCCTTCTGCATTTATCTGATTCTGTAAAAAAACTTGGCCCATTAGATTCACATTCAGCATACAGGTTCGAAAATTATATGCAATCCTTAAAAAAAATGATTAAAAACCCCAATAATATTCTACAGCAATTGTTTCTAAGATTCGCAGAAAGACAGGGGTATGAATCAAATAATATAAGTTTAAAGTTTGGTGCTTTTAACGTAAGCGATAAAAAGGAAAAAGATAGCTTCTGTTTTGGTGAAAAAACCGGCCCAATGAAAGTATTAAAAATTAAAAAAGTTAACGAATCCGATATAGCTATATGTAAAACCTTCATGAAGATTGAAAGCTTTTTCAACGAACCTGTTAATTCATTTAATACATTGGGCATAGCAGTAGCAAGTTTTCTGTCCGGTGAAACTATTGAAATTCCAACGAGCGATATTAATTTTAAATACTTTTGCATTCCGTTAGATGAAAAATTCTTGTTAATACCTCTTTTGCACCACATTTTTCACAATTTTAACTAATTTCACCACATTTTCTCCTTTTATATTTTAGATATTTATATATGTTTATATCCTTAAATTCATTTCTAATAAATTTTTATTCGCGCCATTTAGCAACATGATCCGAAGAGCGTACGACGTAGAGGCAGAAAGCGGTGGCCCAGAGCAGCAAGCTGTTGGGGGAGCTCCGGACGACGAAGACGAACTGGTTGTAGACGAGGCAGCAGAGGGCAGGCCGGCTACACTGGGACAGCTAAATGTATTATTGCAACTTCTTATGCAAAGGTTGAATGCAATAGAAGATAACGTAAGTATTCTAAAGATAATCATAAGTTTTAATTATTCCACTACAGGAGTTAAAGTTTAATTTCTTAACTTAATTTTCCTTTTTAGCAAAGCAGAATATTATACAACCAAACAGAATTGAAACAAAATATTGAAAAGCTGGAACAAAACATGATGGTAAACAAGGCGGAGGCGATGGCGGAGGTCCACACTGTTCGCGAAATAAAAGTGATTTGTAAGAACATCGAGCGGGGTGTTGGAAAAATGACGGGGGAAGCTAAAGATGAAGTAATTGACGAAGTAGCTGCCAGTTTCCCCCTGACGTCCATTACGGCTGTGGCAAGCTTAGAAGCCAAAATGGAAACGATTGCGGCATACCCACATTCATTGGTAATAGAGTGTTATTTTTTCTGTACATATTTAATATATACTACATATGTATTTATTTATATTTCTGCTTTTTAGACGACTTACCTCCACAAAGTGAAGGGGGCCAAGGAGGATGTTGGAAGCGTGCTCCAGTTTATGTTCTCCGACGAGCTGATGGAGCATTATAATTATAATGGGGCGTGGGAGAAACACAAATTGTGTGAACTAAAGATAATCAGCAAAAACTTGAGGGGTATAAATATATACATACACTGTTTTTTGCAAACATTTAATTAACATTGCATATTTCATATTTATAACATTTTATTTATTTATTATATTTTATTTATTAACATTTACATATTTCCGTTTTTTATCTATAGAAGTGTTTACAACTACGGCAACCTGTGAATTCGAGAGGGCGGTGAAAAAATACGTAGCAATGAGCCATCACCGCCTCAAACAACGGAAGTATCAGTCTAAAAAAGCAAAAAAATAAACTAAAATAAGATAAAAAAGTATAGTATAGTACAAAAACTTGTGTTCACACTTGCAAGGCAAGTATAATTTACCAAAAGACTCACTATATGTAATTAAAATAAAAAATATTATAAAGTTTTAAAAACTGTTGTTTTAATCATAAGTGATGGATATTTCCATCAGGACTGCCTGGGTTATACATCAGCTCTGATGTACAATTCATACAGAGCTGACCTATCAGGTCTGACAAAAGTTTCGGTCAGAAATGATTATACAGTAAACAGCTGATCAGTCATCTATGATAAAAGATTCGGTTATGAATGACTACTCGATGGAACCGATTTTGTGTCAGCTCTGATATACTTTATGGTCACAGCTGATATAAGTAGAAGTATGAGTAAGCGAGACAACAAAATACATAATCATATATGTTGGAAAGAGATGGTCGGTCACACATACGGGAAAGTTTCTATCAGATTTGTGTTTTTCTCTTAAGAAACTGATAGACACTTTGTTCTACGGCCTGACCGAAAGTTTCATCAGCGCTGCCTATCAGATGATCTATCATCTGACTATCAGTGTTCTAGCTGGGTATCGACCAGATGATTGATCAAATGTTCGGAAGTGTTCTTGCAGGGTTGTGTGTCATTAATTTATTTTTACTTATAAATATTACTAGCTGATGCCCGGAACTTAATATCTTAATGCAGCAGGTTCGTTCATTACATAACAAGCACACGTTACAAAAATTAACAAAAACGCACCATAAATACGGATTTTCCGAATATCTCGACTCCACCGCCACCTGGCGGGTTAATTTTTTGTAACAGAGTTTTTGATTACATAAGAAACATACGCGCCAAAAACGGACACAATCGCATCAAAAATACGGATTTTGCAAATATAACGACTCCAGCGCCATCTAGCGAAACATTGATCAAAGTTATTAATATATGTAAAGTGTTTGAAGCGGCAAACCAATACAAACAAATGTTATTTTATGGAAAAATACATCGGAGGATTTGAAGGCATGCAGCAGAAAAAATGGACATTTACAGCAATTTATGCTAAAAAATTAGCTATACGCATGTGTAAGATTAAAGCTCAAAGTATGAGACAGGGAGATAATAAGATTATAATAATTCAGCATGGCAAGAGACAGAGAGTTAACGAGCCATTTAATGGAAGGTATTTTTGACTGTCCTATAAAAAGGTTTTAAGGTGGTAGTTCTCGGCAATGGGCCGTGAATTGCCCACTCTGCCTTCGCCGGCAAGCGCTATGCCTATGCGCCATATTTCGTGGCATGCAGCCACTCCAACGCCGACAAGTGACGAATGCGCACGGATATTGTATAAATTGTCTGGATGCGCCACATAGTGCCGAAGGATGCACTTCGGGAGCTCGGTGCCAATTTTGCGACCGGCGACACCACACACTGTTCTATCGAGCACGTAGACGTCGCATAAACGCACAGCCGCCGAACAGGAATCGCGGCATTCCGCAGCCGCAAGGAGAGAGGCATGAGAAAAGTAGTTGAGATGAGCTAACACAGGTAGGAATTTTGAACCCCACCATCTTACATTTAGATGAGATCAAAACTAGTAAGGAAGCCTAAGTTCGAGTGGAATCGAACATTAGATACTCAGCTGTATGCTTTGTTTGTTTGCGTTTGTTCGATATAGGGTGTATTTTATATGAAACGAGTGCTGCATAAACAGGGCGAAGCCACGCCCATTTTTTAAATTTGTATCAATCAAGTTTAGTCATAATATCTCAATTATTTGTCGAGTAATAGGCTCGTAGATTCCTTTGTATAAAAAGAGGCGGTGCCACGCCCATTTTCCAAACATTTTTTTATTTTTTGTTTCCGGTCTATTGTAGAACTCATGTCACAAAATTTCAATGAATTATCTTTATATTTCACAGAGATATCGCTTAAAATGGTTTTATTAGGTCACTTTATAATACCCATATATAAAAGTGGGCGTGGTCGTCAACCGATTTTGGTAATTTTTCATCCACATATTTGGCTAAGTAAATATATCACACGTACCAAATTTCGTCGATATATCTTTAACGGTTTCTGAGTTATGGCTTATAAAACTTTCAATATTTGCCTTTAATAAGTGGGCGTGGCACCGCCCATTTTCCAAAATTTTTGTGTTTTCTGTTTTATGTCCATAGTTGGACTCATGCGACAAAATTTCAGTGATATATCTTTATATTTGTCAGAGATATCGCTTAAAATGTTTTTATTAGGTCCCTTTATAGTTCCCATATATAAAAGTGGGCGTGGCCGTCAACCGATTTTGACAATTTTTCGTCAAAACATTTGTCTATGTAAGCAAATCACGCATACCAAATTTAATCGATATATCTTCAACGGTTTCTGAGTTATGACATATAAAACTTTCAATGTTTGACCCTTAATAAGTGGGCGTGGCACCGCCCATTTTCTAAAATTTCACCAAATTTCTTCATAGGGGCCTGAGCTCAACACGTGGGTAAAATTTCATCGCTCTAGCTATATTAGTGGCTGAGATACCAAATTTCCGATTTTTTCTATATAGGAAAAGTGGGCGTGGTCATGGTATTACGTGTGGTAGAAGGAATGAAACAAATTGTTTTGTGTTCAAAAATTAATATTTATTTATTCAGCAATAAGTAAAAAAATTTTTAATTTTTAATTTTTAATTTTCTGCTCTCCTGAGTGCCCTATTTGTTTCCTCTACCAACGTGGAAGGATACAATAAATCTTCTATCGTGGGTGTTCTGCCCATTCCTATGTATATCCAAAATTGCCTTAACCAATTTAGCTGATGCCTATCACTGCCTATTGTACGAGCTCTTGACCTACGAGTAGTGTTCGTGTTTTCACGCCCTAGTTGGTCTATTATCTTATTTAAGGCCTCATAATTGAAGTCGTCTGGCAAAGCACTATCCATAAGGGATATGTATTTATACCGAATTAAAAATAAACTAGCATTCAAATTTACTCAATTTATGTTGAGATTGTTTTATTTAAAATGAGACCCTAATGTCAGAAAAAAATATACGTATATAAAAATAATGTCCCTAAGCAAAGTTAATTGCTGTTTGTTGTAGCGGCCGTTAGGCTGCTAAATTTAATATTAAATTTATACTTATGTTGCTCCTCTTTATTAGTTATTTGTTGTTGTTGTGGTGGTGGCTGTAGTAGACTCGATATTGAACCGAATAGTGATGATGAAGCTGAGGTAGAAGGCGCATCAAAGCTAGCATTAAAGTTACTGTTGCTATATTCCACTAGAATTATGCTTCATAGTCCTTTGTCCATCCCCAAAAATACTGGAACTATTTGTTGCTGCTAATAGTAGTGATCTTTCCTGCAAGCCGGTACGCTGCACTAACCATCGAATTAATTCTGCCGACTTTTCTAATTTTGCTGGATTCAGTACAGATATGCAGCGATCATCGTTTTTCGTCGCGAAATCTTGACGTGTTTTATCCAAAACCGTGGTGCGTGGTAATAGGTTTTTTTTTTTTATTTTCGAACATCTAACGTCTCGACTAATAATATCATTCAATCCGAAATACCATATGCGGTCAGTTGTGTAAACCAATTTTTTATTTACTCATAAGCAGTTGCCTTGTATGTATCCAGATCCGTAGTTGTAGCCCGCGGAACTGGTTAGTCCTTATGAACGATTTCGCTTTTCAGCAAATTTTTTCGTTCATAAGTTTCACCCAAAACTGGCAGGATCGCCATATTACGTGTGGTAGAAGGAATGAAACAAATTGTTTTGTGTTCAAAAATGAATTGAATTCTTTATTCACTTTCACTTCCTTATATACCAAAAATTATTACAATAACTTACATTAATACATATATACAAAAAGAAAGAGTGTTCAACATATGCTGTGTCAGCATATGTGAATCATAAATATTTCGTCGGTGCACATTGACAAACTGACGCTGTCGTTCAGTTGGTCATTGTGACCGCTCGGGCAATGCACTTGACAAAATGCAACAAATGTAACTGGAGGCGCCGTATGTGGCGGTGTATATATTTGATGTTAAACTCCCGCTGGGGTTTAACGGAATTTATTTGGGTCAGTCTGTTTTGACAATGTGTGTGGTACATGTGTACACAATAAATTATGTGTACATGACAACAACTGTAAGTGTGGTGTATTTATGTAATGCTACAATGGTCCGATTTCGCCCATTTTCAATACCAACCGTCCCAGTCTCGATATTAACTTGCATTTCAAATTTCATCAAAATATCTCAATTTTTACGCGAGTTAGAGTGCGTACGGACGGACGGACGGACGGACATGGCTCAATCGATTTCTCTTTTCACCCTGATCATTTTGATATATATAAGTCCATATCTATCTCTATTATTTCATTATGTTACAATCCACCGTTATGAAATCAAAACTATTATACTCTGTGTACTAGTACAGCTGAGTATAAAAATAATAGGAAATGAACATGGACAATTAACTATAACCGACTTAGTGGACATTTCAACATTCAAAATATTGCAAAATGATGATGTAATTGTTATATATATAAAATATCTAAAATTAAAATTCAATTGTCAATTTTATGAAGTAAGAGCAATATCTCAAATAGATGGTAAGTTATTAATTGAAAATCAAATTGCAAAATGTAATGAAAAATACATGAATGTCATAGATTGTAAAAAGAGTTAATAAACTCATATTGTAAAATTGTAAATAAAAACACATGTTTGTCAGAAATTTTAATCGGAAGAACTGGTAAATGTAAAAAAAAAATTAAAGAAAAAAAAATAGATATATGTAATTAGAGAAGGTGCGATTTTAATTGCTGGAAACCATAGTATTAATGGACAGTTTATAAATGGAGTTTATCTTGTAAGCTTTGAAAATACGGAAGCAAAAATTTGGAAATATGTCAAAATGAATAAATTAAATAATTTTGAAATAATAAAATATATTGAGTCAGAAGATTTGTTTCGAACATTTTCGAGTAGCCCGAACAAATGTTGTTCAAATGCTCAAACAGTTGTTTGTTTGTTTATTACCCGTATGTTTGTACGGGCATTTGAACAATTCGGGAATTTTTAAGTTTTTTTTTCTTTTGTTTATTTTTTTTTTCTTCTTCATATCGACGGCTGAGAATAAGATCGCCCTATTTCAAAAATTGTTTCAAGAACGCCCTATTTGAAAAAATGTTTCCATAACGTCCTATTTCAGATTTTGCTTCAAGAACGCCCTAGAGAGTAAAAATGGAAAAATGAGAAGACATTCACCCACGATGTTACTACGCCACTTGCTGAGCGACGACTAGGGTTGGGCGAAATATATCGATATATCAATACATATATCGATATTTTTAATATATAATAATAATATCGACGATATTTTTAATTACCGTGCAACGATAATCAATAATTTTTTGTCATTTCGTACCAAGTTGATATTTTTCATCCATTTTTGATTCGTTTTAAATTTAACAGCAGACAGTTTTTTAAGAAGTGGTATACATAATGTCGGTAGTATGGAAATTAAAAAAAAAAATGGAAGGCAAGCAGCGGGCCTGCAACTTGTGTGGCAAAACCTACAAGTCAAGCAGAAATAGAACTAATTTGGCGAGCACCTTCGGCTTAAACATTATGATGGTTACCTAAAACTACTGGATATACAAAGAAAAAAATGTAATGATGATGGTACGACTAGTGTCGAGGAAATGGCAAACAACACAAATGATTCCTATGCTGAAGAAAACGCAACAACAACGCAACCCACAATTCAGAGCAGCTTATCAAGGAGCTAAATCTTTCAAGGCAAATAAGGGCTGGTTTTACCATCGATATAATTTTCCAATATGCTACCATTCATTGAAAAAAATTATTAGGGGTTGTAGAGGAGGGTCCTCCTGATTCTAAATCCAAAAGTCTCGTCGACCGGAGATGTTTGTAGGTTTTAATATTTACCAAACAAAACCCCAAAACTGTTCACTATTACCGAGTAAAAGCCCTTATAAAAACACGCACCGGCGGAATTCTCTTTCTGGGGTAATATCTATGTACCCATCCACAGTAGTCCTGCGTGGAACACCTTTCTGCACTGGCGGTGTTCGGCCGCGCTTTAAAAAAAATAACCCTCCATAGATATTACCCCAGAAAGAGAATTCCGCCGGCTGAGGGTTATTTATTTATAGCGCGGGAAGACCGATAACACAGAAAGGTGTTCTACACAAAAGTATTGTGGTTGGTCCATGGATATTAATCCAGAAATAGAATTCTGCCGGCTGAGATTTAGGTATTTTTTTAAAGCGCGTCCGAAAGCTGCCAATGCAAAAGGAATAGCCACTTTACCAAGGAATATCTCCTGAACGACAACAAATATAAATATCTCCGTTCGACGGGACTTTTGGATTTAGAATCAAGAGGACGTCCTCTACAACCCCCAATAACTTTTTTCAACTCATGGTAGCACATTCGAAAATTTTTTTAAAAGCAAAAATATTCACTAAAAATATAAAATGTATATAATTACTGTCAATCTTTTATAAAAACACATACGATTATATTGTTTTATAAGTATTTTATCTGAACCGATATTTGCAAAGATGTGTATATAATGTAAAAAGACTACTGTCGATAAGCGCCGGTTTCTTCACTGCAGATACAATTCCCAGCAAATATGGGAACATTTTTATGTATACAATTCATTGTGCACAATTATACAATTGAAATGTTTAAAATTGTCCATGTTGGTTGTCATTTTGTTGGTAAAAACATATCACAAATAATCGTAAAAACATTCGCCAATTCTGGTCAAATAACTTGCATTAAGCCTATAAAATGACTTAGGTACATACTGACTATAAATTACTTCCCAAATGACAGTCGACTAGTAAAAGAGAACAGCGTTGGCAACTGATTTTTATTTTGCACTATGCAAACATTACACCAAAATAGCCGATCTTAAATGATAGACAAAATTTCATAATATTTGGTCAGCATAAAAATCTTATGATTATATTTAATTAAATAAATACATGTCGATACTACATACGTATATGAGCTGGCAACCCCGTTTCGGAAAACACTCCGAAAGCTGCTCGCTGCTTTTAAAGCTTAGTGTTTTATTTTCAAATGGCCATCGCATGTACGCGTAGGTGAAAAAATGAATCCACATGCATCACGCATTCAACAAGCGGAGGGAGGTTGCCGCCCTCGACGACAAACATATTACCAGTGTCCGTTAAATTCATACAGTACGCAATAACATTTCTGAGTTTAATCGCAGTTCATTTTGTCAACGGTATACATATAGGAGCTAATATTAATAAGCACAAAGTTTAGTTGTAAGAATAGTGAACTTATTGTTTAGTTATTAACTTTCAGAATGGCCACATTCTCAACAAGCACATATCTAATGCCAGATTAATTGAAAAAGTAAACAAAAGTGGCAAGATGATTGCAACATTTCTGAAGGCAAGTTAAATGCAATCACACCGCGCTAGGTAAAAAGATTTAAGAAGTAATACTATTTTTACAGAAGATAGGTGATGCCAACGTGTCGCAACAAAAGGTCGCATACGAGAAATTATATATCATATATTGTAAAAGTAACAATAGCGACCCTGTTGTGAATACGACCTGCAGTGAATGCGACCCTGCTGACCTTAGTGTAATATAACTTAAAATAAATGTAAAATGCATGAATAATGGTACTCATATGAGTATTCCCATGACGGAAGGATAGCAAAATTTACCTCAATCATATTTCATTGGGGATGACGAATTGCATATATGTAACTTAAAATAAATGTAAAATGCATGAATAATGGTACTCATATGAGTATTCCCATGACGGAAGGATAGCAAAATTTACCTCAATCATATTTCATTGGGGATGACGAATTGCATATATGTAACTTAAAATAAATGTAAAATTTATGAATAAAGGTAAAGGAGGGGCACTTCCTGATTAGATATAAGAAAGGATACACATGTTTAATCTAATCAACGAATTAATCGATAAGCATCCATCCATTGCTAGGTCAGCAAGAATATTCGAGTCTAATCTGGCTATAAATAACAAATGATTTCTAAACTATATTTAATCACAGCCTCTTAGGGCCGGTTTCATAAAGACCAATCCACAAATCGAACCATTATCCGCTTTAATTTCGTGAGATTCTTCAGACTCCAAGTACTCTCTTCAAAATATTCGAAAATACAATTCGGCGTTCCAGTTAACAGAATTGGAGCTATGTACATACAATAGTAGTGGATGGCAATATCATGACAACTTTCAAAATACAAGGGCAAATTTATCATACGAGTATTCCACGTCGGAAGGATAGCAAAAGTCAGCTCAATCATATTTCATTGTGGATGACGAATTGCAAGTTAACCAGCGAGCCGATGTTATTTCTGGCTCAAAAAGAAACATTGTTTAGTCCATAATAATAGTATTGTTAAGCTAGAGACCACGCTTGCGTCAAAATGTAGCAATACATTAAAACCACTCGAAAACTGAAATGCCACTCTAATGGCTAAAGTATGCAGCAAACCGGCTAACTCAAATTGCTTAAGTCAGCTTCTAAATAACAACACAGCGGCTTGCTAATCAGAATCAGCATATCATACCACCAGTTAAAAAAAAAAATAGTGGAGGGCATATGTAACATGCATAGTTGGCAACACCAACTGTATCGCGTAAATGCGCTCACCTGTCAATCACAATGAATGACAGCTGTAGACAATATGGAATGGAGGTTCGCCAATAAGCCGGCCCGCCATGATTTGTCATTCTATTCGTGACTGAGATACCGACCGGCAGCTTTAAGGGTAGAGAAAAATAAAGTGGTAGAAAAGTTAATAGTTAGAAGAAATAAAAAGTTAGAAATAAAGGTGTTAACATTGGACAAAAGGGAAGTGTTTTTAATTAAAGAAAAAGCTGAATATATAAAGAATATAAAGAAAACTAAAAGCGGACCAGTAGCAGAAGTAAAGTAAGGTGAGACAGAAGTAAGAAATAAGGTTAAGGAAGGTGAGTGTACGCACCGTTAACCGACGCACCGTTGCACACATCATTATTTTTAATATTTTATTATCGAAAGTTTTAAATTAAAGAAACGCATCTGCTTCTTTTTCGGGATTCCATCACTATAAGTGATACAACCTTCATGACAAAAATGGAACCGATTTATATCCAACCACAATCTCCAAAGACGGTTTTGTTTAACTACTCGAAACACCATACAACTTTTTCCTTACCATATTTGCATCAAATTTATATCGATAATATTTATCGTACTCCCGAACTGAAAGAGGGCCTATCTCTTATGTCATCGTTGGTTTCCTTAAACTGCTTATTACTGCAAGCCAGTTATGCAATCAATTAGATTCATTCAAAACAACTTACTCCATCTGGGTCAACAAGAGTGTGCCACGACCAATTCCCTTGCCAAACTGTTCCTTTTCACAAGTAGGCTGTGGTAAGGCGACACATAGATCGCCCTGTAGTTATAACCATCTATTACATCGAATGCATTTCGACACATTAAACAGCAGTGAATATAGCTACATAAGTCCAATTATAATTGGGTTAACATGTAAAATTGAGTTGTTAACAGCTATCAATAGCCAGTGTGTGGTTCAACCGTGTCCGAAAATAAAAATTAATAAAATTTAGCAAGGTTGTGTTTTTAACAGTGTGGTGCCTTCGACATATAGGTCGTCCGACGGCCAACGACAACCCTTAAAAAATGCATAAAAATGGATCCAGCAGCAAAAAAGTTACAATAAATGTATTTAAGTGTGTTTATATATGTTACCTTAGTATGCAAAATATTTTTACGTGTTAAGTGATGGCAACACTGAAGACGAGTCACGACGAGTTACGAGTCATTCGAAAAAGTAACATCGAGCAGTCAACATCTTTTAAAATTTTTTTAACATTAATACATATTTATATCATTCTATCAATTGAAATACTTCATTATTAATTACATTATATTTAAACAAAAGCCTAACTATAAAACGTTAAATTGTTCATATTCCTCCAAAGAGTAATAAATATGACAAATGCTATGTCTCAGATCTATCACATCAAAGAGAAAAAGTTGTCAAATGTTCCTGATCTAAAAACTAACAAATCTTGTGAATATCCCTCTACGTGGTTTAAAAACAATTTAAATATTAAGCCCATATTATACTTCCCCTACTCCGGATATCAAATCAGGAACACAGAAATTGGTCAACGCTAAGGAAGCAGTTGTGATAAAAGTTACGAACATGCCCCATAAAATAATCTGTTGATTTGACCATCCTCCACAAGTTTTGTTAACTCATTTCTTACGGTCAGAGGAATATAATCATTTTCTAAGCCATTGGTGATACATACGCGTCAGCGGGCGGCGCACACTGGGGATTTCGCGGAAAAAAGTCAAATTGTCAACATACTCTTCACTCAATATGCAGTGATATTTTGGAGTTTTAGACTAAATGGTACTACCAAATCAAAAAGAATTATTCCGATCTGACTGCTAGTTTTTTTTATAGCCGTCTCAAACTCAGTACTTGTATGTTTTACCGAACCAACTTAATTTAAACCTAAGAATTTCAAAACGAATAATCTTTTATTATGTGAGCTAACGTTTTCCGTTTTATTTTTTATTTAAAGTAGGATATTTCAGTCTACTAAAATTGAAAAAATAAACTCTGCAGAGACTTGAGTTTTTTTGTTTATTTTTATGAACATATCACAAAAATCGCTTTTTTTCAAATATTTGGACCTGCAATTTTAGCTCCACTTGCCTCCAGTTGGAAATCACTACTAATACATTGTCTCATATCTGTTTTTACATTTTTAATCAATTTCAAGTGCCCCCAGGTGCCCTCTCTCAATTTATTGTATTATACAGTACAACAGTTTTCAGCTAATTCATTCGCGACTCAATTCTGATAAGGCTCTTTTGTTTAACATAACTCAAGAACCACTAGTCAAGAATTACAAGTACTTTCATCTGTTTATATAACGTTTCGCAATATAGGCAACAGTTTCGCAGTTATAAATAAATGTATGGAGAAAAAAAAATATTTTTTGCCTAAAAATAATTTTTTTTTTTAATTCATAAAAAATCGAAAACGGTAAAAAAGTTCAAAGTCCTATTATTTTCACGTAAAGTCGCATAACCTATGAACAAAATGATACATAAATCATGAAAATCGATGAACGCGTTTCGCTTTTATTCACAATTAAGTACAGGTATGAATTTAAAATTATTTTTATTTTTTACTATAGGTCCAAGGGAGGTCCCCTAGGGAGTGGCCGATTTCAATTATTTTTTGTACCGTCAATGCCCTTTATGAGGGTAACTGATATGCAAAGTTTCGTAAAGATATCTTACTTTTTTGAGCTGAAATTAAAATTTGTATTTAAAATTTTTTTTTTAATTTTTTACTATAGGTCCAAGGGAGGTACCCCTAGGGTGTGGCCGATTTCAATTATTTTTTGTACCGTCAATGCCCTTTATGAGGGTAACTGATATGCAAAGTTTTGTAAAGATATCTTACCTTTTTGAGCTGAAATTAAGATTTGTATTTAAATTTTTTTTTTTTAATTTTTACTATAGGTCCAAGGGAGGTACCCCTAGGAGTTGACGGATTTCAACCATTTTTGGAGATTTTCTTAACTGGCTCATATATAACCTGTGTGCAAAATTTCAAAGCCCTACGACAGCTCATTCTATTTTTTTCCTGAATGTATGGAAGCTGAATGTATGGAAGCTGCCCCACTGTGCGGCGTCTCGTCGTTCGTATTTTTGATGTGTGTGTGTAGATGATGTACTGAACATAAGGAGTACAAGAAGATTGTGGTTGTTGGAGAACATTGCAGGGATGTTCCATAGTTGATGTCGAATATACACATACACGTACATACGATTTTTATACTTTCCTGTCAAATCCACTTTCTAAAACACAATCATGGAGCACAATACGATCAATAAAACCAGTACACCTGGACGAGAAATTGAAAACACCCAAACAAGTTCATACAATACGCCTTCTTCTATAATACTTCATAATCAATCTACCGAATATCGCGATCCAAATTTTTAGACCGATGTCACCAATTATAACTTCACCAACTTCCAGTATCGCTATTGATACCACACGTAACATCTGTTATCCTAGGATGGACAGAGGAGAACCACAAGCTCGGCCCGTATATTATAGGAAGAGGAATTACACTGAGTACAGCCCATACATCGGTAAAGGAAATATATGTTTAGACGGAGTAAACTGCTCTAAAATACATGATTTATTAAAGATAGATATGTATCTATATTTGGATTACCTAGTAGGTTCGATATCTCAAATCACATCAGATGTGGAGAAAATTGCCAAAGCACAATCAATGATTATAAAGAAATTTTCATCGTTAGCATTAGCAGACAACGATGCACAACGAGGATGTAGACCTAGGACTAAGACTCCTAGTCGTAGAGGCCGAGGTAGATCACACTCGAGGACAAGACGAGGCTGCTCTCCGTCGGCTCAATGCCCCTAGGTTGGTGATTGTTGGTGGCCAGTTGCTGGTTGTTTGTGCCCACGGTTGGCGGTGATGTGCATAGGAGTGGAAGAGCTACATAGGTACGTCTTTTAAAATTCTAAGTGTGCATTTCTACATATGTACATACATATACATATGAAGGACGAGAACGGCAACAACAGCGCCCACTTTAATTCTGACATCAAAGGGTTAGCGCCGATAAAGTACCAGCCGGAAGGCACGTTGATGATATATCGTACCGGTGCACCGTTAAACAAGATGGTGTCAGCAATGAACTTTTGCATCTATCAAATTACGATTCTTCAAAAGGAACAAATTATCGTCAACTTTTCCATTAATTTTTGGCGTACATGTACGTAAAAATTTAATCCGAGCGATTACTTTATATAGTACGTTTGAACTAAAATCGGTGATCTCAGAGGAATAATACATTCATTTGAGAGATGCTATTTCGAGCGACAGAAATGTTAACGATATTGGAAAAATGATCATGCTTCTTTCCACATTTATTGGTAGTCAGCGACACATGCATGAATATGCACAAGATGCCATGGCATACATACGGCCATATCTGTTTATTATATTTAAATGTAATCTCAGTTGGAGTGAAATAAAAGTGCTGCTTTTTCTTAGTCAAGATCAAACTCATCGTCATGACTTGGATGCAAGTATTTTCCAGCAAAAATTAACAAAACTAATGTAACTAAAACCAAAAAGTCTCACGCGAAACATTATGCTGGCTGTGCTCAATTGAATGACAAAAAAAGGGTTCTTCCGCATGCAACTATTTTGATATGACTTATAACAAAATTTGCCCATAAAAATTATGATATGATCACCATCCCTGTGGTGACCGATCATCATGCCCTATGGCAATTCAACAATCACATCAATCAAATCAATTTGATCACATCAAAATGTACTCCATACCCTTCCCAACACCATTATACCATAACATAAATCGATAGGCGAAAGGAACAGGCATGGATTGCAAATCGCTGCGAGAAACCAAATGAGACGTTACAAGAATTTTCTTCAGAGATTGAAAGGTTAGCTCATCTGGCAAGTGAAGGATTTATAGAAAAAATTCAATATACTTAAAATTAATTTTATCACCAAAACAATGTTTAGCTTTAGAATGAGGTGAATGTCAGTTTAAAATCTTTAAGTTTGTTCTTTGTTGGGAATTCTATGTGAAAATATAAAGGAGTGATCTTGAATACAATAAAAATAAAAAAAAATTGTATAAAGTATACTTTTTACGTATTCCTTCCGTATTTTTCCCAAGTAATGTTAAAATGTGCGATTTGTTGTCTTTGACAGCAAAAATTAACAAAACTAATGTAACTAAAACTAAAAGTCAGACGCGAAACATGATGCTGGCTGTACTCAATTGAATGGCAAAAAAAGGGATCTTCCGCATGCAACTATTTTGATGACTTATACCAACATAAAAATGATGATATAATCACCATCCCTGTGGTGATCAATCATCCTACAGATTATCATGACCTATGGCAATTCAACAATCACATTAATCAAATCCATTCAACAGAATATACTAGTGGCAGTGAACATGTTTACAATCGAACATCTAATATCGAATGTCAGTGTGAAGCGGTACGAGGTACGATCAACGCGAGTTACATTAGAAGCCATTAAGGAAAATAAAGAAAAGAAAGAAAATAAAGTAAGCATATTTTGAAAATAAAATAATATGCTTGCTGAATTAATATCTTACTCAGCATTCCAGATTTGCTTCAAAATTTTGTAAAGGCTATTTCTTAGCTTTTGTTTTCTTAGGAACGGCGGATCTTATTTCATCCTCCGTACATAGCTGCTCTTATGCTATGCATACATGTAAATATGTATGTTTGTTCTTACATCATAAATTTATGCTGGCACTAATGTGCCTATACTTTGTATGAAGTGCTGAGTCAGATGTTGATTAAAGAGGGAATCAAGTTCCCATATATATATGTATGTGTTTTTGATTTTGTGAATATCAAATAAATTTATAAGCTGAACCGAGGTGATGTCTTTTGTAAAAGAGCTTCAAGAAGTTAGTAAACAGAAGCCATCGCCACCGTTCAGTCCGTAGAGACTTGTAATTTTGAATAAACCAAATTCTAAATAAATAAATAATTTGAATAATTGTGTATACACATTGTGTAAATTTAAAGTGGTGTTATCAAAGTTTGAACGAATTTTCCGAAGGACCTTTATTCAAACCAAAAATAAGGAAACAAATAACATTTTTCTTCTCTGAGTGAGAACGTTCGGCAACCAAAACGTAAGTCGCGCGACCGACCTAACGCCAAATTGCGATTCCGGCATTAGAGCCTAAAGACATTTACAATTTGGATGAAACCGGCTATTTTGGCTATCAAACTCTACCAAACGGCGATAGATTTACTGCTTCGCTGTATAATGTTACTAATAATGGAAGAGGAAACCCCCAGTGGCAACAACAACCCCGTCGTATGCGACAGAGAGATATCGAGAGAATAGCCCGATATAACGAAAGGCAGCATGAAGCCCAGTTTGGGCAAAGCAACTGGAATAATCAGGTCCAAATGGTCGAACAGGAGCAGGAGGCTCGAAATAGAGCGCCCCGACCACCACAGAGATCCCAAAACCGTCCACAGCAGCGAAGGCCACCCCCTGCAGACCCCGTAACAACGAAAGAGACGGCACTCAAAGATGAACATCTTTACACTGGCAATGGAAGGGGAAGTAAGCCCGTGAAGAAAACACTTGGCCAGAATTTTGACTGCGCAGGTTTCATCCCGTTAGTCCGCCAAACCTATGACAGATTATGCATAGAAGATCAGAGGCTACCACGGAGCATGCCATTTGCCATTTACCAGCACGCCATGCATATTTACTCCATCAAGGCAAATTCACGCTGAAGATACCGGCTCTACAAACCCTAATGGATCCGCTTGCGGCCATTAGTGCGGAAGATTACAACATACCATTACCCATATACGAGTATATATGCGGATTCGGCCCTTCAATAACGCCGACAGGGGATAAGGTATTTTGGAACCCCCCAACCCCGCGATTCCAGACGAGACGAAAACCTTTGCAAACATTACAGCAAGGCCAGGCACATTCGGCCCAATTGATGCACAGACACTAAATGTTTACGAGTGTTACATAAGCCCGTACATTACATCCCAGTACGTAAAGACGTTGGGAGCTATGTCTCCAAATAGCCGAGTCTATACGTGGACGCCACTCCCACGCGGATGGACACCATCCAACTGTCTCCCCAACGAGAATCTCTTAGGATTCCGTTTGCTTGAACGTCAACATCCCGACGCAATTCGAAAATTGAACGAATGCGAATTCGACGAATCAAATTCAATAACAGGAAGATTATGCCATAGCGCTTATGCCCTGAACCTTGTCTCAGGTACGCTGGGTACCATTAAAGACATTAAAATCGTAAAAGCAGACTTCAAGCCAAAAGAAAACAGCGCTGCATTTATTTATAACTCATTTAAGTACGGAAGACAATTTTTCCCGTATACTCTGGGATGCGCCATCTACATTAGCATCACCATTCGCATTTTCAGCAGCAGCGTCAAATCGAGCCAAGTATATGGCATATAAACGAAAAAGAGAAGCTAAGACTCCTGCTACATGTTACCTTTGTGACGAATTACCACCCGAGGGTTGGACAGCCACCCGCAATGATAATTTTAAAGTAGTAGGACAGTTCCAGTTGCAACCCGGCTTTCAAGATCGGCCGTCTTCGTGACGTTTTCCACGAAGAAGAGGAAGGAGAGGGCACGGTCACACAAGACGTGTTCATATGGCTCGACGCCACCATAGTCAAAAAGTAAGACTAGAAGTACCCAATGTGTTGGAAGACCACCATTGATGCCTAATTAAGAAGAAAGTCCTTTCAGAACAAAGTCTACCAACGACCTTTTCAGGGGTACAACATATTTAAAAAAGAGAGCAAAAAACCAACAGCCCTTTTCAGGGCCACACAAGTTTTTTATTTTATTTCATTTCATTTCATTTAATTTAATTTTATTTAATATTATTTTATTTAATATTATTTTACATTATTTTATTTTGTTTTGTTTTATTTTATATTATTTTATTTTATCTTATTTATTTTATTTTATTTTATTTTATTTTGGATACTCATTGGGGTTACTTATGTTAAAATTTTGTGTATCACTATTTACAACAACATCCCGTGAAATATTTTGTCACATTTCGGCGCATCGTATCAGTTTTGGTATTTGTAGGAAGCAGTGCGCTTCTTGATGAACAATTTGTGTTGGTGCATTTGGAGGGAATACCAAAAATTGCAAGTGTACACTGATGAGCTTCTCCATTTCGTTACCGATATTAATACGGAAGTTAACACATGCAGCTCGAGGCCAACAGTAGAATGGCTGAGCTGGCATATTCCCATCGCAAGCAATAGTCAACAATTTCAAATTCCCGAATCTGCAATACGCCAACCTGCAGGTGCACTTTAGTTGCATACGGTTCTAAGAAATTGTAATAGCAGGTACGGCACGGCCAGCACTGTTCCCACCGACACAGGTTGCAGGTGTTTTCCACGTAAACATCACAGTCCAGTCACAGCGCAGTCAGCGTCGCTCCCACCAGCAATACCACTTTAGATTTAGATTTATGTAGCTATAAGTATCAGTAGATTAGATGGATAAGTTTTTAGTTTTAATTTGGGAACTCACCGGCTTAGACACGCTGACCGGAAAATAAATACGGAATACAAAAGTAAACAGTCTTTTATTAAGTTGGACATGGTATGCTACCACAGTTTGGCTGGTAAGAGCTTAAACTAATCCAATAAAATATGTAGATGATTTCTTTTAGGAGTAATACTAGTGGTGCATATTTGTATTTATTTATTTCATCAGAATGCGGATATGATTACGAAAAGTTGATTTACATTGAAAACGACGATATAGATGTAATATTTCCGAATCGGGAACAGACGGCACTTCGCTCTGAATTTAGAGCTAAATTATTTGAGTGGAAAACAAATCAAAGGGTATTATCAAGCAGTTCGCAAGGGTCCGCTATGTCATGGCCGACATCAACGTCAACATTTTCTTGGCCGGAGTCAAGTTCTACGAGCATGAATAGTGGTATAGTTAGTCAGTCAAGTTCAGTGTCTTGTGTTAAGTTTAGTTACGGCAAAAGAGTTGACAAAAGAATTAACTTGCATAGACTGTAATTCGCAATAATATTTCTCCACAAGATTCTCTCATTCCCATTCACTCAATATTAACTATGAAATTTATACTAAATGCTATCAAATGGTTACCTGGGGTGGCTTTCCGTAATTCGATATTCGACTCTCGTTGGCTCGATATTTCAATTCGATATCGAACGAGCGACGATACCATTTTGCTTTCTGTATTTCGATAGGAAAACTTTTCTTATAATATTTTAAAAAGCGCATGAAAGGCCTTTATTATCTTTCAAAAGTTGTGTTCTCAGTTGTAAACAAATAAGAACCCAGCCAGCATTTTTTGAAAATTTTTATCAAAAAATATTCAAATATCATACCCCCAGATGATTAAAAACGATCAAATTTAAAAACATTTTCTATTGGAAAATGAGTGAATTGTCGGGAGAAAAATGTACCCTAAATATGATTATTCTTAAGTAATCATTTATGATACATATTTTCAAACATATTTTAATCATTTTTTGTTCGAATTTGATACCGTTGAAATATTATACTTCAATTTTTTTGAATAACATTTGATTGTTTTTCATGAGCATTTTTCAGTTAATTTTTAAATAATTTGTGATATAATTGTATGATCATAAAATATTATTTTTTCGGATATTTTTTAAAACTATTTTTGACTACTTTTGGCAATATTTTTTTGATTATATTTGGTATCATTTTATGATCACAATTAATTTAATTTTTTCATTTAAATGATTTAAACCCACAAAAATATTAAAATTTTGAAGTTATATTTTTCTGTGGTTGACATATTCGATAAGGCAAAACGATAGCTAAGGTGGTGTCGAATTGTTTCTGACGATATTTGTGTTTACGGAAAGCAAAAACGATGCTTCGATATCGAATTTCGCTCGATATCGAATTATGGAAAGCCACCCCAGAAATAGTTTCAAATCGATACCAGATTGCATCACTCGCTTTTGTAAATATTAGTTTCAGATTGAGACTAGAGAGTATCAGAATTATACTGGATGTAATATTAAATTGACACTGTGATATGTTCGAAAGTATCAGATTGATAACTTCGAAAGTATCATCAATTTGATAC
The DNA here is from genome assembly GCA_960531455.1 of Urophora cardui. NCBI lineage: Eukaryota > Metazoa > Arthropoda > Insecta > Diptera > Tephritidae > Urophora > Urophora cardui. Next base: position 108,340,424 of record OY482674.1, on the reverse strand, counting down.
TTTATTTAATGAAGAAAAATTTGTAGTGTCGCTTGTCGCTTTACCACATATAACTTTTCTAAAGTTCCCTAATGTCTATCATGCACAGGTTAATGTTAGCAGAGATTGAAATGTCATCATACATTTTCTTTTAGCAATATTCGCAAGCTCCATATTGTTGTGCTCTCGCGAGATCGCTCAATTTTCCCACGCTATTAAAGTTCCGGTTTCGTATCGATCTTTTTCTTTTTGGAGTTCATGCAGAAATTTTGTGCGTGTTGACCAAAATCGAAAAAGTGATTTTCTTTGTATAATTAAATAATAATTTTAGTGCGGCTTATTTCCAAAAATATCTTGGAAATCGTATCGCTTCTAAATACCACAAAAAGTTCCTGAATATATTAGGAAAACGATTTTCTTTGGCCACTGAAGCCACCAACATTTCATCAAAATTATACGCCACAAAAAGCTATTAGAAGTTTATTTTGTTATTCATTTGGTGTCATATCCTATAAGGATGTGGCACCTGATACCAACTAAGTAAGTTACCAACAAAATAATTAGCTAACCAACTAATTAAATAAATAACTATGACCAAAAATTAAATACACTCACGGAAAAAAGTATTGGCACAGCAGACAAAGTTGGTTTCGACCTCAAAATACTCTTCCAAAGAAATAAATTTTTTATTATTTCCTATTTTTGTTGCATTAGTACAAGTATTAAGAATACGATAAAGAAAAAATTACATTGATTGGTGGAATGGTTTAAGCACATTAATTCGTGTAATGAAAAAAGTCCTATTTTTATCCGGAAAAAAGTATTGGCACACTTCACTTTCAGATTAAATAACAGCTAAATTTTAAACGCTAGTATATTCTAGGCGTACCATTTTATTTTCCAACATCATTAAGTGGGTTTGGCATAAAATACACCAACTTTCTGGTAGTTTCCTCCCCAATATTTGGCCATTCTTCCCTTAAGGTTGCTTTTAGACTTGGCTTACCACTTTCTTAACCGCGGCTCCAGATCATCCCACAGTTACTCGATTTGGTTGAGGTCTGGGGACTGTGGGAGATGTGGGAGAACACGAGTAGTGTTATATGCAAGCCGCATACGTACTTCGTGGGGTGGTATTTCGGGTCGTTGTCGTGTTTGAAGGTGTGTGATGTACCCAAGTTTAACTTTTCAGCGCTTTTTCTGGCGTCTTCTTTCAAAATATTGGTATAAACTTGCTTGTCCATTATACCCTCAATAAAAACCAATTCGAACACACCGACAGTGGACATGCAGCCCCACACTATGACGATTCCCCCAATATGTTTTATAGAGGAAATAAGGTATTTTTGAATCTAATGCTGTATTAGCTTTTCGCCATACCCTTACTCCTCCATATGAGCGAAAAATATTAAATTTGCTTTCATCCGAAAATATAACGTGCTCCCAGTTGCTGCAAGGCTTGTCCTTGTAAGCTTTTGCATAGTCCTTTCTACTGATTTGAATGAAAAGAAAAAAAACTTTGCTTCCTCTGTTAAACATGGCGGTTGGAATTATGATAGTGTGGGGCTGCATGTCCACTGCCGGTGTGTTCGAAATAGTTTTTATTGAGGGTGTAATGGACAAGCATGTTTATACCAATATTTTGAAAGAAGACGCCAGAAAAAGCGCTGAAAAGTTAAACTTGGGTACATCACACACCTTCAAACACGACAACGACCCGAAATACCACCCCACGAAGTAGGTATGCGGCTTGCATATAACACTACTCGTGTTCTCCCACATCTCCCACAGTCCCCAGACCTCAACCAAATCGAGTAACTGTGGGATGAGCTGGAGCCGCGGTTAAGAAAGTGGTAAGCCAAGTCTAAAAGCAACCTTAATGGAAGAATGGCCAAATATTGGGGAGGAAACTACTAGAAAGTTGGTGTATTCTATGCCAAACCCACTTAATGATGTTAGAAAATAAAATGGTACGCCTAGAATATACTAGCGTTTAAAATTTAGTTGTTATTTAATCTGAAAGTGAAGTGTGCCAATACTTTTTTCCGGATAAAAATAGGACTTTTTTCATTACACGAATTAATGTGCTTAAACCATTCCATCAATCAATGTAATTTTTTCTTTAACGTATTCTTAATACTTGTACTAATGCAACAAAAATAGGAAATAATAAAAAATTTATTTCTTTGGAAGAGTATTTTGAGGTCGAAACCAACTTTGTCTGCTGTGCCAATACTTTTTTCCGTGAGTGTATATATATATATGTAATATATATATTTAATACCCCAGCAAGGATTATTTATGCATACCATACATCTAAGCATGAGACATAATTACTAAACACCTATACCCAATCAAGGATTATGTTTCAGCACCAGACGCATAATAAATGAAGTTGGAAAATTCCATATAAAGTCATCATATCATGCTTCTATAACATTGTCCATGTGTCAGTTTCTGTATGCCTCAACTTTGGCCCGCACATGGCATAAACAATTCCTAGTCAGACCGCCATTCACACTTGTGACGCAATCGACAAGTGCTCGGCGACATCCATATTTAATTCGTGATATATAATTTAAGTGAATTACATCTCGCTATGCCCCATTGCATTCATGCTGAACTACAAAATTAGACATACATATATAGGCTCCAGTGCCACCCTAATGAATCAACAACTACGACAAGACCAGATCAAATTCTATTTGGGATCTACATCAACCCTAATATCATATTCACGGAAAAATCATAATCATTTATCCAATCAAATTTGAAGAAATCCGAAAAGTGATCGGACCGCCCTAATGTAACATAAGTACAAACATACATATATTCGCATCTTCTCAAAGTTAGTTTGATCGAATGCAGTACCTGCTTGCTCTTATCATTTTGTTCGATGTGGATTTTCCATCATACCATTTTTTTTGTTCGCCAATAAAAGGGAGAATTAATGTAGTTTACAACAACAACAAAAGCTAAAGCTAAACTCAGCTAAGTATGCCTACTGCACTAAATTTCTCTTAGTTACAGCAACAACATACATATGTACAGGTACATACATCATCCAGAACACACCGAAAGATCTTTCGACGTGGGAACAATGCTGTAAGTGATCTCTTTATTATTGTTTATCTATTATTTTCAAGATAGTAATCTTCTATCTTACCCACAATTGTCAGTAAGTGATTACTATCATTATCTTCAACCGCACAACATGGATGCACAATTAGCAGCTGCTGTCGCAAAGTTTACCACCGCTGATGCCAGTTTCTTCGATGCTATAAGAGGCAAGAGTTTTAACCTTCCTAACCTAGCTGCACCTACCGAAGTTGAATGGAACGACACCTACTTTGAGACAACCTACATGAATAAATGGAAAATCAACGCTCGTCCCACACGTGCACAGGCTATCATTGCAGGAAAAGCCTTTCTCAATTTCTATGTCAATGGAACATCCAACACCAACCTGATTGACACTATGTTAAGTTTGCTTTGTTACAGCCAATGTGACACCACTTACCTCGTCACGGACAAGATGATAAGTCCCACCCACAGTTCCGAGCCCTTACTCCCTCCGGGCAATTCTGACCTTACCAAACCAACATCTTACTCTTCCTACATGCAAGGTGGAGCCGTAGGACTCATACTGGGAGCCAGCAATTCCGGCCCTGCTGCAGAGACCAGCGGTTCTCCCATGGCGTTGGATGTCACCAGCGTTGTATCATGGTATGAGAGCATTTGGAAAATGTTGACTCTTTCTTCAGATAATGCAGACAATACAGAGAAGACTGATTTGGCTCTTAACTATCTGGCGTTCATAGCTCTGGAGCTGTGTAGATTCAGCGTGAAAGACCAGGCATCAATTTCAAGGCATATATGGATGTACACCACTCAACGCTTCAAAAGATTCTGGGGAAAGTGTCCAGCTGGTGATGTACCCACTCCTCCTCCTTGTGCTGAGGCTTCACAAATTCTGGCTCTCGGTATGGAACGATCCACTGAAGGATGCCTTAAATGGTTGACCTTCTGTGTAGCATCCTATGCTTATCCTGAGACTACCTCGAAAAACAAGATACAGTCCATATTCCGAGCTGGGGGGTTGCTCTCCTTGTCCAATACCGGCATGGGGTGTTTGGCTTGGCTGTTTAAGGCTGCTACCATTCAACAAGTTGAGATGAGTAAGCTAATGTGCTACATGGCACTACCCAGGTTCTCTGCGATGAATGTGGCAATCATGACCTTTTTAAGCAAGTATGTCAAGAAGGGATCAGAACAGCTCACATGGGCATGGGCTAGGCTGTTTGATGATGGAGCCTTCCAGAAAATATCTATACGGGCTTGTCCCACATACGCAGGAATAATGGTGGGGGTTGCCACAAATGGTGATCCTGCAAGTGATCTTTGGCAAATTCCATCCTTGAGGACTTGGATTTCAGGAGCCACAATGTCATTCTGCCTCAAGTACGCTCAAGAAATACTATATGACATCATAAATGAACCTGTCACATCAGCCACAGCAGTGGAAACTCGAAACATCCTCGTCAATCTTCAGAGGAGGTCCCTCATGCCCAATCAACAAAGACCATCCGAGCCCGCTCAGGATGATGATGAGCATTTTACAATCTAAGCTCATCACATAGATTACATATGTACGAGTATAACCTATGTACGTTTATTTACACATTTCTTTAAAAACTCTTTTATGCAAAATATAAGAGATACCTATATAAAGGCAGTTAGCCGGATTTGCTTTGCATTTGGTGTTGGTGTTCTCACCCTTTTCTCGACTTCATAATTTAATAAATAGATTTAGTTTGTTGTTGTTTATTCTCGTAAAACCAGAGTAAATGAAATCTATATAGTAAACTCCCAGACAATTTAAGAGCCAAGTATATAAGTTGGATTGAGAAGTTTTGTTTTCTTTGCATACCACAGAGAAAAAGCTCTGTTCAATTTTTTTTTGTCTCAACTTAATCATCATAATTTTGTATTAAGTACCAACAAACATATGTAAAGTTTTGCATTTACATATCTATTTATAGATTTACCCACTATTTTTGAATTGTATCTAGTAGATATTAGTATTATACACGCATTTTGCTCATACATACAACTACTTACAATCATTGAATTGAATTTAAATATGTATGTATGTTGATATTTCACCACTTAAATTTACATAAACCTATATCGTCGGTGATACTGCAATACGTTCCACGTCACTTTTCACTTCTTCCTGAATACACCTAAATAACCTTTTTACAGTGTTGTCAATCACATAGAATTTGCTTTTATATATAACTTCGCTTTTATATATACTATAAAAATGTAAAAAACACCGCGAAAAGTGAAAATATATATAGTTTTTTCTCCTTCCTCAAAAATTTAGTCACGGCGACATGGCACGTTTTGCAGTATCACCGACGATATACCCCTATATATAAATACAGTAGAATCGCACAAAAGTTAACTCGCGAGAAAGTTAAACCTTCGGCTAAGTTAACCAAATTTGAGCGTCCACGTACGGCTCTAAAAAGTTAACTCTTGGTTAACTTTTCTGAGCTTATCGATTTTTTTTCAAATCCAAGCGTTTATTTCTCAGCAAAAACAAGCTCATTCCCCTTGTTTCTATGTATTCCCGGAATTTGCGTGTATTCCCCGAATTTCTGTGTAAAAAATTATTGTCGGTGTCGCGAGGTACAAATGTAGTTAGTCGTTTGAACTATTGAGTGGTGTAAACATAGTTTGTGTGTTAAAAATGGCAACAAAGCGGAATAAATCATCGCAAATTAGATTGAATTTACATCAAAAAGCTGATATTTTAAGAAAACTTGATGAAGGTTTTCACGGAAACCGCTTGGCATTAGATTATAGTGTATCTAAAGTGGCCATCTCATAAATAAAGAAAAAACGATATGAAATTTTGGAGGCAGTGGCAAGCACACAGGAATTGGCAACCAAGAAAACTTTGCACAAGTCGGAATATCCCGTTCTCGAGGCAAGGTTGTATAAATGGTTTTTGAACCAAAGGCAACGCAATTGTGCAATTAGTGGTCCAATTATAAAATCAAGAGCTAAGCTTGAATTTGCCAAAATGCACCCTGGAAAAAAAATTTATGCAAGTGATGGATGGCTAGCAAATTTTAAAAGGCGCCACGGTATTCGCCACCTCAAAATTTGTGGGGAAATCCTCTCAAGTCATACGTCAGAAATAGCACCATTCATTCATAATTTACGAGCAAAAATGGACGAAATGGAAATTTCGGACTCGCAGCTATATAACGCAGACGAATCTGGACTATTTTATCGTTTTCTACCAGATAAAACATTTGTCGCGGCAAACGAAAAGACGGCGCCGGGCCGAAAAATAGCGAAGGATAGAATCACAATTTTGTTGTGTTCGAACGCAACTGGTTCGCACAAGTTAAAACCATTGGTAATAGGTAAATCGGCAAAGCCGCGTTGCTTCAAGGGATTTGAAAACCCATTGGAATACGCCCATTCGAAAAAATCTTGGATGAATTTTTAGTTATTCTACCACTGGTTCCATCATTCATTCATTAAGCAGGTAAATTATTTTTTTCATTTCATTTGAAATTTCTTAGTAAGCCAACATTTTTTTCAGGTTCGCAAATTTTCCGTTGAAAATAATTTACCACCGAAGGCATTGTTGCTGATTGATAACTGTACTGCACATAAGCCAATTGATAAGTTGCAGTCTGATGATGGAAAGATTGTAGCAATGCTTTTACCACCTAACGTAACAGCTGTTGTGCAGCCCATGGATCAAAATCCAATAAGATTGGTCAAGTTAGCATACCGAGCTAAATTATTGTGTAACATTGTCGCACAACAGAACGTTCCGATTGAGAAAATTTTGAAGCTACATTCAATTCGAGATGCCATTTTATTGCTTAAAGTAGCATGGGATGAATTGCCGCAAGATGTGCTCATAAAAGCTTGGAAAAAGTTAAAACAGTGGGACGATGATCAATACGACAGTGAAGACGACATTCCATTGTCAACATTGATTAGATCAAATGGTTCTAACGACGACACACTTCTAGAGGTACAATCGCTAATGTCAAAGGTGGCTGGTGTTGACGTCAGCATTGATGACATTGAAAATTGGAACGCCGATCTAGTTACGGGAGATTACGAAGATTGCGAGGTGTCTGATAATGATAACGCAGAATCAGTTATCGAGCAAGATATGGAACCACATAAAGTGAGTTTTTCGGAAGCAATTGAATCTATCAATACCTTGATAAAGTGGTACGAAAACAATAATGACGTAAATCAGATATGTTATCTTTTGAATATGCGCACGAAAATTGTGCAGAGCTATTACACAAAAGAAAAAAAACAAACAAATATCGACTGCTTCTTTAAACCAGCCGTTACAAATTAATATGTACATATGTATGTAAATTAAATCTAAGTTTCTGCTTTGTAATGATTAAAACTGAGATGAGGAGGTCCATAACAAAACGCAATAATTCCACCAAAACAATTTTTTGGTTAAACGAAAAAAACTAATTTAAGTCAATAGGATATATATTTTTTTTAAACTGTTGTTGTAGTTTAATAGTTATCTAAAAACAATACAAATCATAAAAAAAATTTTTATCTGGCAATTAGTTTTTAAGTTATTTAGATTAAAAAAATGGAAATGTTGCGTTTTGGTCCGTCCAATAGTATTTATTTCATTTTGTTCTGAACATGTATGGAAATGTTGCGTTTTGATATAAACTAGGTTTGGAATTTTGGCTTTTTGCTTTAAATAATTTTTTTTTTTGATTTTAATTGCTTATACATATTCTATAGGAAAATTAAAAACTGTTTTATATCAACGGTTTTTATTGCATTTAAATCACTATATAAACATACAAGTATTACAATAAATTCACATTATATTACACTTTCATTGAAGTGTCCTCCTCCAAACAATCACATAAAGTTATATCATCTGTTCCATTGGCACTATTTCCCTGCTGATCTAAAAATATCTTGGTATAATACACCAACTCAGATATTTTGGACCACTGTTCGCCAAAGTTTTCTCAAAATATTTAGCATAAAAAGAATTAGCAAATGTGTTTACAATATTAAATGCAAAGTAGTTATTCACAAAGGTAGTTTAATCAAAGAATATTTCTAACAACCATAAAAATAAAATTAATTTAATTGGATAGATATGGAAATGTTTCATTTTGGTCTGAACTAATATTTTTGGTGTTGAATAACTGTAAAATTATTGACGTTTGGTATGTTTTATAGCAATGGTTACATAGGTTTTAATGCGCAGAATTGGATTTAGTTAAAAAACAAAAATATTTGAAAAGTGGAATTATTGCGTTTTGTTATGGACCTCCTCAGATATTCAAATAAATTTGATATGTTATATCCCAAAAATTATGTTTATTACCGTATTCTATCAAATTTAAAAACCACCTGGAAAAGTTAATATTTCGGAAAAGTTAAATGCCCTTGGAACCATTTGGTTAACTTTTGTGCGATTCTACTGTATAAACATTGTATACATATGAATATATATTTACATATGTATATTATTATTCCTTTACAGAATTATCTTAGCCTTTCAGCATTAGACTGTATCGTAACATTTAGATTTTTTTTGTCGAAATCGTTCGACCCAGTTGTTACATATGAATGTAGAATTTGGATATGATTAAGGTTTTGTTAAAAATCATGCAGTTCTAATTTATTTTTAAAAGGAAAGGCCATGCATCGATTTACTGTGGATAAGGGCATTTTTAGTCCTTGATTGAAGGGATCACTACCAACGATTTCTAGGTATATTTAGGAAAACAGTGATCATTAGACTGCGGATCTTTATGCAATTGCATATTTTTAAGGAGAAGAGATAGCGATATGGCTCAAAAGAGAAAAATGAATGTTATTAATTAAATATTCTAAATTTACATATTTATTTCTGCATATTTTGCATATTGCATATAACTTGCATATTTGCATATAACTTGCATATTTGCATTTAACTTGCATATTTACATAAAAATTGAAAATTTGCATATACATTTTATCGTGAGACAGGCGTTTTCATACTCCTATAATTTTTTCAAATTGAAGAATTCTATGGAGGTTTAACAGATTTAATCCGCAAGTTAGAGTCGCGCGGAGTTCCCCTAACGGCTTCAATGGCCATTATAACAGAAGCTTTTGAAAGACTTCGCGCTACGCCAGGACCATGTGGGGAAATAGTTTTGGCCAAAATGGATGCTATTACAAAAAGGAACCCTGCTTTTAAAGACATACCAAGAGTAGCCAAAATACTTTCAGGTGACAACAAAATACTAGAATCTCAAATTCAGATTCCCAGTCGATTTAGGAGCAAATTTAAGTATGCTCCGGTTACATCTTGTGATGTTGAGCGTTCATTTTCAGCATATTAACTGATATTAACCGATAAGCGTCACAATTTCGGCATTCAGAATCTGGAGAAAACAATTGGTCTTAACTACAACTAAAATTATCTCTTTACATTCAAAATTATTATAATAAAAATTAGTTACCATTTGCAGTTTTGTTTTGGGTGTTAATGGGTTATTTATTTACATGGAACAAATCTTCCAGCATACAACAAATGATTTTTGCATTCAACTGTATTTACTTATTGTGTATATCACTTAAAATTCCATATTTTATATGAAAAAGGTGTATTTTTAATTTGCATATAACTTGCATATAACTTGCATATAAGTTGCATATATTTTGCATATTCAAAACAGAGCAAGAAAATTCGTTTTGGAATGCGAATATATAGTTTTGAGTCAATATAACACTTAATAATGCATTTTAAATTTTTTGCATAAAGATCCGCAGTCTAGTGATCATGGTAGGGTGGGCATATCAGTTGTTGTACCATAATCTTGCAACAACAACAACAACCAGCCATATTCTCTGCTAGTTTCTTTTATCTTACCTTCTGTTCTATTTTGAGTCTTTATAGTGAATATTTCCCCTCATCTACCCTCGTACCCAGTATTTCCTTAACCCGCAACCGCACGCGAAATTTTTTTTATTATTTTGCTTTTGCGAGCACACACCCAGTAGCTAACTTTAACCCACCCCAAGCCGACGTTGCTGAGCCGATACAAGCGCGTGCTCTGCTGTGTGTACTCTCCATCTGCTCGACACTTCGTTACATGTTACAAATTGATATCGAAAAGTTTCAAATTGATGACTGATTTTTTTTTTATTATTTCAAAAACAAGTGGTTTTCGTAAATTTATAACAATTCGAAATATTTGTGTATTTCAACAAGTGGTCAGAAAAGTGCAGTTGGGTCACATACTACATAGTTGGTTACAATAACACTTCATTAATTTATTTGCATCTGCACATTTTATTACCAATAAAGCCACCAAGCCACCAAACAGCGTTTTATACGTTTATACATTCTCAGTTTAGTAAACGTGTACATGTCATAAAATATAACTTTTACTTTTAAATCTAGAAATGTTGGTGGATTTTAATTTGGCGTACCTAAACCCACCAAACTGCGTTTTACATGTTTATACATTCTCAGTTTAGTAAACGTGTACATATCATAAAATATCTACAACTTTTACAGGATACAACAAAAGTTGCATAAACGAAAATAGTAAATTTTAAACATTTCAGTGGGAAATAATTGTATTGCTTACGATAACAATTTTGGTTTACTACTACTACTAAGCCATATATTAAATAATCAGCATTCATAAAATAATAAAAATCTTAAAAAGAAAAAAGCGTAAATGTGAGCTTGTACCATGTTGACAAGTCTACATACATTGTTGCAACTGTAATTACAGAATAAAGTGGGCATATGTAGTATGTACGTATGTACATATAAATTAACTCATGACTCCCAAGCGTTTTATACGTTTATACATACATTCTTTGTGTTGACGCGCTGCGCTAGTAGTGAGTTTGAGTTAGTTGCCAATCGACCAGCAAGGATCGGAGGGAAAACACCAAATAATTCCGCATGGGTACCATAACCAACACGAGAACTAATGGATACATATATGCTACATCAATGACAACCCGCGCTACAGCTGTATTGTGGAAAGGAAATTACACAGCTTACCCTACGTTTATACATTCTCAGTTTAGTAAACGTGTACATGCCATAAAATAAAACTTTTACTTTTAAATCTAGAAATGTTGGCGGATTTTAATTTGGCGTACCTAAACCCACCAAACCGCGTTTTATACGTTTATACATTCTCAGTTTAGTAAACGTGTATATGTCATAAAATATCTACAACTTTTACAGGATACAACAAAAGTTGCATAAACGAAAATATTAAATTTTAAACATTTCAGTGGGAAATAATTGCTTGCGATAACAATTTTGGCTTACTAAGCCGTAGGAATAACTATAGAACGGGCGTTAGCCACGTTAAAGTAAACCATTTCATCTACCTATCTAAAATTAAGGAATCAAAAATATCCAATAAGGAATTTAAGAGTTTGGCGAAAAAACTAAAGTTTTTAGGCAAATTGGATTTCCGATACCCCCAAAACGAATCATTTTCTTTAAAATCTCAAAGAAAATAATTTGTATTGCAAAACTTACCGCGATGGCTTCAAAGAAGCAAGCAAGCGACAAAGCAGAGGTTATTCCGCCAAAGCCAACTGAGAAGGCTTCGACATCGAAATCGAAGAAAAATCAAAATCAGAATCCAAATAAACGGAGGGCTGAACGCGGCAACAGGATGATTAATGTTCGAGCTCAACCTAATGCAAGAACTACTCAGGAAACCCGAGAATCTCTATTTGAGAAGTTGTTCTTTGGCTACAAGAACGTCAATGAAGCTATGAAGAATATACAAATACAACAAATTAATAGAACAATAATGCTTCCAATCTTAACACGCTCGGCAGGGTTTTTAATCCGTAACCTGATTGTTAAGCTCCAACGTCTAAGAATATTAGATGAAGCTGAGTTATATACGCTAACCAATGCATTGTATCGTATCACCTTGTTTCAAATCGATTATAAGATCGAAGAGTCGATGCGCATGATCTATTCTCGTAATATGATGTCTACCTTTTGAAGTCTAATGCAAGTGCGCGAAGGGATAACTGCCACGCAAGTAGGGTCATCTACCTATCTAAAATTAAGGAATCAAAAATATCCAATAAGGAATTTAAGAGTTTGCCGAAGAAATTAAAGACAGTACAAAAGTGTTTATAGAAAATGATAAAAATAGAAATGAAATTTTAGAAGAATTTGTAAATGACAATAAAAGGTTTATTAACACCATTATTGTTCTTTTTTAAATGCAAAACTTTAGATCGAAGCAGAGTAAACGAACGACATAGAGTCTTTATTTGAGAAGCTATTCTTTGGCTTTCGAAACGTGAATGAAGCAAATAAAAAATACACGTCAAAAGTATAAACGTTGCTTGGACCAAGAGTCCAAATATTTCGGACACCCCTAATGCCGGTGCGTATATGCATTGCAACATGTGTATGTACGCACGCACACATACATACATATGTATAAAGCCGTTCACTCAACGAAAATTAAATTTTTCTGTCGGTCAGCGCGATTTCTTTTTTTTTAACTAAAATCACTTGCGATTTATCCAGCAGCCATAGCGGTATATTCAAGTCAAGGGGAGAGCTCGGGGGTACCTAACCCTCTCCCCCCCCCCCGCCTGAAATTTTCACCAAAATCTATACTGTGTTGCCATCATATTAAAGCATAGTTGAATCAAAAACTGGTGCCAAGCAGACTCGTCTCTTGAAATTTTGCGAAACGCGTTGGATCGAACAACTTGCATCACTAAACCTGTTTCGCGATAGCATAGAATTTACGGCATCCGCTCTAGAAGAAATTGACGAGCTGAAAGTAGTCTGCTCAATCGATTGGCACCATACTGACTGTTTCTCGACGAGCAGGACGTCAGAAAAATCGAGACAATTATGGTGGAGATGCTGAAGAGTACTACTATAGGACAAGTCGAGATTTTTAAAGCAGCGAGATCTGCTTTCCAAGCTACAAAATGTTATTCCAGCAAAATGTGCAGAGATCGATGAAGCTGAAATAGACAGGGCCATCTTTGCTTTCAAGGAAGTGTGGCCGAGTAAACTTACTGAAATTACTGAAGAAATCACATCTGATTTTAAAATGTGGAAACATGAATGAGCTCATACTCGGGGTTTTTCACAATGAAAATGAGGTTGGCATTCACGCCCGACTTCGGAACCGGAGAAAAAAAAACGACAAATAGGAACAAAATATAAGCATCGCATTAAGAATAAAGAAGAAGGAAGAATCCCCAAGAAAATCAAAAATAAAGAATTGAGAAAAGAGGGAAGAAAATACGTGTGTCTTAAGTGCAAAAAACAATGAATATACCGATAAATAAGAACAACATATAAGAATCGCATTAGCTGCAAGTTATGCAGCTTCCCGTACTGTGAGTATACAATTAAAACTTTACCATACATAAACACATAGCAAAAAAAAAGAATGGATGAACTCCAAACCACTGCACACTGGTCAGCCCCCATACACAAAAGTCAAAAACGTTGGTGCTTGAAAAAGAAACTTCTGTCATGCATTTCCGTGGGAAATATATTGAATTTTATGGAACACCTCCTTCTATACGCAATAGCCACCATTAAGTGTTACTTTGGCTCATTTAAAGTCAACACATTTGAAAAAAATTTTTTCTGGAAAAAGTTTGTGTAAATAAGTGTATTATGATTTTTGCGATATTTCAAGTTTGAGTGCTAAAAAAAATGCGGATAACTATGGAAACGCAAGAAAAACGTATGTTTCATGATTTAGCGAAAGAAAACAGTGAAAACAATTTATTTTTAGCAAAATACAAGATGAAGAAATCTTAGTTTTTCTATGTGCGTAATTTTCAAGCATTAGCATTTTCATTTAAACTTTTAACAATTAAGGACCACCCTGGACCAGGTCTTATTGGTTGCAGCAGATCGGTGGCACCACCACTAAAGGTGCACCGCAACGGGTGGTGAGTCAGGTGCCAGACGTGTCGCGGATATGTATATTTTGTATTTAGATAATTAATTAAATTAGAACAACAACCATATGCATACATATATGTACGAAGGCGTGATATGAATGTGTATACCCAGGCGTGTGTTTTGAGCGGAAAAGAGTTCTGATTGAACCGAATTTAAACCCGTTTCCCATTAAATGCAACTGTCCGGATAAGAATCCGTAGGGTACAAAATTTTAGGCATTTATTTTGTTTTCGGATTTATCCCTGATCGAATTCAGATATAATCGTCTCAATGTTGCGTGGGTGCATGCATGGGTATATGTATGTATATGCATATGTTCCTTATTTATACAACGAAATAAATCTATAAATTTTTTTTTTATTTAAATATACAGTGTTATCTATATATATTTGTATATATATGTATACATATGTAAAGCAAATTAATATACATTTGAGTCCATATGAACTGATAGACATATGCATCAAACGTGGTTAACTCGCATTGGTTTTAATTTAGATAAATACGAGTGCACATACACTCCTTGTACATGCATGTGTGTATCACGTAAATAGACAAATAAGGAAGAAAAGGAATTTTCATTGATCACTATTTGGACTAGTTGAGGGTAACAAGAGTGGGAGAGCCGTGCAGGGAACATAACCAAGTTAGAGTGAATTGAAGAACCCGATAACATAAGCATTAAAATAATACATATATAGGCCACCAATAATATGATATAAAACAATAACAGAAAAGTTCCATCACCTACTCCTTTTTCCCTTTTGTATATATGTGCTACATATATACATTATATATATATTCTTGCATAATTCTGATGGGGAAAATTACCCCCTTTTTTTTCTCTCATTTTCTTCTTTATCATCTAGCATCTAAGCTGATTTTAGTTATTTAATTTTCGAGATACTTAATAAGCGTTCGTAAATGTAAGCGATTATAACGAATCCACTGTAAAACATTTGAAATGTACTTGCATCTATACATATAGGATATTATGATGAATTTGACTATATGCCTGCATATGAGTATGTATGTAAGTTCAGATATTCCATTCCTTTTGTAATTGATTCCTAGCAGGCTCGAATAGATCAGTAGCTTTACACTAAGTTATATACGGAAGTAAAATCCTAGAATATACCTACATACATAGTTGGAATCCTTCTTTTTTTTGTGTATATACATGAGATGAATTGTTAATAAATTAAAATTAAAATGGGAATGTTGATCATCCTAATTTAAAAGGCATAGAGATTTCAGGTACGGGGTCATCGAAATATAGGTGCACCGATGACCATGGATGAGGGTGGGCTAGAAAAGCACCAGCGCTGCAACAACACCAGCGGCGCACCACAGGTAAGGGGTTACTGGTATTCGGGTGCGACAGTGACCATGGATTAGGGTGGGACAAAAACGCACCGGCGCTGCAACAACATCAGCAACGCCACCCCCTTGTGAGTTCGGCCTTTAACTTTTTTTGATTTTCCGTATGTTTTAAATTTCAGCTTTCTTTTATGTATTTTCAGATGCCTGTTAATAATCGGTCGTTCCGGTTGATTCAAATTTAAATTCAAATTTAACGATTTTTTTTCGCGATATGTATATTCAAATTTAAATTCGCTTTGACAGTTTTTTTTGTAGTGGCTATTCAAATTTAGTGCACATAGATTTCAACGTACATTCAAATTTAAAATTTGATGCAATGCTTCTTTTCTCTTCCGTCCGCAATTATTTAAATATAACGTCCGCTTATCTAATTCCAAATTTTTCCGTGATGTCAGTATTTCCGTCCGATTTAAATTTTGGTTTAAATGTTTTGCTAACGTCCATCTGACTTTAACGTACATTCAAAATTCATATTCTCAACGACATTTTCCCTCGGTTTGCATTTATTTAAATTTAACTGATGCCTGGCCTCTTGAATTTGGATTTTTCGGGTTAATTTGAATTTTCGAATTTTTCAACGGTCCGTCCGTGGCATCCGGCTAAACCGGATGTTGTTTTAGTGTGATTTTACTCGTTTTGGTTTGAAAAGGCATGATATGAATTTTTTCTGTTTATGGCGCAGGACAGCAATGTAGGCAAGAATCCCGCCCAGCCGACAATGACTAGCCACAGTGCAACCCTAGATCATGCCGACCGCCATGCATTGCTGCTCCACTCGATTGTAGATCGTAATCGAGGTCGAAAGCTGTACCATAACAGAATACGGTTCAATAGTTTGGAATCCATACTACCACATTCACTCTGATCGCTTAGAGTCAGTCCAAAAACAGTTTTTGCTTTTTGCTTTAAGAAATTTGCCTTGGGACTCTGGTTACAATCTTCCACCGTATACCAACCGTTTAAAACTTCTTAATCTTCCGACTCTTGCAAGTCGACGAGAAATGTTAGGGGTAATATTTATCGTTAAGCTCTTGAATGGCTTAATTCTTTCTCCTTTCTTGCTAGCTGAAATAAACTTTAACATTCCTTCTCGTTCAACAAGACACTTCAACCCTATCTATTTAAAGCAGTGTAAATCAAACTTTGAATTAAAGGAACCTTTCCGGGGTTTGTGTAAGAGCTTTAATTCCTATTCCAGCTTTTGAGATATTTCGGACTCACTTTTCATTATAAGGGAAAAAATACTGTCTTATCTTAACACATAGTAGCGATTATTCTGTTATAATTCTCAAGACTAACTTCAAATGTACTATACTCAGCTGATGATTTTATTTCTCTTTTTATTGTCATTACACATTTTACACTGAAAAAAAAGAATTGAGTTTTAATCCAAAAATTAACAACAAAAACCTGTAACTATCAATAACCATAATTACCGGTGTAGATTACAAACAAGTAAGTAAAGCAGCATATGTACAAATGTATGTTACTCATACGCCGTGTTGTACTCATACCGCCAGTAAAGTACCTGCACTGCAAATGATAGTGTACCTTTTCGTTTTAATGTTAATTATGTGCTGTAATCACAAATACGTACATTTAGCAACGTAGGTATGTATGTATGTATATAGGTACTGACTAAAAACGTTAATCCAAAGCAATTTACACTTAAAATGAGAAATGTAGAAGAAGGTAAAAGCGACAGAAACAGAAAACAATACCCCAAACAACCACTACGATAACCATTAAACTCTTTCACTGTCTGTTTATTACGTACACTTCTACATACCTAAGTAGGTAGTCTTTTGGTTGTGATTGTAGTTGCAGTTGGCTTTGCAAGTCTCATTTTCACTTGTTGTTTAACTACCATGTTGCCGCATTGCACGACTGCCCTTAGAATCTCTTTGCCATGCATGCATGACCGACCGACCAATCTTGTTAGTGATTAAAAGGTGAATGTGCTACTTAATGCTTGTTTATTGTTGTTTTTTTATTGCTATTGCTTTGGCGCGCTGCAGTACAAAAGAGACAGTGGCACCACTGAATATATGTATGTACATATGTAAGGCTTTACTTGACCCCATCACCTCAACTAGCTTGTTGGATTTGAAAAACTGCATGACTTGAGCTTTAAATAGATATAATTGAGTATTACTAAGTACATTCATTGTGCAAATGAACATACATTTGTGTGTGTGTGTGTGTGTTGTTGATTGTGTAGTTGTAACCATAACTGATTTTATGTTCACTACTTTTTAAATAAGTGTTTATGTACGAGTACATACGTACATTGAGTCGGTCAGGTGGTTGCAGTTGTGCTTAAGGCACGCATGAGTGGCTATTATTATACTCGTACATACATATGTATGTACATATGCATGCACTTTTTTATTATTATTTTCCGCCTTTTTATGCTCTTTGCTTTAGTGATTTTAGCATGCGTTAAATGGGAAAATTACTTGATGAGTATTGCTTTTGTTCTACTTTTTTATTTATTTTTTTTTTTCAACCATTTACATGGTTCATATGTTAACATAATGATTATTTTCACAGTCTTGCTTTCGGTAATTGTGCGTGAAAGTGTAATATCCTAGATGAGCTGTTAAAACTGCTTTCGATATTATACCCTTGTGTCTTTTCATTGTCTCATTTTGTGCGGTACAGTATGAGTTCTACTTGCTCTGTGTACTGCCTACTTGATCATACGCACTTGATTTTAGCTGATAAAAAACTTCTGTTTTGTTGTTTGCTTTTCCGACAGGTAGGATTCGAGAACGAAACCAGATACTGAAGATGGCACATAGCCGAAACCGGTTTATAACCAAATCAAACTTGACAAGGGATGACGGAAATTCGTTCCACAATACATGATAAAAAACTTCTCTGCAGTTTCCTCTGACAAAAAGTGACCAAAAATGGACTTCAAGTGGTTTAAGTTTTGTTTTCAGTACGAATTTCTAAGGGTCATTGGTCCTATTAGCAAATATTCCATATTTTAACTTCCACTATAAAAACACTTCTTCGGGAATAAGATGGGCCGTTAATAAATGCCAATCAATATAACAAAAAATAATTAAAAATGTGATTGATAGTTTACGTGAAAGGCTGATAGATAAAGACAAGTGGGCGTAAAAACTAATTACAAAAAAAATTGTAATGAGAAAAGTTGAATTTTCTGCGCAGAAAATTATTTATGTGTAATGCAGGAAGGCTGTTGGGATTTACAAACAAAGTGTGTTGTCTGAATTTTCTGATAGACTGTAAAGGAATTTATAGGTAATAGACACCTATCAATGTCATTCTGGCTGACCAAATTTAGTTATAAGATCACTAAAGGACACCGAATGCTTACGGTGGGCTTAAAGGAGGACGAAGTTATAGATAACGTTGAAATTTCTATGGAGCGGAGAAGGTGAGTGTTTTCGGAAGGGAAGAGTATTCGGCTGTGATTCTCGCGAATTATCAAGTGAGTAGTGGGAGGTATAAAAGAGTGGGAGTTGGAAAACAGTGGGAGTTGGAAAAGCGTGTTTGAAAGCGCGTAAATACATTGTCCACATTTCTCCCACACACATTCACTTTATTATTTGCTATAGAGAGCTCCCATTTTCTGCGAAACTTTTGCATACGCAAAATATGTCTACTGTTACTGTATTCATCTTTATTAAATAAAACACAAATTTTTGTGCAATTTAAATAAATATACACATTATTTTTTCCAAAGTTAAACAACACAAAAAAAAACCGCATGTGGCGAGTAGTAAGAAGTCATAACAAATTTTCCAGCTAATCAGATAAACACAAGGCAGCAAATTATTATATGTAACTCGATGAAAGAAATGTTTTATATTTATCCATGTATGTATGTAACTACATATGTATGTACGCAGGTACATAATAGAAAGAATGAAAAGAAAGTAAAACTAGAAAAGCATTGGTTAAAAGTTTTGTGTGGGGGAAAAGTTGCAAAAGAAAAAGAACAAACTGCGTATAGTCAGGAGACAAAAGAGCAGACACACACGCAAACTAGTATGTAAGAATACCCTGTAGCTAATTTATCGGACAGTGCCGAAAAAATTACAGCCTAGTAATAGATAGTTCACAACTAGCTCAGAACTGGCTCTAAAGCGAAGCAGAGCGGTAGAGCTTATTATTGTGCCTTCATGAAAAAATTATGTTTTCAGCTATTATTTTAAAGTTGAGCAACGACAAATGTTGCACTTTACAATAATGCCCCTTTTATTTTTTTTTTTTTTTTGGTAGTACCAAATGGAACTTGTTTAAATGGATGTACATATAACGAAATATTACTTGGCATTTGTAGCTGAATGAAGATAATTTCATTTTTTGTATGGATAAGTTTCAAAAAGTTATTTATACACTCAAATAAATTTTAAACTTTTTTGGTCGATATATAGGACATGAACGAAAAATTATTAAAATTTAAACTTTGAAAATTTTAAAAGATTTTTAAACTTTTAGGGTTTAGATTTTATTCCAAACTAAAATTTGTTTTAAGACTTTCAAAAGTTTAAAATTTAAACCTTTTTTTGGTTCAAATTAAAAAAATGTCTGCTCCCAAATCCTCTTCATGCTTTTCCCTATTGTATCTTCTTTCCTATCCTTTTTTCTCCTTTTCTCCCATATTGTTCTCCCCCCAAAATCCCCTTAATGCTTTTCCATATTGTGTCTTTTTCCTATCCTCTTCCTCTCTTCCTCTCCTTTTCTTCATTCTTTATTTTATCTGTTTCCATAATTATTTTGTGTTTGTTTGTTTCTCCATTCATTCATTTAAATTGTTTAATAACTATAAATGAGCTTTTTATATAGTTCATTTCTCGAAAAAGCAAGTTGGAATATCAAATCAAAAATTAAAATTTTTTTGTTGAAACCAAATTTTACCATCAATGAAAGTTTAAAATTTAAACCTTAAAAGTTTAAATGAGAATAAGTGTAAAGCTAAGATCACACGATTTGTACATTTGGCTAAAAATTTTCCAAATTCATAGGCAAACCGTGTGAACGGTAAATTTCATTTGACACAAATCACAAAAGCCAAATATTTAGCCTCTTGTGGCAAATCAAAAACAGCCCTTGTAGCCAAATCGTGTGAACACAAATGTGATACAGAAGGTAAATAAAAATTATGAAAATGGACAAATTTTGATTTGCCACTTGAATACAAATGATTGTGGCAAATATACAAATCTTTTTTGACAACTATAAAATAAATTATGTTTAAATTAAAAAATATATAGAAATACAAGTTTTAAATTGGCCTCTTATAAGCTTCTGCTTTGGCCATAAGGGGAAAGAAGAAGTCCGGAAGAAACATTATACGGCGCACTGGCTTCTCTTTATAAAATGGAATACACAGATACCCTGCCATTTGAGATGCATAATTTTTTTATTTCAGTAATTTGAATTCCAATTTCGAAAAAAATTAATTTTTGAAATAAATATTATTTTCATTTAGTTTGAAGTTTAATGTCAATCAAATTGTTTTTAATGGAGTACTTAGCTCTGTTCGTGGCCGCTGTAGTGCAGTGGGTAGAGTGCTCGCCTGCTATACCAGAGGTCTCGGGTTCAAACCCCAGTCCGAACAAACACCAAAAAAATTTTTTCTAATTAATTAAAAAACTCAATCGTTGGGGTTTTAGAAACAGCGGCCACCTCTCGGCAGTGAGCGGCATACCCTCCGAGTGTATTTCTGCCATGAAAAAGCTTCTTAAAAAAATGCATTCGCCGTTCGGAACCGGCATAAAACTGTAGGTCCACCCAATTAGTGGGACAAACAAAAGGAGCACACCTCGAATTGGGAGAGAAGCCCGGCCATAAACTCGTCAGAGTTATATTAGCGCCATTGTATTATTATATTATTATTTAGCTCTGTTCAATAACAAAAAATTGTTACGACAGTTTTTATGAAAAATAAGTTACAAATTTTTAGTAATTGAACACAGGTTTTGTCTCTTTTCAAGAATTGTTTTTGTATTTTGACTTTCGGCGGGTTTTTCAAACCAAATATACCAGAGAAAAAACGTAGTGTCATATAGGCCGAAGAAGCATTTTTTAACGTTTAGCTAGAAAAAATTAGGAATAATTTTTTATTCCTTATTGAGATAATTTTGTATAATGAATACATTTTTGACGTTATTCAATTATTCTTGCTAGTCACACAAGTATACTTTTTCATAAAGTGATTTTTCGAATACTTTCCCAAATTAGGAAAGAATATTTGCCCGAATTTGAACCGAATGTTTTCCCGAAACTGAACCGAATAATTTTCCAAATACTTTCCGGATCCTAAACCGAACCCCAATACTTTCCCAAATCAGGAAAGAATATTTGCCCGAATCTGAACCGAATGTTTTCCCAAATGCTTTCCCGAATCTGAACCGAATATTTTTCCAAATACCGGATCCGAAACCGAACCCGAATACTTAACCTATTATTTTTCTAATAATTTCCCGAATCCGAACCGAATATAAATAAACATGAACCCCTGGTAATAACTCAGTCAGTTTCCCAGCGAATTTAACAAACCTTTGCACGTGACTATATCCTACTATTACCCTAACCATTTCTAAAAATAATCGAAATTGATATATGATTTTGATCCTTCATTTGTTTCTAACTCCGAAAATAGTCATTCCGAGCAAAAAATCATCTTACAGAGAATTAAAAGAAGTATTATCCAGTTTTGAAATCGTGAAAATACATGTACTTATAATGATTTAATACCTATTTGATTAATTTTTGTTTGTTAATTTTTCATAAAATTTTCTTCCAAATAATGCCCAAGAAGAAGAAGCATACTTTTCTATATTTTTCATACGACTGTTTTATCATGATTGGTTAAATCGTGTGAACGAATGTGAACAAATTTGCCACTTTACTTCTATGTACAAATGTGTGGCAAATCAAAAGCTAATAAATCGGGCAAATCGTGTGAACGCAAAGCAAATCATTTGCACATCGATATCAAAATGGGCAAATGTGGACAAATTTAAATTTGTCATTTTCTGTACAAATGCGTAAATCGTGTGATCTCGGCTTAAGATTTAAACCAAAAAAAGTATGAAATTTATTCCAAAAATTACTTTGAAATATTTGAACTTTTGTAAGTTTGAATTTTAAACCAAAAAGGAATAAGAAATTTTTAAACTTTCGAAGGTTCAAGATTTAACCCAAAAAAGTTTTAAATTTCTTTCAAACCAAATCAAAGTTTAAAATATATTCCAATATTTACAACAGTGTATAATACCGCATTTATTTTCAGTATGTTGAAAGTTGTGCTGACTGAGGATTATATTCGTAAATTGCGGCCAAAGGCCGAACATTTTTGAACTAGCCCTCAATTTCTTCCTTTTGAATTGTGTATCTCCGACCTAAAGATTTTTGAACTATCCCAGGAATGTCCGTATAGGAAGTAGTTTAACGCGTTCCAAAGTACCGCAGAGGGGGATTACTGGATATCGCCGTGTTAAAAAATATAGTTGAAAGCATTGCATTGGAATGGAAATAAATCGTGCTGTCGATATTGACTTATCACTTTCTGGTGGGATGTTAAGCAATATTCTGTCAAATTACACTGGTCGACAAAATTTCAACAAATTTTTGTTACAGAAATAAAATTCTACTTTTCTAAAGGATTTCGGTGCGCTGAATCCAAGTCTGAAGTCAGATTTTCTGTAATACGTACAGTTTTTGAGATATTCATGCCCAAAGAGGCGAAAAACGCGATTTTTGGCTATATTCACTCCTCAATATCTTTTAAATTACTTACTTATTTTAAAAATTGATTAAAGCTATTGAAAGCTCGGTCATTTCTCTTGAAGACAAAGTTTTAATTTTTCGGATATCTAATTTAGGTATATAGTAATATATGTTTTTGCACAATAAGGTATTTTTCGTCGAAAACAACGGCAGCTTTTGTAGTATGTTATAGGCGCAATCAAATTTTGTAGTTGCTTAGAAGAATAATTTTTTATACGAAGCCACTTACATACGTCCATGATATAATAAACTGCCTAAAAGCGTGCTTCAAAATTTTTAATAATATTTGTATGGAGAAAATATTGCAAAACTAATGAAGCTTAATATGCAATATTGCAAGTTACAAGAAAGATATCTGAAATATTAAAACGGTTTCTTCAAGAGAAATGTCAGCGTTTTCAATAGCTTTAAGCAATTTTTAAAATAAGTAAGTAATTTAAAAGATATTGAGCAGTGAATATAGCCAAAAAACGTGTTTTCGCCTCTTTGGGCATGAATATCTAAAAAACTGTACGTATTACAGAAAATCTGAATTCAGATTCGGATTTCCGTAACAAAAACTTGTCGACCAGTGTTATATTAAGGATAGCTATTAAGGCAATTGGAATTTTTGTGTAGTCAGTAAGAAACTTGTATTTCTCTGATGATGAATAAATAAATAAATAAATAAATAAATAGAAACAATCCTGTCTCCTTTTTAACTAGTTCTGCACTAGCCTGGAACTAGTCCGATTTTCTGCAGGGTATGTACAAATATTTGTTTATACATGGACGTGAATATGAAAGTGTCCATGATGAAGGACCTTTACCCATAGAATATAGCCTCCAAATCTTTCTCAGTTCGAAATTTTTTATTGTCCATTTAATCTTGACTGAGTTTTGAATAAAATATTCTGGTGATAATAGTAAAAATATTTGCATATACGGACATTAGAATCGTAGAATATTTTAATCAATTAACTCTCTCAAGAAGGGATCTTTTTGACTCCTATTTTAGGTAATTCGAATAAAGTAGTACTTATGAGGGTTAAAATGTTCTAATAGAAAATTATTTGCCGGTAAATTTCATTAGTTGTATGCTCAGATTAAATTTTCATACAATAAATGTAAAAGACGACAAATTTTAAAACTTCAATATGACGCCCTGAAATATGCAACACATTATATATGTACGCTTTTTTATATGTATGCATACAAATACCGCTTCGAGGGTAATAGATTAAAGATATCACAGTTATCGCTATCATCACAATCTGAGTCACACATTATACGCACATGTGTCTGCAGTGCTGGTACTGCTTCCTATACAATGTCTGCCATAGCAGGATTTTTGAACAAATGCTTAATCTTACTCAAGTTTAGTTTATTTAGTTGTTCAAAATAAGTAAACATAAACTGTCATAACATAAAGTTTTACTTCAAAAGTAAACAAAACACTTTCGAATATCAGATACATTGTGCATATATTGTACATATTATGTATACAAGTATGTTTACTTCAAGACCGCCAAGCACTATGCAAGAGAATTCACGAAGCATGCAATCGCCAGTCACGTGTAATTTACCCAGCGCACACTGGTCAGCCCCCATACACAAAAGTCAAAAACGTTGGTGCTTGAAAAAGAAACTTCTGTCATGCATTTCCGTGGGAAATATATTGAATTTTATGCAAAACCTCCTTCTATACGCAATAGACACCATTAAATGTTACTTTGGCTCATTTAAAGTCAACACATTTGAAAAAAAATTTTTCTGGAAAAAGTTTGTGTAAATAAGTTTGAGTGCTAAAAAAAATGCGGATAACTATGGAAACGCAAGAAAAACGCATGTTTCATGATTTAGCGAAAGAAAACAGTGAAAACAATTTATTTTTAGCAAAATACAAGATGAAGAAATCTTGGCTTTTCTATGAGCGTAATTTTCAAGCATTAGCATTTTCATTTAAACTTTTAACAATTAAGGACCACTCTGTACCAGGTGTTATAAGCAGATTTGAGTTCTTTCAAGTCTTCTCTTAAGAAGCCTGTTTATAAATTTTTCCCTTTTTTCCCTTTTTCTTAAAATATCATATTAAATGTAACTAGTCTATACAAAATATTGTTGCTCTTTTACGATTTTTGTACATATTTACATTGACTGTTTTCGATAAAACCTTATTTTCGATAAAATCTGAGTAATTGAGTTTTGTCCCACTCTCCATACAATTTTTTTTTTTGATCCCGTGAAATATCGCGGAATAATTTTTTTTTTATTGTAACTTTGTTATTTGACATCGGATTTTTAAAACCGAAATGTCATTAGTTTAGTGTTTGGAAGCTCTATATTTTCTTCTAATGTCCTTTTGACCTATGAAGTCGTTTTCACATAGTTAAGTCACCTAACCAAGTTTTTCGTCCAAAATATCCTTTTTGTTTCACAAGAAAAAAATCGCCAAAAATAAAATATTTATCGGATCTCTCTGATATTACGCTTAAAGTCTTTGCAATTAAACGGGCAAATTTTTATAGTAATAAAACTTTCCTGATGTTTACAACTTTTTATAAAAACTTAATTGGAAAATCAAAATTCTTTCAAAAATCGCAAAAAATCCAAAAAATTTTGACCAGCTTTCGCTCAGCGAGTTTTTATTAGACCACTACAAGTTGTATGTCGTTTGATGCGTATTTTAATTGCCTTTCGAACGAGATACTGCTTGCGTTTATCGCATTTGTAACTCCAGAGAAAATAATTTTTGAATGAAGTGATAACAAAAAAACACAAAATTACCGTTATCTCAAAAACCTAACTATACAAAAAATTAAAGACAAATAGTTCCAAGCACAGCAGGTCAATTCCTATCCTCACCCATTCCTGGTTTTCTTGTTTTTTTTTTGGCTGTAAACTAGCGTTAGTGGTGGGCCTGGATTACAACATATATGCTTTTAATTTTTCTGAAAGATGAGTCGTATAGTGGGACACCAATGTGCCAAATTTGGTTTCGGTAGGTCCATCCGTTTCCAAGAAATTGAGTTTTGTCCCACTCTCCATACAAATGAGACCAGTGTGCACTGTTACGAACCTAAGGGAGGCACGGTAAACGTGCTCTTAGAAAAAATTAAGACTTTGGAGAGACGAGTTACGCACCTCGACGAATTGGGTTCGAGGGTAGCTGTGCCTCAACCTGATGCTGGACGACAAGAGGAGGCAATAGCGCAAGCCCCCACCCTAGTTTCATACATATCTTCGAAAGTATTTGGCTTCAGAATAAGGAGTGTCTTACTCTGCATTACGCAGACAAGAGGGATGTTCGCACGCTTGAACACCAGCTGAACCAATTGCTGTAACGCGGCCTTAGCGTAGACGAATTCTACTCTAGGGTTAATCATATCTTTAATTTAATAATCAACAAATTGAAAACCGAGTCCTACACGGACGAAACGTTTGGGTTCCTTGCGGAAACATACCGCAACTCTGCACTAGATGTTATTGTTCGGAGCTTAAGTGGGGAATTGTGGTAAAATGCTATTGATTAGGGGACCAAATAGCCTACCTGAAGCTTATAAAACATGCCTAGAAATTCAAAACATCGATTTTAGGAATTCGTTACACCCCTCCTCTGCCAATAAGAAAGTGGTGGTGCCCATTAACACTTTACCTAGCGCTAATAGCTTCCAGAGTAAAGGCAGAAATCCCCAGTGGAACCCTAGACCTTCTTGGCGTGCTCAGGACCAACGCTCTTACACAAAAAACCGATTGTCCTTCAATGAAGAATTACAACCAAGCAGCACAGCCGCCGGTTGAAAAAATGTAGGTGGACTCCTCCGTACAGACGCGCCGGTTGAACTATAACAATCGACCAAATCCTTTTAAGCGTAGTGCAGGGTCAGAAAGTTATCCACGAAAACAGCAACGACTGTTCCACACCATCCCCTAAGCTTTGGGCCCAGACTATACTGTAGTGTGTCAGAGCAAGTCGCCAACAAACAATAAAGCCACATGCTGACTTCTAAATGTCCGGCTGTGGAATGTACACATTGTGCTATGTCAACAGAATTCTAATTCCATTCATTTTCTCACGCTAAGTACATAAGCAGCACAAGCTGTGGAGTTGCATCGGGTTGCATACGCTGACTCTATATATGTAGATATTTGCGGCTGCACTGCCGGTGTCTCCACGCTTGGTATATGTACATATGTGTGTGACTGCATTGCTTGCAGCCCCACGTTGGATATGTTGGTGTTGGTGACTGCACTGAAATATGCATCTAGTAAGGTACCGAGCTATGCACATTAAAGACCTGCGCAAGCTCACTCGCTTTTCTTTGAACACTGTGTGATTCGGTGTCATTGCCAATGTTATGCTTGATTCGGTTTAACATACGATCAGCACTCGCACGACAGTATATGCTAGCATGAGTTGAGTGACAATGCAGTTTGCTCATTTCCATTTAGCCATGAACACACAGGCTTGAGTATATTTTCTGTGCCTTGCGAGTAGTGTGCGAGAGGACAGTAAAAGCACTAGAAAAATAAACGAATCAACCGAATCATTCTAGTTTGTTTGAGTGAATGCAGTGAAGTAAAACGACGCAGCAATGGAAGAAGTAAGTTTCTACTTATTTGTGTATACATACATATATGTACATTAATTTGATAGCTTGTACTTATGTATATACGTACATATGAACATATATATGTACATACATACATTTGTTTTATTGTAATTATATTGATTAGTTAAACTAAATGAAATATATGTATATATGTATATGTGTGTATGTATATATTTTAATAAAATAAATATTTACTATTATAGTTGTAGTAATAGTATTTGGCTGATATACTAATTATATATGAATTTAGGTATGAGCTAGTATCCAATGCTACAATTTTACTATGTATTTCTTATTTCGCATTTTTTTTAGTAAAGCGCTTTATGTATTTATGTATGTACATATGTATGTACATATGTATGTATACTATTATAATTCCTCTTTTACTCGCATTCGTTACGTATGTACATACATACATACATAGCTCAGTTGCATGTTTCAAGCCTTCCGAATCTATTGCCTTTCGAATCTATTGCCTTACGAATCATTTGTCATTCAACTCAATTGCTTTTCAAGTTATGAGTGAATGAGGGCATATCTCTTTTTGTTGACGTGCAGTGCAGAAACACTTACGCTCTATTTACAAGCTCTTTCGCTCACATGTTGAGCCAATGTTATGCAGATCGGCTCACGCCGTTTTATGCGAGTGGCTTACATCGTCAAATGAGTGAATCGTTGCAGGGGTTTAATGCACATATGTATGAATACATGTACATATGTATGGGCAAGTGTGTGCCTTGCTTATGTTTAGTTTGTAAGACATATAAGTAAATATGTATCTAGTAAATAAGAATATTTACTTCAATTTTTAGAGATAAGAATTACTATAAATAAGCTGAATATTTTTTGAATAAAGCATTAATTGATGTTCTGCCATTCAATTCGGACTTTTTATTTCTTGAATACACATCATCAGAAACGAATGCAAATCAACATCCGGCGAAAAGTAATTGGGACACAAAAAAGTAATAATCAATTATATTAGCATAAGTTATTTTTAAGTTCTAAATGCAGGGAAAATATTTGTAGGGGTTAGTCGATAGCAACGATTCATTCAATAAAGGTCATAGGACCAAACAAAATTTTCTCTTTTTTTATGGTCATTAACTAAACGGCCCATAACTGGCGCCCGATCGAATGAGTCTCGGTTCGGTAATTAATAGTGGTTAAATCAATCCTTGAAGTGAAAAAGGAGGAAGCTGTGACACTTTTAAAAAAACGCGAAAGGTATAGCAGGAATCGAAGTTTCTCGCCCCAGCGAAACCGATCGAGGAGTACGTCAGGGAAAAGGAACAAGACACGGCCACCGAATGATGCGGTTATTGTAAGTCTAGTGATAAGTTATTTTAAGAAGCATGTATGGAAAAATACTTGTGATACAGTGGAAAAATTACTATTTGTCAAAGAAATATCCGAAATTGAAAGAATTTAAGTTTACCTTATTTTTTAAATCGAAAAATTTTTCCTTTTTTTTTGATTCTTTTGAGAAACTAATCAAAAATAAAAATTGCCTTTATTTGAATCACGAATTAAAAACCATTTTTGATTCTTATGAGAAACGAATCGCAAGTAAAGATTGCCTTTATTTGAAAATATTATAAATCACGAATCAAAAATCTATCAATTTCTTTTATTTATTTCTTTTGAACTTTTCAGCTCAAAGTGATAATACGGCAAATTTAAAGAGGATGGAGGACAAAATTTACGCAATCTCTGGTGACGTAAAAAAATTGAAAGAAATTGTTTGCCAACATACCATACAATTCGATGCCATCCTAAAAATTTTAAATGCGAAGCCGAGAGATCTACAGCTCTTTCCGATTACTGCTTGTCGCAGCTGTAGGCGTTTGAAGAAAACTCTGAAAACTTCACTCATGTGGAAATTGTAAGTATCTCTCCCATATGACTACCCAAATTTCTCTTTTGTTGTATTTCAGAAATATTGTAAGGTGGCAACACTGCCCATCTGATAAAGATGGCAGCACCACCCATGAGTACTAAAGGCTGAATAAAAGCTGAGCTTTTATTCAGCACTACAGCTATGAAAGCTGTTGCAAATCGGTTTGTTAAGTTAAAAAATTAAGAAGTTAAGACGGAGAATTGATTGTACACTACACGCGGGCGGTTACCCAAAAATAATATAAAGCGTTTATACAAAATATATGTAAATTGGTGCGCGCAATTATAAAATTATAAAATAAATAAATATTATATCCGTGAACCTTAAAAGGTATAGCATCGAGTTTTTTTTTAAAAATTGTTATTGGCGGGTGGTTGGCTTGATTGGCCAGAGTAATCCGGCGACATCAGCACTCAGGCGTATTAAACATCCAGGCAGAGGACGCCTACAACCTTTCAGCACTCAGGCGTATTAAATGGCGACCGTGGCAGGACCATTACCTCAATCAGATCGCGGCAACAAGTTCGCTGTTACCATGATTTGTGATTTGAGTAAATATTTGGTTACCGTTGCGATCCCTGACAAAAGTGCAAAAACTGTTGCTAGAGCCATTTTTGAAAATTTTATATTAACATATGGCGTTATGAAAGTTATAAAAACAGATCTAGGGACTGAATACAAAAATGAAATTTTTTCAGAAATTACTTCACTTTTAAACATCAAACATAATTTTTCTACGGCATACCATCACGAAACACTTGGCACTATAGAGGGTAATCACAGAGTATTCAACGAATACTTGCGGGCATACCTTAATGAAAATTTTTCCTACTGGGATGTTTACCTCAAGTATTTTACATTTTTGCACAATACAACAACAAACACAGCATTTGAAAATAAGTTCACTCCGTTTGAAATAGTTTTCGGAAAAAAAGCTATTTTACCGATTGAACTTGAAAACAATAAAATCGACCCGATATATAACGTAGATAATTACGCGAAAGAATTAAAATACTTACTACAAAAATCACACGCGCTTGCAAAAAAATCCGTTAACAAATTTAAACTTCAAAATCATACCGGATATAGCAAACATTCGAAGCCAATATCACTTACTGAAAATGACAGAATTTTAGTACAAAACGAACCAAGAGACAAGCACTCAAGCATATATAAGGGTCCGTTCACAGTAGCAAACGTGGATGGAGTCAATGTTACATACATTGATGAAAACAATAACAGGAAAACAGTACATAAGAATAGAATACATAAAGTAGTCAATTAAAAACAAAAATTTTTTCTGAATTTTGAAATACATATGGTCAAAAACGCCAAAAATTCTACCCGAGAAATTTTTTTTTTTTAAGTTTATTGTATGAAATATGTCCTAATATGAAGCATTATTATGTAAAGTGTATGGTAACACTATCTGCCAAAGAGCTGAAAGTGTGTACATGAGATTTTTTTCCATTTAAAAAAATTAAGATCAGAATTGAAAAAATTAAAAAATATCATCGTCTGAAAAAATGGTAAGTAATTTTGTTTCCACTGATTTTTTTTTTGCCTATTTCGACTCACGTGTTAAGAAAATATGCATTTTTGTTAAATAAGGGCTTGTGAAGAGTATAAAGCATTCGGAAGGCATCTTTTATTAAAAAATATCGGGACGAAAATTTTGTGTAACGTGGCAGTGCAAAATACCATTTTCTTTTTTTTGCGTAAATTAACGCTATCCAATAATGCCATGAAATACATTACTAAATATGGAATTTCATGAAGTTTTAGTAGAAGCAAACAAACATTTAATAAAAAATTTTGTTAGGAATTTAAAACTGATATAAAATATGTAACGTGGCAGTGCTATTACTAAAAAATTATACGTTTTCAAATTTACAGGCTCGTGTTAGTAAAGCCGAACAAAATAAAAATTATATTGCGAAGCTAAAGGAGGAGGGAAAACACGACGGATACAAACGGAAAAGAGCTGCTAAAATGAAATTGTATAGGGAATCCAAAAAAAAAAGTAAAGAAAATGAAATGACCGCTAAAAGTCGCGATGTGAAAATATATATTTGTGACGAAACTGGGGAAAATAACTTACTACCAACTCGACACATGACTTTAACAATTAGGGAAGCATGTGGAATGTTTAACGAGGAGCAAGAAACATCAGGAAAGGGTACATATGTATTAATTTTTTTGCATTGTCATTGAATAATTTATGATTAGATATACTTGCTGCGTTCTTTACACATATATTTTGCGTTTATTTATCTTGTAAAACTAATAGTTGTCACCAAATTCAATTAAAATTCGTACGTGTAACGTGGCAGTGATATTTTGTAACGTGGCAGTGCTCAAGTTTACCTTCACAAAATGTCTTCAAATGCATTCATACGCAAAGTAAAGTCATCTGCTTATGAATTTACCTTTTATCCACGACATATTGAAGAAAAAGCCAAATCGGTTTGGTAAATTCGCAGATTTTTTACAAAATATACAGTAACCTCGGAACACACTTCCAAAATTGTGTAACGTGACAGTGCAACTAAATTTGGTATAACTCTAATGCTATAACAGTTGCGAGGCAATGTAAATACTAAAATTGTTGGCTTCGGAGAATCTCAAAATCCACCTTTAGTAGAACATTATTTAATAATATAGCTTCAGAGATATGAGGTAAAATAGCGTACGAATGTAACGTGGCAGTGGAAAATGTTGACCATATGTAAATCTTATTACTAATCTAAGTTCAAATTTAGAAATTAAATTAACATTTATTAACTTTAATACTTAAATGTAAATTGATATCTATATTTAATAAATAATTTAAGCTATTTATAATTAGCTTTAAGTTTTTGAAGTATAGTAATATGTACATTTAAATTTTTTATTAAAAACTAAAATGTAAATTGTTATGAACAAACGAGTAGAAAAAGGGGGAAAATCACATGTACATACATATATATTCAAATTACAACTCGTTCGTTCATAACAATTCACATCATCCGCGTCAAGAAGAATTCGGCAAATTTGGCCAATTTGACGAATCCTTCTTTTCGTAGGATGTAAGGTGGCAACACTGCCCATCTGATAAAGATGGCAGCACCACCCATGAGTACTAAAGGCTGAATAAAAGCTGAGCTTTTATTCAGCACTACAGCTATGAAAGCTGTTGTAAATCGGTTTGTTAAGTTAAAAAATTAAGAAGTTAAGACGGAGAATTGATTGTACACTACACGCGGGCGGTTACCCAAAAATAATATAAAGCGTTTATACAAAATATATGTAAATTGGTGCGCGCAATTATAAAATTATAAAATAAATAAATATTATATCCGTGAACCTTAAAAGGTATAGCATCGAGTTTTTTTTTAAAAATTGTTATTGGCGGGTGGTTGGCTTGATTGGCCAGAGTGATCCGGCGACATCAGCACTAAGGCGTATTAAACATCCAGGCAGAGGACGCCTACAACCTTTCAGCACTCAGGCGTATTAAAATATCAAACTTTTTTTTGGATTAATATATGAAATATATGGTAGGAGTGCTCCATTCAACGCTCGCAGGAGTGCTTCATTCAAGGCTCTAATGAGTACTCCATTGAACTCTCCAAGGAGTGCTCCATTCAAATTTGACTATTTCGCCATTTAAGACGATTGAGGAAATTAAGTCTGCAGACAACCTTTTGTCGAAATACTCTTCTGATGAACTGGTATTGCATGAAGTTCAAGTTTTAATTTAAATATTTCAACTCATGCAATTTTTACAATTTCAGATCGCATACGTACGAACAACTGTAGGTGTGACTCCGATTAATAAAATCGTGCCGTTCCTATTTGCAGAAGCAACATTGCCATTTATAAATTGGGATGGATGAAAACCAAATTAGCTAAATTAAAATAGGTATACAACATAGCTGCCGCAAAGCTCAAAGAATTTTTTTTCTTCTCAAATTAATTTACATTGACAATACATCTCAATTTAAAATTTTACAGAATAAACATATATCGCCCAAAAAGTTTGAAGCCGTCAAGCCGGATCTTGAAGACACAATCCCGAAAGACGTTGCTAAAGAGGAAGGCATTGTTCTAAATCAAGGTCCAGGAGTTCATGGTTGTCAATCCACTAGTTCAGGGTTTTTGAGTTCATGTGCCATTCCGGTCCCAGGTTGCTGCTTTTACAATTTTAGTTTGAAACCAAAGAATGACACTCTCTTTAGAGTAAGCAGATGTTCTGGGTTTTTCTGGGAGATAGAAGTCAAAATGAAAAGCATGTTTGACACTTCAAATGACATTGGGAAAATTAAACTCAACCCAGGAATTGAAATGAATCAGGTTTTCGGGACTTTAATGGTTACTAGTGTGAGTCAACCACACTTAGAAGACATGGATAAATGCATCGTGAATAATTTACAAACTGAAGAAATTTATTATGTTGCATGTAATAAGAAGGATGAACAAGTGTTGGGCAAGGTGGGAGAAATAAAATGTTCAGATGGAGTGGCGATCTCAAAGGATTATAACATCTGCTCATTCCCACTTAGTACTTTAACAGTCATTCCTCAAAGCTTTGGATTTCAACCTAATGTATATTTCAGTGATTTGTCAAAGATTCTACAGGGAAACAAGTTGCCAATTGTCAATTCAAATTATGATTTAAAAAAGGAGGGTTCTGGCATATATTTTACTACGTCAACCACAGAAGCATTCCAGCTTCTAATCTCACTTTCTAAATTCAAAGTTACCCCAGTTTATAAACAACCTAGCTGTCACACAAGTTTTATAGAGCTGGATGGTTCTTTTAATTGTCTCCAAGGAGCTAGACGGAGCTTTAGGTCTAGCTGTGATACGTATGCAGTGTTTGGGAGCATCAGTTGTGACTTTAGATTTCACAGTTCCTCTTGTAATTAAGACATCTAATAAAACTACACTAAAAGTGGTGGTGAACAAACAGTATATTGATGAAGTGTACAAAATAACTCTTGGGAAAACTGACCAAGAATTGTCCATCAGGGGTCAATTAATTAGGGTATTCAATGATGAGCAATCCTTTGATTCAAAGTTCAAGAAGGTTAGAAGAGAACAAGAGGCATTGATTTCCAATCAAATTTCAAAAAAGTGATCGATGTCATTAGTCAAACTCTTAGTTTTTCATGGCAAACTAAAATCTACATTGTAATATTTATTCTAATTGTCATGTTCCTCATATGGATCGCGAGTTCTGTAAAAGAAATCGATTTTAGTCAATAAAGAATTAATTATTGACTCGCTGTTCGTAGAGCGAGACTAAAATAATTGTTGTTTCTAACATGAAGGGGCAATCTTAAACAGCAATAATATTAAATCATTGAGCGCTAATATATCAACATATTTTACTACAATTACAAACCATTGAAGGCTTCGAGGGCAATCTTAAACAACAATCATTGAGCGATAATATATCAGCATATTTTACTACAATACTTCTACAGTTAACTCGATTTTGCATTGGCAAAGCGAAACAATATTGAGAATCTGTTTTCTGTAATCAAAGAGTGCGCTGGAAGAGATTGGTTGTGTGGCTTTCTAAAACGGCATAAAACGGAAATAAGCTTACGCAGTGGTACTGGTACCTCCATTGACAGGATACAGGGATTTAATGCTGAAAACGTTAACAATTTTTTTATTTTGTTGAAGCAAGAGTATGATAAATATAAATTTCCTCCAACCCGGATTTTGTATGTGGACGAGACTGGAGTTTCCATTGTACAAAGCAAACAGCCGAAAATATTAGCCGCAAAAGGGAAGAGGCAAATCGGTTGCATGACATCAGCAGAAAGAGGATCCCTCATAACAGCGCAGGTGGTGCTTTTGTTCCACCATACTTTATATTCCCCCCAAAAAAAACCCTGTCCAGTTTTAATGAAACATGCTACTCCCGGTTCAGATTCAGCTTGCCACATATCGGGATGGACGTTTGAATCTCAGGGGGGGGCGCTGTTAGCACGCCACAAGTTTATTTACTTACTCGTCTCCGAAAAAATTATTTTTTTAACGAGTTTGTGCGTGAATTAAATTAAATTGTATACATAAAGGGGAATGAAACTACAAACTAATGACGAAACTAGCTGAAATTTTTTAATGGATTCTTCATTACTTAAATTGGTATTATCTTGGTTGCTGATTGACGCAGCGCTCTAGAATAGATACATCATATAACGCAAACGGGAAAAAGTATTTGATTCAATTTTAAAAGGACATTTCCTACTTTTGAAACTCTCTCATATTAACTTCTGCCCGAGCTTTAACACGGGGCAGGCGTAGAAACCGTTGGCAATTGCATGCGTGTACAATTTCAACGATTTATTTCTTTATATATGTACATATACATATGTAAAAATGGGGATTGAGCTATGGACATTTATCAAAATGTATCGAGCTAAGCTGTGTTACGAATAGTACAATCTCTTTTCGAGATGTGACATATAAGACAATTTCGTCACTTGAGAATCAAGGATCAAGCGCGAAAAAAATTGATAAATACACCATTTACAGTAAACGTGTATTCGAGAATACATAAACTAATCGAGTTCTATGTAAATGGTAGTAGAGTCCATTAACTATATTGCTTCTCTAGATATCTTCATTCTAAACGGATGTGTCAGTAATTGTGTTCTGTCTAAATAGCAGAAACAAATAACGCAACAATTAATATAATCAAAAAATGTAGCATCGATGTAACAGTATTACTGTAAGCAATTTTAGGAAGATATAAATTTAAGTTTTGTTAAGGCGTTTCGGCATCGATTAAACGATCAAGATGCCGAAAACTTTCATTTAAACATACAAGATTAGATCGACTATAAAACGTGACCTAGTTTAGTAAACTATTTAAACTGTAAGTAAAAATATACATATGTGTCTAGACAACAACCTAAACGTACAGTGGGCAGTAAGAGATTTCTTTTATTTAATATGTATTTTTTTAATATGTATATTATATCACTAAGGAGGCTATATTAAATACATGCTGCCACTATAATACCATTTCAGATAATTTATTTGTTCTATGATTGTTGAGGCGCTGCATGAGTAGATGTTAGAGTTAGTTGTCAATTGACCAGCAAGGAGTGTAGTTTAGCGTAAAATAGCGCGCAAGGCGAAAATAAAGAATAAAGATAAGTGTTCAACCAATAAGTAGATTTGTTTTATTATTTCAAATAGGCCGAAACATTTGGTCAATCGAGCCGATGGGTTCGTGTTTTACAGTCCACTGTGCTAAAAAGAGATAGTGTAGAAATTTAAAATATATGTATGTACATAAGTGTGTGTACACAGTTTAGTTTTAATTCCCGGGAAAGTGCTAGGGGCACAAGCGGCGGCCGCGCAGACTTCAGAAGCGACTACGGATAGTGCTGGTGGCTCATTGAGGAGCACGTCTGGCAATGCCAGCAGGATACAGCGAGAGATTCGTGCCATTGTGTCCCAAATTCAGCGTCAATCTGATTGCTTGGATTCAGCAAACGTGAACGAAACGAGCTGCGAAATTTTGAAAACGCGTCTGGACATCCTCAATAAGGCCTGGGAGAGGTTTGAGGTTAAGGACAGAGAATGGCAGCAGGAACCTCGAGAAGAAGTGCCGCAAGAAGAGGGTTTTGAAAGGCAGCAACCAGTGGAAGAGATCTACATAAGAGCCAGAGCAGAACTGAGTACCAGAATAAAGGCGTCAGAGCCAAGTCTCCCCACAATGGAAGGCAAGCCGGGCAATGGTAGAGCGTTGCAACATCAGTTTGCGGAAATGCCATTGGTAGATCGGCTTCCGTTATTTCATGGAAACCATCGCGATTGGATACAATTTTGGGACATTGCGTCTAATACGCAATGTGACGCTCTGGCCTGGGCAGAATACCATAAGTCACCCGGTACAAAGACTTTGTATCCTACCCGTCGAACCTATTGAGCCTCGAGAGGCATCGAGTATCAAGGCCCCGGAGGATGTTGAGGCGCTGCATGAGTAGATGTTAGAATTAGTTGTCAATTGACCAGCAAGGAGTGTAGTTTAGCGTAAAATAGCGCACAAGGCGAAAATAAAGATAAGTGTTCAACCAATAAGTAGATTTGTTTTATTATTTCAAATAGGCCGAAACAATGATAAGTAATAAAACAAATATTGAATTTAATAAACATGTTAACGCATACCGATTCATATATCTATCTCAAAGAAAACATTGTAATGATAACATCATTTTGATTTACTGCTATTCCGAAAAGTACAGATTTTCTACGCTCTGAAGAAACTGAAATTTCATTGCGTTCCTATAATTAAATGTTTGATCAACATCATGTCTCAAATACTACATTATTGAACAAGGATTTAGAAATGAAATCTCTTTAAAATTAATCCGTATTGATGCATTAGTAATCGTGTTCTAATGTTAAAGCAAATAAGCTTTGGTAATGCACATAAATACGAAAATTCAATTATATAATAAAAAGTTTTTATTTTCAGTGGGATAAAGTTTTGCTTTCGTACAGAGGCGGTGCTTGGACGACCGAGTCTACATATATCAACCACCCCTAATGCATATGCACATTTACATACACATATGCATTGCAGCATATGTATGTAATATGTGTAACAATTGCAACACTGCAGTATTTGTGATCTATTACAAATACTGCAGTACTTGAATTCGCCGCATAAAAACGGAACCTAAGTTTAAGTTAAAGCTTATGATGAAACTCTAACAGAAAATAAAATTAATTAATGTCTCACGACAATAAAGTGAAGACGCGTTTTAATTTATTTCGTCTTTACCTTTGACGTGCGGGTTATTTTCAATGTTATATATGTATGTATATAAGACATTTTTTGATCTTAAAATGTACACATAAAGCCGTTGAATCAACGAAAATTAAATTTTCTGCCGATCAGCGCACTTTTCTTTTTCCTTTTATAATTAACTTGTGTTTTTCTATCCACAGTTCCAAATTGTTCTTACAAATTAGCATTTTTTCCTTGCCGTATTTGTAACACCTAAAATATGTTATGCATATTCAAGATTGTTCACATTAAATATTAGAAAAAATCTAATTCCTTGCTTTCTTTTTATTTCTTTATTTTCACGGCAATAATCCCTCTTTTATCTTCCTGAGCGCCACTGCATTCTGTAAAATATTCATAGTCCTTTGAGCCCCGGATGCCCCAGGTCGGAGATCACCTCACAACACGCAATCACTTATGCGATCCACTGGATAAATAGATACAGTGTCGCAGAATTCATGCAAAAGATATTCGCTGGCATCTCACAATTGCCAACCTCGTTCATTTGTGGTGCCGGTTGTCTCATGGCAACCGCCCTCTGTTTCATACGGAACAGGAGGCATCCCAGACCAAGTGTCCTCTCTGGGACCGGCGATTCTGAGCGAGACTCCGCCAGATCCACTCCACCTCCAGATTCAGGCGTCTCTCCCCTGATCTGGAATGGCCTCAATCCCGGCGATAAACTAGCGGTGAAGAGGAAGAGGTCTGTGATGTTGATTGGCGAGCAATCGACGAACTCCGGTGGCACAGGAGGCCGCGTCCAAATATCCTGCATCGTTACTACAAAAAGATAACGAAGGAAACATCATATCAGTTGCAACCACACCACTATTAACAATAATGAGAAATAGAAACAATTTTTTAACCGTTCGCCAAATTCGAAGACCTCGGCCTAGACTAGACGTGAATTAGTATGTTTTTGTATCAATTTAAGTATCAATGCAATAAATGAATTGTTATTAAATGTGCGTTTTAATATGATTTAAGAGTGTAAGTATTTTTACACTAAAATAGTGATACTTATGTGTAAAATTTAACATAAGTGTGTAATTTTTTACACAATTCTGTTGTAAAATTACCACGCTTCTGTGTAAATTTCAACAAAATCTGCTTAAATTATTATTCGATTGCTGTTTAGATTTAAAGTTTGTTTGTGTAGGCTTTACACTTTTATTGTTTAAAT
This sequence comes from Urophora cardui, assembly GCA_960531455.1. NCBI lineage: Eukaryota > Metazoa > Arthropoda > Insecta > Diptera > Tephritidae > Urophora > Urophora cardui. Next base: position 108,300,767 of record OY482674.1, on the reverse strand, counting down.
TTAAACAGCTTATCTGTTGAATTTTTCAGTGTGCGATTTTGCGCATTACACGAAAATTTCCAAGTGTAGAACGACTATTTTCCTTTGCTGAAGAGAATGGTTTCACCAGGAATCAGCTGCAGGCAAATATTATAGCGAAATGTTGGAAACCTTTAATAGAATTCTTCAATGCTACAGAACCAAATAAAGGCGAGGAAGACAATAATGTTCTTTCCACTGTCGAAATCATCAAGGACGACACCATTTTCCTTGACAACTTTATAGGGGTCGTAGAATCAAGTACATTTAATGGTTCTTCTTCATTCTATAGATGGACAACGAGACCGTAACAATTAATGGGAGAAATTACTCCAGTATTAGTGAATTAGGAGCACAGGTGCTTCCACCAATATTGGCCAGCGTCTTCACGGAGAAAACTGTTGTGCATTATTTATGTATGCACAAGCTGTTCATAACTATAAAATGTTTAAGAACATTTTTGAATATGCAACTTTGCGCATAAATTATGCCTAATGATCATAAATTCTGCACAATCTATTAAAATTGTGCATAAGTTATACACAAAAATGTGCACAGTTTGTGAACATTGTTCATAGCTTAATTATTTGAAAATCAAACACAATTGATCATAATATGTGAACATTGTGCATAATATGTGACTATAAACACATTCTTTGTGTCAAGAGCGAAAATAGTTGAATTTAATATTGTTTAGAAATATATAATTGTGCAAATTAAGAAAACCAGAGGTAAGTATTGAGTTATTATCAAAATAAAACCGGATATGAAAAAAAGCGCAACCAACATCTGTTAATGTAAATGACCAAATTCTAGTACAAAAAGAGCCAAAAGAAAAACACTCAAGTATATATAAGGGCCCGTTCACAGTGACAGATGTGGATGGTGCGCTAAAGTAATTTACTTAGACAAAGACAAAAAAGAAAAAAGAGTACACAAAAATAGAATTCACAAAATAATCTATGTAGAGCGTCAAAATTAATTACACAAGAGCAAACATACATACATAATAAATTTCCATACATTGTATTGTCACGTGCTGGCGCTGACTACTTAGTCAGCCCCACACAAATTCTAAGTACACAAAATTGCTGACGCTGCCATTCTCACGCTTCCAATGTTATTCTAAGCCTAAGTGCTCATAGGAGCATACATATGTGCATGTACGTAGGTATATACGTATATGTACAATATACCGTGGGAAAGAGTCCCATTATTATTAAGCATTTAGAGTAAATATGTATCGTAGTAAATAAGTAGTACATAAGAACAAATATTGTATAAAAGAAGCCAATTTTGTATAATAAATTCAATTCGTGATTTACACGTCAACCTAACCGTATCGGCGTTTTAATCATCTATTATATGGCGATCTTTGCCAGATAAAGTCGAGGCAAATCCGTTTGCCTTCCTTTTATCTACCCAACAAGAAAGCCATCGGGCGCGCAGGATATAGTTAAACCGCAAAGGATATGGTTAAACCGCAAAGGATATAGTTAAACTGCAAAGGATATAGTTAAACCGCAAAGGATATAGTATTTAAAAAGGACGAGTACACTACACAATCATAAATGGACTCACTTCAAAACCGTGAAATTTTATCAATTGGCAACATTTGTCCGATGCAATACAGCACTTTAAGCATCAGAGCACGTTAAGCAGCAGAGCACTTTAAGCAACAGAACATGTTAAGTAGCAGAGCACTTTAAGCAACAAAGCAATATAAGCAACCACATACCACAGACCAGCAGCAGCAGCAATATAATTTATTATTAATTATATTAAGTTAATACACATATATCTTTAACATTTCTTCTGGCACCCTAACGGCTGCCTCCTAAGTGGCAAAAATTGAAAAATTCTTGCCTCATTTTTTTTATTTTTCAATACTAACCTCATCAGAGTATTCCTTTTTTCTCTCTTCATGGTCAGTCAACAAGAGGTTGACGAGATTTTCAAACGGTGGAACAGGTTCTTCATCGAAATAGAACAGCCATCGCCAGAAAATAGCAGGCAGGGTCCCTTGCCGATATCAATAGAGGAATATCGGCAAAGGCAAAGAAACAACTGTAAGGTGGAGGAACCCAAAGTTCCGAAGCCAGTAACATTTAAGAGAAAAAGGGGTGGCAAAGCTTTTAAAAAAAGAAAAGAGCTTGCCAAGACCCATGCATTAATAAACATAGCAACAAGTGTAGAAGAAAAACGAAAATTAAAAAATAAGTTAAAAGAGATAAGAAAAATGTTTAAATAAAAAAAAAAAAGTGGAAGTATCTTTTGTTTTTTTTTTTGAGAATGTCTAGGTCTAAGAACCCAATAGTTGATTTACCTAACGAATTAGAAGAGAGAAATTACGAAAGGGAATTAGAATTTTTGAGAAGATTTTGGCGTCGCATAGGAATGACTAGGGAACCAACAATAGAAGACGATATCAATCCTACGACAAGAGTAGAAGAAGTACAACGAATGTTTGAGGTTTCCGGCATTCCAAGATTCTAATAAGATTTTTTTTTAATGAAAATAAGCCAATATGGGTGGCAAAACATCAAAGGTAGACAAACCAAATGCCAATGTGGTTAATTCCATTGAAGTAGTTGATCATACTGAGTCCTTGGATTCCATTAAATTCATTTTACTTGTTATTGCAATTGTTAGTTGCATCAATTTATTTTTGAAAATATACTCAGTCCACAACAAAATTTTGAAAAAGAGATACATTTCTCGCGCTAACGGTCTAGATAAAGTCTAAACAGATTTTATTTTTTGTGGATATCATTATTTTCCAATGGCCAATGGGAAATAATTCTTAAAACACTCATAGAAGAAAAAACCACGGCAGAAAAAGGATATAAATGCATAAACAAAAATATAACAATAAAAACAGAAACGGTAAGAAAACACCTCAAAACAATATTAGATTCATTAAATAATTTAGATGAAGTAATACGCAAAGTTAACAATTTTGTATAATAAAGTCAATTCGTGATTTACACGTCAACCTAACCGTATCGGCGTTTTAATCATCTATTATATCTAATTAATTATATCAAAAATATTATACATACAAACAAAAAAAAAAAAAAAAAAAAAACCTATCTGAATTAATTGAATTTTAGTAGCTAATGTACTATTAAAACTTTAAACTAGCTAAATGTAAGTTTAGATATTTAAGAAATTACGCTAAGCTAGCTTTAAATAGCATGAGTTTCCTAAATATAATATAATTTTTTTATAGAAAAATAAATTTAATTAAATAACTTTTCCTGTAACTCCGTTTGCAAATAAGTTGTTATGAACGAACGAATTTCGGGGGGAAATACATATATAAAGAAATTTCAATAAATTTCAATTTAAGTCATTCAAAACAATAGGGGTATTCGCTATCCCTAGCAAGATAGCAAGATAGCACGGATTGCAAATATGCTAGACCAAAATATGCTACACATGGAGAGCACCCCATTGCACAGTCGTAGGAAATTTTAAGAAGCAGCTTTTCTTTTTAGCCAAAGGGACGCGTTCATCACTCACTTTTTAATAAATAAATCATTTTATTTTAGTAAATTTAATAAATACACACAAAACACAACATTTTAAGCAAAATTCGGATGCTCAAATTGAAATTGAAATTAGCAATTGGTAAATGTCAGCTGACACAGGGTCGCAATTAATTTCCTACACTTCATAGCAAATAAATATACATAGGTTTTGGTGTAGCATATTTTTGAGGTCTAGCATATTTCTGTGCGCCTATATTTTGTTGTTGTGCGTTGTAAAACTTTGCAATCCGTGCTACGTGCTAGGGTTATGCTATGGATAGCGAATACCCCTAATTTATTTTGCAAATTAAAGGGTCAGAAGAATGCGACAAATCCGATATCAATTTGTCGGATTCTTCTTTCTTCAGGAGGATGATGTAAGGTGGCAACACCGGCAATATCTATTACAATACTATTCAGCACTCGGCTGAATAGCATAAATGTCAAATAAGAGAAAAAGCAATAAAGCTTTTAGCGGCAGGCATTTTATTCAATTCTTGTTACGCAGCTAAACCGACCGGCCGTGAAAATTGTTACACAGTAAAAGTAAAAGTATAAAAAATAGTAAAGTTGATAGTGGTAAAAATTAAAATAGAAATAAAGACTTTTGTTAAAAACTATAAATAAAACTAAACTTTATAAATTAAATAAAGGAAAGAACGAATAGACTTTTTTATTAACAAAAAGGTGATAGTGCGGAACGTGAGTGGAGGTGAGGAAACTTCGAGCTTAACGCTTTCAGCGAGCGGCTGGTAATGGTGATATTATTGCTATTCGTTTAGTATATTTGGAGAATCATTAAAAGAATAAACCAACATTTTGATTAATTTCATTTATAATATTTTTGTCGTATTTTGTATTTTTGCTACATTCCGGAAATTGTATGTACCAGTACATACCATGGTGTGATACCCAAATTCAAAAAATAACTTCATTTAGCAAAATGTTTCTATTGCAGATCAATTTCTTCAATGACCAGTTAAGTTGAGAAAGGCATTTTTCCTATATCTAGCGTCCAAGTGTGCGGTCTACGAAATTTGAATAATACCGTTTACCGTTAGAAAGTATAAATTCTTAATTTAAAAAAAAAGAAAAAAGAACAGGGCTCTTACGTCCTTGCAGCTATATCAATAAATTCATATATTAAATATTTGATATATCCCAAAACAAACACCAAAAAATGGTGGTAGTGAAAACAATAAGTCATGCATTCGGCGGCCGTCGATCATACGAGAAGTAGAAGCAGATCCCAATCGAGGAAAAAAGTTAAGGAAAAACGGACCCTACACGGTATACATCGGCAAAATAAACCCAAAAGCTGTCGGCATATTTATATTTCGCTTACCAGGTGGAATTAGGACTTGTTGGTAAAGGTGCGTATTCAGCACGTCTAAATTCATACATACATTATTGGTCCAATATGGTGGGAGGTATGCTGGCCCACGAAAGATGCCTTAATGCCAGAATGATTTTGGGTTCCAATAACGTAGATATTACCCGTATAGCACAGCTGGTCTCGTACGTATTAAGAGCTCAAGATTTTTTTTGAAAATTTTCGAGTAGCCCGAACAAATGTTGTTCAATTGCTCGAACAGTCGTAGGTTTGTTTATTACCCGTATGTTTGTACGGGCATTTGAACAATTCGGGCATTTTGAAGTTTGTTTTTTTCTTTTGTTTATTATTTTTTTTCTACTTCATATGTAGTTGTTTTTATTTTTGTTTTTTCGATACACATCTTTTTTGTTTGTAAGCTCTAATGTTTGTACGGGCATTTGAACAACAAACGGGCTGTTTAAGCTTTGATGGGAGAGGGGAAGGCGAGTTGCTTTTTTGGAGGGAATTGGATTGGGTTTGGCTACGGGGAGATGTAGCATCTTTTTCTTGGGTAGAGTGGGGGTGGCTACGGGGAGGTGTAGCATCTTTTGTTTGAGTGTGTACATACATACATATGTACGTGTATATGTACATATGTGCATATATTTGATGTATATATGCACATACATACATTGTGTGTAACCCTTGTATTTATTCAGGTGGGGAGGAGCGTGATTGCGGCTCCAAGGTTGGGCGAGAGTGCCAACCTCTTTTTCGTTGTGAAAAATCCCGAGTACGATTTGCACCTTCATGCTATATAGCTCAAACAATGCATAAGACGGCTGAGAATTACCGCAGTTTTTCACAGCCGCATGCAAATGCACGAACGAAAGCTATAAAGCATAAGTTGCATAAACATACTCGCCCCCCTAGACGGCTTAATCGTCTAGTAGTTAACCCATGAGGAGCCGGTTATCCGGCTCGAAGGACCATGTTTAAGCTTTGATGGGAGAGGGAAGGCGAGTTGCTTTTTTGGAGGGAACTTATAATTTTAATTTTTTCTTTCTAATATTTTTTTGATATATTTTTGCTTTTTCGACTCTGCACCACCGTATTTCAAAATATGTATGTTTACGTGTATAATTTATCTTTTCAACATAGATAATTATATGTATAGTATGTATATATATACATATGTATATATATTTTTTATTTTGTAATAGGAAATCTCTCAGTACACGGACCGTTATGTATTATTTTTTCTCATGTATGTACATATGTAGGTATATGCCTACATCCGTATGCACATATATATGTATGTGGATATGTATTTTTAATTTTTATCTTTTTAAGCAATATGTATCATATTTTGTGTTTACTATTTATATGTATGTACATAACTTTTTCCAAATTCACTGTTGCTCCAGGCACATTTTTTTAATTATGTGTTATGGTTTGCTATCGATATCAATCCTGATATCGATCATAAACGGGTTAATTTCGGTTGCTTAATTTTGTCTGTGTGGCAGCACCACTATTTCAGTAGTTTTTTAGTAGTTCCCAATAACTTCCAGTGAATGATGGCGACATGTTGGCATGAGAGAGAAAAGCATGTACATGTATTGGTGACGCGTGGCCAAACATGAAAGGTCGTCGCATGCATGGTTCAATTATAGAAGGTTTTTGCAGTACTATATACGGACATACATACATACACACTCCATGTAAAATTGGTTCTGTATTCTGTGATGCTTCTGTCAAAATCATAGCCGCCATTGTAGAAATCACATTGCGTCAAGATCAAATTGTCATAAGTTTTGACACAAGCACCACAATATGGAAAAAAAAAAAATATAGGGAAAAGTCTGCAATCAGCTGTTTAGTAGGTTAACCTTCTATAAATTAGCCTTGGCCGCAAGTGAAGGAGAATGAGGTTGTATTATAGGGGTGGTTTCGATAGAATAGCTTACAATTTTTTTTTGCCGTCAGTAACTTTCCTGTTCGAGTAATTTCATTTACCAATTATGGTGTTCTAGCAATAATAACGATTCGTATTTTCTCATTCAGTTACTAGATATTTCAAATGCGAAATTTTCTTTGCTCAAATCCTGTAATTAATTCCCTTTTTCCTCCATTAAGTGTTTAAACAAAATTTAAGTGAGTGGGTTATCCGAAATTTACATTGATTTTTTTTTTATTCTTCGAGATGATTATATGGTATTGCTTCATTTTTTTTTTTGAACCCGAGCTTTATAGATCGCACATAAATTTTTCTTCAAATCTGGCAAGCTATCGAGCCGACCTCTATGAGTAGGCATCATGAGAAATTTCCCCTCCGAATCTTCACAATCGTTCCAATGGCGGGAGATGCACAAGTATTTGTGATGGACAAACTGGTTCTTCCAGGGTTGCCATGAACACTTCGTAATGTGAAAATACGTAACACGTGGTTATTCGGTGACTTGGTACTTTCAAATGCATATTTTATAAAATATTCTCATGCGCTCCATACAATTTTAAAATTTTACATAGTTCTCAGAAAATTAATTACTATTGTTTCATCAACCAGATTTTCCTGTCCTACCGATTTCATAATTTGAGCGTAGGACAACAATGGGCCATATTGATAAGATTAAGGCAAATGCTTTTGCTGGAAATTGCAGAAATTTGACATAAATTTGTATGAACCAAATTTCAAAATTTGAGTAAAATATCTGAGATCTTAAACAAATGCAGATGCTTGGCTCTTGTTAATATGACCCAATGTCCATTATATTCCCAATGCACACTAATAGGATTTTACAGTAGCAAATTTTCTAGGGCACGAATACAATCGATTATTTTGAAATAGTTTCATGGGAAAAATGCTTGAGGCATTTTATTCCGAAAGTTTTGGTAATTTTTTTTTTGTGTGTCATGGCAACCGTATTCTATCTCGCTTGTGTCATTGCTAGCGTCATACCATGATGTAGACATTCGGGTAACCGTAAAGTCACGCCACTATTATGCACACGTCACTACATTGTTATACGGCACTACATTGTTATACGATAGGAAACGGGACCCTTCCAAACAAATACAGAAAAAGGGGAAGTGAGCGTCTAGCTAGGCACGCTTGATTAGAAGTTTTAAGATAGTAGGGAGTTGATAGAAGTCAGTGATTGCGTGCGGACGCGTGTGTGTAGATACATATATACGAATTATATCAAGGCAGTTCTAATGATCGTGTTTTTTTTTCTAAAATTTAAAATTAAATTGCCAACACTTTTAAACTATTTGAGTGTACATTTGATATGTAGACTTCATTTATTTCACTATGCACAAGAATGAATATTAATATACGGTCTATGAGCGTTAACTTATGCATATGATTATACTCTCTCTTCACTGAAAAGCTTGTAGAAAACGAAAGAATATGTAAGAGAAGACCACTAAAGGCATGATATGATTTTTTCTGTTTATGGCGCAGGACAGCAATGTAGGCAAGAACCCCGCCCAGCCGACAATGACTAGCCACAGTGCAACCCTAGATCATGCCGACCGCCATGCATTGCTGCTCCACTCGATTATAGATCGATGTAGAAGGCAAACCATAACAGATGGCGCCCAACGTGCTGACTCGATGGCTTTTTGGTCAGCCAGTGACGTCTTAATATCTCGCAAGTCCCAGATGGGCAGGCCCTGCGCCGCCACTGCGTTGCGGCGAGATGGTGAGACTGATCAGGTTGTCCAAGGAGATCATCGCTGTTGGTGGCATAATAATAATAATACAATGGCGCTATTATAACTCTGACGAGTTTTATGGCCGAGCTTCTCTCCCAATTCGAGGTGTGCTCCTTTTTGTTTTTCCTACTAATTGGGTGGACCTACAGTTTTATGCCGGCTCCGAACGGCGAATGCATTTTTTGTGAGAAGCTTTTTCATGGCAGAAATACTCTCGGAGGGTATGCCGCCCACTGCCGAGAGGTGACCGCTGCTCTTAAAAAACCCAATAATTGGATTTTTACTAATTAGAAAAATTTGTTTGGCTCGGACCGTGGTTTGAACCCGAGACCTCTGGCATAGCAGGCGAGCACTCTACCCACTGCACCACAGCGGCCTGTTGGTGGCATAGGGCGCCACAAAGCGCAGATCGTAATCGAGGTCAAACGCGTACCATAACAGATGGCGCCCAACGTGGTGTCCTGGGGTACTGGCTTCGGTGGTTTCCTGGTCGTTCAGTGAAGTTTCATTATTCCGCAAGTCCCAGATTGGCAGCCTCAGTAGCCGCCACTGCGTTGCGGCGGGATGATGAGATTGATCGGGATGATTGGAAATCATTGGTGTTAGTGGCTCAGGGCTCCACGAGACTTTACGTCACCTAGTCTGTTTTTTTTTCTTTTGCATTTCACCCGAAGAGGCAGTGTTTAACGCACTTAATTTTTTTTTGTAGTTTAAATATTAAATTTGGTTTCACTGTCGTCCGAGGGGCATGTCCGCTAGATTCAGTATTTATTTTTATTTCTTTTTGCTGAATATGTCTTTTGTGCAGTTTTGTGTATCGGATTTTTTTATCTTTTGGGGCCCAGCTTATCTCGCGTCGGAGTTGGCTGGATCCTAAGCTAGCAATCCTTCTTCGCAAGTCTGGGGTAGCGGCTTCAAACCGTGCCTTTCATTGCGGCGGAGCCAAGGATGTTGGTCATGAGGAAAATTCGTCCTTTTATTTTTTTTGTTTTCGTGATTTTTTTTTCTATTTGCAATTTAGGCCTCAGCCATCCCGCGTCTGAGTTGGTTGCACCTAGCGCCACTTTCATTGCGATGGGTTGGTCTGAGACCTGAGTTTGCACTTTTCATCTCCGCAAGTCTGAGGAAAGCGGATTCAAACCGTTCCTTTCATTGCGGCGGAGATTAGAGGGGTATTTTGCAAATTCCTTTTGTTCTGTCTTTTTCTTTTGTTATGCGATGCAGGCCTCAGTTCATCTCATGCCTGAGTTGGGTGCCTTGGAGCATTTAGCACCACTTCATGGCGATGAGCTGAGCTGAGACCCAAGGATGTATTGTCTATCTCCGCAAGTCTGGGGAAAGCGGATTGAAACCGTTCCTTTCATTGCGGTGGAGATAGGTTAGTATTTCGCAAGATTTCGTTTTTTTTTTGTGTTTTCTTTTCAAGGGGGTTTATAATTTTTTTTTTCATTCTGTAACCTGTGCCTTTATAAGGGGAGGTCAGCATTCCCATTGAATAACGAACATATATATATTTTGCATTATATATCCATTTACATTTACATATTCACGTATATGAACACGTTTATTTATACAATTTTTTTTTGATAAGCGAAGTGAAGTCATTTTGAATCGATATTGTTAGCAAAACTTAAGATAATTTTTTTTTGAATCGCAAATAATTATTAAAATTATTGCTTGATTTTTCACACCAAACGCGACAACTAAAGTTTTACTACTTTTTCGGATGTGACATAATTTTGTACCGGCATAGAGATTTAAATAGCAAATAATCATTATTAATATTCGCTGAAAGCTTGATCAAACACAAAACCAAAGTTTTGTTATTTTCTTTTGGATGCGACATAATTTTGAATCGAGATAAAGATCTAAATTTCGTTAATTGTACAAATATTTACATTCGAGCTTTGACACCAAACGTGACTTATTCAAGCAGTTAATTGCTTTAGATTTGATACAACCGTTCAAGCGTGCCTTGTTTTTTTTTGAAGCGCTCAAACGTTCGATTTTTTTTTTGAAAATGCCTCAAAACACTCAGCAGTCGGCTGAAGGGATGCAAACTAGGAGTTCGACTAGAGGTAGTGGTTCTAAAAACAGAGGTAGCGGGGTATATTATAGAGGAAGAGGAAGTGGAGGTGCAACTCCGAAACCCCCAGCGAGCCGACCTTTGGTAATGCATTCCCCAATAGTCAGCCGGACAACAGTGGATCCATTCAGGGATGTTCCAAATAATGACCCTTCCGATAAATATGATAGACCGACTAGTGCAAATATCCTCGATCTAGATAGTCTTATTAGGAATATGCCGGATCCGCCTGAGCAAGGCGCGACAAATACTGTAGACGAGGCTAGCGCTTTACCACAAGTTCGGTTACAACCAAACGTTTACAATGATAGGGCTTCCAATCAAGAGACCCATCCCGAAGTGTCTCCCTTGAATTCGTGGGTACATGTTCTACACCAATTATTCCAAACGTCACAAGAAGAGCTGCGCCAAGAGATAAGAGCTATTAGGGAAAACGTGAATACCCTGAACGCTGCAGTCGCAGCCTCTCGAACAGCGGCGGATTTTGTTGGGAGTGATGCTAGACATGATACTAGGGATGATGTTAGGCAGCAACCGAACCAAGCGCAGACTTTTGTTAACAACTCAATTGTTCCCACACCTAGTAATACCGTAGTGAAACCACAAGACTGGAAGATATCTTATGATGGTACTGGTAGTGTTTCAGATTTTTTGTTTAAATTGGACACCTTGTGTGAGCGCACGCAGTGTACGGAAGATCAGCTTATGGCCAGTTTTCACCTTTTCTTGTCAGGCCGTGCCGAAGAATGGTATTGGTTATTTACCAAACAAAATTCTAATGCAACTTATCCATTTTTGAGTTACTCCTTAAAACGGGAATTCGGCACCCTGAAGACGGACCATGAGCTGATGATGGAAATATCACTGCGCAAACAAAAACCAAATGAGACATATGACGTTTTCCACACGGACATTCTGGCATTAAACGCGAGACTTAGAGAGCCCATGTCTGAGGCCTTGCTTATTGATATCATCAAACGCAACGTTAATGGTAATTTGAAATTAATGCTCTTTAACGCGAATGTAAGAAGTTTGCATGACCTTCGCGATGTAGCTCGAAGAGGTGAACAAGTATTGAAAGAGAGCAGAACCTTAGTCTCAAATTACCATAGGCCAAGCGTAAACGAAGCACGTGCCATAGCTCCAGAATGTAGGGTCGAAAACGAAGATTATATAGTAGATCCGCAGGTAGAAGCGTTGAATTATCGTCGAATGGGTAAGCCAGACTACTCAGCGATTAAATGTTGGAATTGCCAGGCAATGGGCCATTCTTATATTTACTGTGAGGAGCCCATCAAATCTCAGTTTTGTTTCAAATGCGGTCAGAGAGGAGTGTTGACTCCGAAGTGTCCCAACGACCACCGTGGTCAGGGAAACCGTTATCCGAGCGAGAAGAGAGAGGGGGAAACTCGTTCGGGACTATAGCCCCTACTTCAGTCAATACCCAGCCAATCGTCGCGAGTACTGAGCCTAGTCCACTTTCGGCCAGATCCGCGAGTAGTCAACCAACACCAATAGTAACTTTCCCTGATAGTACGGATAACTCAAATAGTTCAGATTCAGATGGCCCAACTTCGTCACAAACAAATTCTAGGCCAGTTCGTATTTTGAAAGCTTCAGTTAGAAATGTTAGTTGTCAGACCATTTTCCAACCCAGATTAGAAGAAAGAGAACAAAACTATCAATTGGTTAGGTCAAATATTTTCACGAATGATTCCCAACTATATCCACCCGAAAGAATTTTGCAGTGTAGGAAGAGGTATAGCAAACGTGTCCAGGTGCGCAAGCTTTTGGAAGGCACCACACTCGTCCTTACAGACGATGAAAGACCAATGATTAGGGTGAGGATAGGAAATGGATCACTAGTGGGACTATTGGATTCAGGAGCCAATGTCTCTATTCTGGGTAAGGACTGTTTGAAATTTCTAGAAAAGAACAATCTTAAATATCGTGAAATGAATGAATGTATATATACGGCAGGCGGCGACAAACGGAAGATAATAGGGTGTAGTTCATTGCCTGTCACTTTTAAAAATACAACAAAATCCATATCTTTTTACCTTGTTCCTTCGCTTCTCCAGGAAGCCTATTTCGGAGTAGATTTTTGGAAAGCATTTGCTTTAGCTCCCGAAATATTTCCAAGTGTATCTTGTCTAGAAGCAAAGGAAGATATAGATGAAGGTCCCAATTTTCATGATTTAACTCCATCCCAGAAGTACGATTTGCAAAAAGCTATTGATATGTTTCCGTCGTTTGAAAAATTAGGCCTAGGGCAAACACAGCTGGTGGAGCACGATATTGACACGGGTGACGCAGTCCCAATTAAAAGTAAACATTTTCCTCTTTCGCCACCGAGGCAGGCTGAAGCCTACAGCGAAATTGATAGGTTACTGAAAATGGGAGTCATCGAAGAGTCGAATTCGCCATGGTGTAGCCCAGTTGTCTTAGTACGGAAACCTGGTAAGGTTAGACTCTGCATAGATTCTAGGAAGGTAAATGCAGTCACGAAGAAAGACTCATATCCGCTGCCTCATATCAACGGGTTATTGAGCCGACTAAAGGATACGCACTTTATTAGTGGTATCGACTTAAAAGACGCGTTCTTCCAAATTAAACTAACTGAGTCGTCAAAAGAGAAGACAGCGTTTGCGGTGCCAGGTAAACCCTTGTACCATTACAAAGTTATGCCCTTTGGGCTGTGTAACGCGCCGCAAACAATGAGTCGACTCATGGACAAAGCAATTCCCTCGTATATGCGAGAACATGTTTTTGTTTATTTGGACGACCTGTTGGTATGTAGTGCGGATTTTGACGACCACATCAAACTTTTAGCAGATGTTGCGAGGTGTTTGAAAAGTGCAGGCCTTACAATCAATGTGAGCAAAAGTAAATTTTGCCAGAGAGAAATTCGTTACTTAGGGTATGTTATAGGCAGTGGGTATTTGAAAGTGAATCCAGAGAAAATTGAGGCAATGCAGAATTTCCCCATTCCCAAATCTCCTCGACAGGTTCGCAGATTTGTGGGTATGGCAAATTGGTACAGGGCGTTTATTACCAATTTCGCTGATTTAGCAGGCCCTTTGACAGATTGTTTACGTAAGTCACCTGGTCCTTTCAAACTCACTCCAGAAGCAATAGAGGCCTTCGAAAAACTTAAAGTAGCTCTGAGTTCCGCTCCAGTCTTAGCTCAACCTGATTTTTCCAGAGAATTTGTCATTCAATGTGATGCTTCCAAAATAGGAGTAGGAGGCGTGTTATTCCAGGTCGATGACAATGGTGCAGAGCATCCAATAGCTTTCGTTTCAAAAAAATTAAATAATGCTCAACGCAACTATACAGTCACCGAGCTGGAATGCCTAGCCGCAATTGTCAGTGTCAAACGTTTCAGACCCTACGTTGAGGGGCTGCCATTTCGTATAATCACGGACCACTCAAGCCTTAAATGGTTAATGACGCAAAAGGACCTTAGTGGTAGGTTAGCTAGATGGTCACTGTTACTACAGAGATATGATTTCGAAATGCAGCATCGTAAGGGGGCTCTGAACGTAGTACCGGACGCTCTGTCGCGTTTTGACGTTGACGAGTTGACTTCATCTCCCGCGCCTTACGAAATAGATTTAGACTCATCAGAATTTAAAGCCAATGAGTATCTAGATCTCATCAGAACAATCACAGTAAATGGTGAGGCTCTCCCGGATTTATGTGTCAGAGACGGTTTGATTTTTAAAAGAGTTAAGTTTCGGAAGGGTGTGGAGGGTGAAGAAGACTCGTTATGGCGGTTGTGGTTACCCCAAAGACTCAGGGAGGAAGCAATACGAATGGCACATGACGCAGTTAGGAGTTATCACGGAGGTTGGCAAAAGACATTGGAACGGGTTAGGTGGAAATACTTCTGGCCACAACAAGCTAGGGACGTTAGAGATTATGTAAAGGATTGTGACACTTGCAAGACTGTAAAAACAACGAATCAGCAGTCAAGACCACCTATAGGAAGCGCTTTTGTTACAGAGAGACCTTTTCAGCGCTTATATTGCGACTTCTTAGGACCTTATCCTAGATCAAAACGCAGGAACCAGTTTCTTTTTATTATTTTAGACCATTTTTCCAAGTATGTGTGGCTGAAGCCAATGCAGAGAGCGACAACTATCAATGTAATGAACTACTTCGGTACAGAGATTTTTCCAGCTATAGGGGTCCCAGAATATGTCCACAGCGATAATGGGAAACAATTCATCTCAAAAGAAATGAAAGCGTTCTTTGAAAAGTATGGTGTGACGCATGTTAGAACAGGAGTGTATTCCCCACAAGCTAATGCGTCCGAACGCGTGAATAGAGAGATAGTTTCCAAGATAAGAATTTTCCTAAAAGATAAGCAGGATCATACGGACTGGGACAAACATATACCCGAAATTTTAGCAGTTTTAAGAAGTGATTTTCATACGTCAATTCAGTGCTCTCCGTACTTTGCATTATATGGTCAGAATATGGTCCAACACGCATCCGCGTATAAGTTATTAGAGAAATTGGATAGCCTCAAAGAAGATCGTGTACCGATAGTAAGTAAAGCTGACAAGTTATCAGGAATCCACGAGCAAATCCGTAGAAACTTAGCACGGGTAAATGAGAAAGTCAAGCAGGTTTACAATAAGCGCTCTAGGCTTGTGAATTATAGGGAAGGTCAAGAAGTATTTAGAAGAAATTTTGCCTTGAGTAACTTCAAACAGGGCATAAACGCGAAATTCCTGCCAAAATATATTAAGTGTCGAGTTCGTGGGAAAGTTGGCAATGCACTGTATGACTTAGAAGACTTAACAGGGAGATTAATAGGACGATTCCACGCTTCTGATATCCGTCCTCAATAAGACTCCGCTGGGCGTCTTGGCGGTCGGGGACAATTCGCCCAGTATTCTCCCCGAGCAGTTATAATAATAGGTGGATCACAAGCGCTCCCACCGGGAACCGTGGACCATCTAGCAGTCCATATTCCAATTGGTCTGCTTATACGGAGTTTTGACGAGTTCTCCCAAATTAAAATGTCTAGTTTTATGGAGTTTTGGCGAGTTCTCCTATATCAAATGCCTAACCTTACGGAGTTTTGACGAGTTCTCCAATACAAAAATGTCTATTCAAACGGAGTATTGATGATTTTCCTGTTAAAGTTTTTTTGTCCAGCTTCGCGAGGTTAGGGACCATAGACCAGCTGATAGGGTGATTGTATTCGGAGTTTAGACGCGTTCTCCTGTAAAAAAATGTCTAAGGCCGCGAAGCCTTAAAATAGGAAACAAAATAATTTAATTTTTTTTGTAAAGCCCATTCCGGGGGGCGAGAAACCAGCGGACCAAGGGTCTTTTTCAAGACCGCCTGTACTGGGTCCAGCGTGCGGGGTTGGATCAGCCGGGGGGGACAGGTTGTTAAGACCGACCAAGATCGGCACCTAGGAGGAGGGCTCCTAGGGGGGGTAGGCTTCTCTGGCCTAAGCCAATAGAGAATCACCGCAACACCGGACTTACGCGTTTTGGTTTTTTTTTACCAAATGAATTTTTTTATTATACCTGACTTTCAATTATTCTCGGATTTTCATACACTACTAGATTGCACGTTCATATAGCATACGTTTTTTTTGGTATCACCTGATGGAGCCTCTGTTGCCCGGTTAGCTGTGGTAGAATTTGAGACTCTTATCTAGGGGTGAGTCGTGCCCCACGTAGTTAACAGTTGAGTATTATCGCAACAACCTTACAGGCAAACCATTTTTCCTGTTCGCTCCCTCGTCAGGTCTTCGAAGCGAAGCAGGCCTGTTATGGTTTGCTATCGATATCAATCCTGATATCGATCATAAACGGGTTAATTTCGGTTGCTTAATTTTGTCTGTGTGGCAGCACCACTATTTCAGTAGTTTTTTAGTAGTTCCCAATAACTTCCAGTGAATGATGGCGACATGTTGGCATGAGAGAAAAGCATGTACATGTATTGGTGACGCGTGGCCAAACATGAAAGGTCGTCGCATGCATGGTTCAATTATAGAAGGTTTTTGCAGTACCATATACGGACATACATACATACACACTCCATGTAAAATTGGTTGTGTATTCTGTGATGCTTCTGTCAAAATCATAGCCGCCATTGTAGAAATCACATTGCGTCAAGATCAAATTGTCATAAGTTTTGACACAAGCAACACAATATGGAAAAAAAAAATATAGGGAAAAGTCTGCAATCAGCTGTTTAGTAGGTTAACCTTCTATAAATTAGCCTTGGCCGCAAGTGAAGGAGAATGAGGTTGTATTATAGGGGTGGTTTCGATAGAATAGCTTACAATTTTTTTTTGCCGTCAGTAACTTTCCTGTTCGAGTAATTTCATTTACCAATTATGGTGTTCTAGCAATAATAACGATTCGTATTTTCTCATTCAGTTACTAGATATTTTAAATGCGAAATTTTCTTTGCTCAAATCCTGTAATTAATTCCCTTTTTCCTCCATTAAGTGTTTAAACAAAATTTAAGTGAGTGGGTTATCCGAAATTTACATTGATTTTTTTTTTATTCTTCGAGATGATTATATGGTATTGCTTCATTTTTTTTTTGAACCCGAGCTTTATAGATCGCACATAAATTTTTCTTCAAATCTGGCAAGCTATCGAGCCGACCTCTATGAGTAGGCATCATGAGAAATTTCCCCTCCGAATCTTCACAATCGTTCCAATGGCGGGAGATGCACAAGTATTGGTGATGGACAAACTGGTTCTTCCAGGGTTGCCATGAACACTTCGTAATGTGAAAATACGTAACACGTGGTTATTCGGTGACTTGGTACTTTCAAATGCATATTTTATAAAATATTCTCATGCGCTCCATACAATTTTAAAATTTTACATAGTTCTCAGAAAATTAATTACTATTGTTTCATCAACCAGATTTTCCTGTCCTACCGATTTCATAATTTGAGCGTAGGACAACAATGGGCCATATTGATAAGATTAAGGCAAATGCTTTTGCTGGAAATTGCAGAAATTTGACATAAATTTGTATGAACCAAATTTCAAAATTTGAGTAAAATATCTGAGATCTTAAACAAATGCAGATGCTTGGCTCTTGTTAATATGACCCAATGTCCATTATATTCCCAATGCACACTAATAGGATTTTACAGTAGCAAATTTTCTAGGGCACGAATACAATCGATTATTTTGAAATAGTTTCATGGGAAAAATGCTTGAGGCATTTTATTCCGAAAGTTTTGGTAATTTTTTTTTTTGTGTGTCATGGCAACCGTATTCTATCTCGCTTGTGTCATTGCTAGCGTCATACCATGATGTAGACATTCGGGTAACCGTAAAGTCACGCCACTATTATGCACACGTCACTACATTGTTATACGGCACTACATTGTTATACGATAGGAAACGGGACCCTTCCAAACAAATACAGAAAAAGGGGAAGTGAGCGTCTAGCTAGGCACGCTTGATTAGAAGTTTTAAGATAGTAGGGAGTTGATAGAAGTCAGTGATTGCGTGCGGACGCGTGTGTGTAGATACATATATACGAATTATATCAAGGCAGTTCTAATGATCGTGTTTTTTTTTTCTAAAATTTAAAATTAAATTGCCAACACTTTTAAACTATTTGAGTGTACATTTGATATGTAGACTTCATTTATTTCACTATGCACAAGAATGAATATTAATATACGGTCTATGAGCGTTAACTTATGCATATGATTATAGAGAGTTTTCACTGAAAAGCTTGTAGAAAACGAAAGAATATGTAAGAGAAGACCACTAAAGGCATCATATGATTTTTTCTGTTTATGGCGCAGGACAGCAATGTAGGCAAGAACCCCGCCCAGCCGACAATGACTAGCCACAGTGCAACCCTAGATCATGCCGACCGCCATGCATTGCTGCTCCACTCGATTATAGATCGATGTAGAAGGCAAACCATAACAGATGGCGCCCAACGTGCTGACTCGATGGCTTTTTGGTCAGCCAGTGACGTCTTAATATCTCGCAAGTCCCAGATGGGCAGGCCCTGCGCCGCCACTGCGTTGCGGCGAGATGGTGAGACTGATCAGGTTGTCCAAGGAGATCATCGCTGTTGGTGGCATAGGGCGCCACAAAGCGCAGATCGTAATCGAGGTCAAACGCGTACCATAACAGATGGCGCCCAACGTGGTGTCCTGGGGTACTGGCTTCGGTGGTTTCCTGGTCGTTCAGTGAAGTTTCATTATTCCGCAAGTCCCAGATTGGCAGCCTCAGTAGCCGCCACTGCGTTGCGGCGGGATGATGAGATTGATCGGGATGATTGGAAATCATTGGTGTTAGTGGCTCAGGGCTCCACGAGACTTTACGTCACCTAGTCTGTTTTTTTTTCTTTTGCATTTCACCCGGAGAGGCAGTGTTTAACGCACTTAATTTTTTTTTGTAGTTTAAATATTAAATTTGGTTTCACTGTCGTCCGAGGGGCATGTCCGCTAGATTCAGTATTTATTTTAATTTCTTTTTGCCGAATATGTCTTTTGTGCAGTTTTGTGTATCGGATTTTTTTTTCTTTTGGGGCCCAGCTTATCTCGCGTCGGAGTTGGCTGGATCCTAAGCTAGCAATCCTTCTTCGCAAGTCTGGGGTAGCGGCTTCAAACCGTGCCTTTCATTGCGGCGGAGCCAAGGATGTTGGTCATGAGGAAAATTCGTCCTTTTATTTTTTTTGTTTTCGTGATTTTTTTTTCTATTTGCAATTTAGGCCTCAGCCATCCCGCGTCTGAGTTGGTTGCACCTAGCGCCACTTTCATTGCGATGGGTTGGTCTGAGACCTGAGTTTGCACTTTTCATCTCCGCAAGTCTGAGGAAAGCGGATTCAAACCGTTCCTTTCATTGCGGCGGAGATTAGAGGGGTATTTTGCAAATTCCTTTTGTTCTGTCTTTTTCTTTTGTTATGCGATGCAGGCCTCAGTTCATCTCATGCCTGAGTTGGGTGCCTTGGAGCATTTAGCACCACTTCATGGCGATGAGCTGAGCTGAGACCCAAGGATGTATTGTCTATCTCCGCAAGTCTGGGGAAAGCGGATTGAAACCGTTCCTTTCATTGCGGTGGAGATAGGTTAGTATTTCGCAAGATTTCGTTTTTTTTTGTGTTTTCTTTTCAAGGGGGTTTATAATTTTTTTTTTCATTCTGTAACCTGTGCCTTTATAAGGGGAGGTCAGCATTCCCATTGAATAACGAACATATATATATTTTGCATTATATATCCATTTACATTTACATATTCACGTATATGAACACGTTTATTTATACAATTTTTTTTTGATAAGCGAAGTGAAGTCATTTTGAATCGATATTGTTAGCAAAACTTAAGATAATTTTTTTTTGAATCGCAAATAATTATTACAATTATTGCTTGATTTTTCACACCAAACGCGACAACTAAAGTTTTACTACTTTTTCGGATGTGACATAATTTTGTACCGGCATAGAGATTTAAATAGCATATAATCATTATTAATATTCGCTGAAAGCTTGATCAAACACAAAACCAAAGTTTTGTTATTTTCTTTTGGATGCGACATAATTTTGAATCGAGATAAAGATCTAAATTTCGTTAATTGTACAAATATTTACATTCGAGCTTTGACACCAAACGTGACTTATTCAAGCAGTTAATTGCTTTAGATTTGATACAACCGTTCAAGCGTGCCTTGTTTTTTTTTGAAGCGCTCAAACGTTCGATTTTTTTTTTGAAAATGCCTCAAAACACTCAGCAGTCGGCTGAAGGGATGCAAACTAGGAGTTCGACTAGAGGTAGTGGTTCTAAAAACAGAGGTAGCGGGGTATATTATAGAGGAAGAGGTAGTGGAGGTGCAACTCCGAAACCCCCAGCGAGCCGACCTTTGGTAATGCATTCCCCAATAGTCAGCCGGACAACAGTGGATCCATTCAGGGATGTTCCAAATAATGACCCTTCCGATAAATATGATAGACCGACTAGTGCAAATATCCTCGA
Organism: Urophora cardui; assembly: GCA_960531455.1. Taxonomy (NCBI): domain Eukaryota; kingdom Metazoa; phylum Arthropoda; class Insecta; order Diptera; family Tephritidae; genus Urophora; species Urophora cardui. Next base: position 108,280,098 of record OY482674.1, on the reverse strand, counting down.
TCTAGATAGTCTTATTAGGAATATGCCGGATCCGCCTGAGCAAGGCGCGACAAATACTGTAGACGAGGCTAGCGCTTTACCACAAGTTCGGTTACAACCAAACGTTTACAATGATAGGGCTTCCAATCAAGAGACCCATCCCGAAGTGTCTCCCTTGAATTCGTGGGTACATGTTCTACACCAATTATTCCAAACGTCACAAGAAGAGCTGCACCAAGAGATAAGAGCTATTAGGGAAAACGTGAATACCCTGAACGCTGCAGTCGCAGCCTCTCGAACAGCGGCGGATTTTGTTGGGAGTGATGCTAGACATGATACTAGGGATGATGTTAGGCAGCAACCGAACCAAGCGCAGACTTTTGTTAACAACTCAATTGTTCCCACACCTAGTAATACCGTAGTGAAACCACAAGACTGGAAGATATCTTATGATGGTACTGGTAGTGTTTCAGATTTTTTGTTTAAATTGGACACCTTGCGTGAGCGCACGCAGTGTACGGAAGATCAGCTTATGGCCAGTTTTCACCTTTTCTTGTCAGGCCGTGCCGAAGAATGGTATTGGTTATTTACCAAACAAAATTCTAATGCAACTTATCCATTTTTGAGTTACTCCTTAAAACGGGAATTCGGCACCCTGAAGACGGACCATGAGCTGATGATGGAAATATCACTGCGCAAACAAAAACCAAATGAGACATATGACGTTTTCCACACGGACATTCTGGCATTAAACGCGAGACTTAGAGAGCCCATGTCTGAGGCCTTGCTTATTGATATCATCAAACGCAACGTTAATGGTAATTTGAAATTAATGCTCTTTAACGCGAATGTAAGAAGTTTGCATGACCTTCGCGATGTAGCTCGAAGAGGTGAACAAGTATTGAAAGAGAGCAGAACCTTAGTCTCAAATTACCATAGGCCAAGCGTAAACGAAGCACGTGCCATAGCTCCAGAATGTAGGGTCGAAAACGAAGATTATATAGTAGATCCGCAGGTAGAAGCGTTGAATTATCGTCGAATGGGTAAGCCAGACTACTCAGCGATTAAATGTTGGAATTGCCAGGCAATGGGCCATTCTTATATTTACTGTGAGGAGCCCATCAAATCTCAGTTTTGTTTCAAATGCGGTCAGAGAGGAGTGTTGACTCAGAAGTGTCCCAACGACCACCGTGGTCAGGGAAACCGTTATCCGAGCGAGAAGAGAGAGGGGGAAACTCGTTCGGGACTATAGCCCCTACTTCAGTCAATACCCAGCCAATCGTCGCGAGTACTGAGCCTAGTCCACTTTCGGCCAGATCCGCGAGTAGTCAACCAACACCAATAGTAACTTTCCCTGATAGTACGGATAACTCAAATAGTTCAGATTCAGATGGCCCAACTTCGTCACAAACAAATTCTAGGCCAGTTCGTATTTTGAAAGCTTCAGTTAGAAATGTTAGTTGTCAGACCATTTTCCAACCCAGATTAGAAGAAAGAGAACAAAACTATCAATTGGTTAGGTCAAATATTTTCACGAATGATTCCCAACTATATCCACCCGAAAGAATTTTGCAGTGTAGGAAGAGGTATAGCAAACGTGTCCAGGTGCGCAAGCTTTTGGAAGGCACCACACTCGTCCTTTCAGACGATGAAAGACCAATGATTAGGGTGAGGATAGGAAATGGATCACTAGTGGGACTATTGGATTCAGGAGCCAATGTCTCTATTCTGGGTAAGGACTGTTTGAAATTTCTAGAAAAGAAAAATCTTAAATATCGTGAAATGAATGAATGTATATATACGGCAGGCGGCGACAAACGGAAGATAATAGGGTGTAGTTCATTGCCTGTCACTTTTAAAAATACAACAAAATCCATATCTTTTTACCTTGTTCCTTCGCTTCTCCAGGAAGCCTATTTCGGAGTAGATTTTTGGAAAGCATTTGCTTTAGCTCCCGAAATATTTCCAAGTGTATCTTGTCTAGAAGCAAAGGAAGATATAGATGAAGGTCCCAATTTTCATGATTTAACTCCATCCCAGAAGTACGATTTGCAAAAAGCTATTGATATGTTTCCGTCGTTTGAAAAATTAGGCCTAGGGCAAACACAGCTGGTGGAGCACGATATTGACACGGGTGACGCAGTCCCAATTAAAAGTAAACATTTTCCTCTTTCGCCACCGAGGCAGGCTGAAGCCTACAGCGAAATTGATAGGTTATTGAAAATGGGAGTCATCGAAGAGTCGAATTCGCCATGGTGTAGCCCAGTTGTCTTAGTACGGAAACCTGGTAAGGTTAGACTCTGCATAGATTCTAGGAAGGTAAATGCAATCACGAAGAAAGACTCATATCCGCTGCCTCATATCAACGGGTTATTGAGCCGACTAAAAGATACGCACTTTATTAGTGGTATCGACTTAAAAGACGCGTTCTTCCAAATTAAACTAACTGAGTCGTCAAAAGAGAAGACAGCGTTTGCGGTGCCAGGTAAACCCTTGTACCATTACAAAGTTATGCCCTTTGGGCTGTGTAACGCGCCGCAAACAATGAGTCGACTCATGGACAAAGCAATTCCCTCGTATATGCGAGAACATGTTTTTGTTTATTTGGACGACCTGTTGGTATGTAGTGCGGATTTTGACGACCACATCAAACTTTTAGCAGATGTTGCGAGGTGTTTGAAAAGTGCAGGCCTTACAATCAATGTGAGCAAAAGTAAATTTTGCCAGAGAGAAATTCGTTACTTAGGGTATGTTATAGGCAGTGGGTATTTGAAAGTGAATCCAGAGAAAATTGAGGCAATGCAGAATTTCCCCATTCCCAAATCTCCTCGACAGGTTCGCAGATTTGTGGGTATGGCAAATTGGTACAGGGCGTTTATTACCAATTTCGCTGATTTAGCAGGCCCTTTGACAGATTGTTTACGTAAGTCACCTGGTCCTTTCAAACTCACTCCAGAAGCAATAGAGGCCTTCGAAAAACTTAAAGTAGCTCTGAGTTCCGCTCCAGTCTTAGCTCAACCTGATTTTTCCAGAGAATTTGTCATTCAATGTGATGCTTCCAAAATAGGAGTAGGAGGCGTGTTATTCCAGGTCGATGACAATGGTGCAGAGCATCCAATAGCTTTCGTTTCAAAAAAATTAAATAATGCTCAACGCAACTATACAGTCACCGAGCTGGAATGCCTAGCCGCAATTGTCAGTGTCAAACGTTTCAGACCCTACGTTGAGGGGCTGCCATTTCGTATAATCACGGACCACTCAAGCCTTAAATGGTTAATGACGCAAAAGGACCTTAGTGGTAGGTTAGCTAGATGGTCACTGTTACTACAGAGATATGATTTCGAAATGCAGCATCGTAAGGGGGCTCTGAACGTAGTACCGGACGCTCTGTCGCGTTTTGACGTTGACGAGTTGACTTCATCTCCCGCGCCTTACGAAATAGATTTACACCCCTATTACGGTTGTCGTCGTCGACGTCGACGTCACTTTTCAGTCGACATCACGTCGTCTCGACGTCGTTGTCACATCGACGCAAAATCGGTATCAGCTAAGCGTGTCGAGACGACGTCGACTGGTTATCGATAAAACAATGGCGAAAATACCATCCCTGGATCAGCTGTTCGGTTTTATTTACATTTTGTATGCGATTTTTCCGTGATTTTTATTTGGCTTGGTTTGATATTTTAAAAAAATGTATTTTGCATATGATTCATCAAGTTCCAGCGATGAACAGAGCAGGGAAGAGCTAAAATTAAAAAGAAAAATAATCCGGCAAAACTCCGATATATTTAATTTGCCAGATAACAAGTAAGTTTTACGTTTTTTATTTTTTCTGTGGATTTTCAGTGCTAAAATTGTTTTTAATTTCAGATTTGAAGATTACTTTAGACTAAAGAAATCCGCATTCAGGTCCATAATGGACAAAATTAGTCCCAGGATGAAGCAAGCGGTTAGAATAACAGCCATCTCAAAGGAAATAAAATTGGCAGCAACTTTGCGGTTTTTGGCGCAAGGATCGTACCAAGAAAGTGTTGGAAACGATTTTAATCTTGGCCTTTCCCAACCAGCAGTAAGCGCAGTATTGTGCGAAACACTAGATGTGTTGGAGGAAGTGATATGTCCTCTATGGATCAATTTCCATATGACAGATGCTGAAAAAACCGAAGCGAAGCAGCATTTTTTCCAAAAAACCGGATTTCCTGGAGTCATTGGATGTGTGGATGGGACGCACATTAAAATTTTGGCTCCAAACAAAGAAGACCAACATCTTTACTTTAATCGAAAGGGGTTTTTCAGTTTAAATGCGATGATAGTAAGTATATATAAAATTATTTTGTAAATAATTATTTAAAAAAAAAATAAACTTAACAGATCTGCGACCATAATATGCGGATTCGGTATTTGGATGCTCGCTTTGCTGGCTCGGGCCATGATTCCTTAATTTGGAATATGAGCCATGCCAGAAGACTTTTAAGGGAACGATACGATACTGGAGAGCGTAACTCGTGGCTATTAGGTAAAAATCAATTCTTTTTAAAAAATTTTATAAGCACAGAATATATAAAATTATTTATGTATAGGTGATGCGGGTTATCCTCTTGAACCATATATCATGACACCATATCGATCCGCAACAGAAGGAAGTCCAGAAGCAATTTTTAATACCAAACACGCCAAAGCTAGGAACATAGTCGAACGCACTATTGGCGTCCTGAAAAATCGATTTCGTTGTTTGCTCGGGGCGCGTCAACTTCATTATACGCCATCTAAAGCCACGCAAATTGCGAACGTGTGTGCAGCTCTTCACAACGTGTGTATTGATTTTGGTTCGAGTATAACAAACGAGGATACAGACATTGGACACAACCACGATAATAGCGGAAATACTGATGATGTAGAAAATAACATAAGTGTTGAAGCATCGCAAATTAGAGAACAAATAAAAAACAGTTTTTTATAGTATGAGTTCATACCTTCGCATAAAATAAGTTTAATTCAGTATCTAATGTTAATATCACACAGCAAAAGCAGTTCAGTCATATATGTTCATAACAAATTATTTACATTTAAATAAAAAACCAATATTAATATCACAAAACAAAAGCAGTTCAGTTATATATGTTCATAACAAATTATTTACATTTAAATAAAAAAAAACAATTAATTTAAAAATAAAAAAAATTACATTAAAAGTAAACGAAAACAGTTCAGTTGTTCAAAATTAAGAAAAGTAAATATGTACATTTAATAAAAAAAAAACAGTTCAGGTACTTATAATTAAAAATATGTACATTTAACTATTTACATCACAAACATATTTACATTTAAATAAGGAAAGACAAATTCACTCAACAATGAAAAAAAAAAAAACAATTATTTACATTAAACTAAACAAAACAAAAAAAATGGAAGGAAATTCAGATACTTATAATTAAAAATATGTACATTTAACTATTTACATCACAAAAATATTTACATTTAAATAAGGAAAAACAAATTCACTCAACAATGAAAAAAAAAAACAATTATTTACATTAAACTAAACAAAAAAAAAAATTAAAGAAAATTCAGATACTTATGACTTAAAATATGAACACTTAATTATATACATCACGAGGTCAGTCTTTCTTTTTCAGCAATTTTAATTTTGTTGTGGCTATTTGAAGTTTAATTTCTTTTAATTTTAAATTAGCCTTGTGGAGCTCCACCTCCCTGCGATCCCTTTTCTCCATCAGTGCCAGCTTCTTTTGCTCAATATCGAGAATTTTTTGTTGATACCCAGCTGTATCTCGTAGAGCACGCTTCATGGATGCAATTTTGTTCGACACATCCGTAAGTACACTCTTTTGCATATGGGTATGTTGCTCCAAGAGATCGTGCCTTTGCTTTGATTTTTTTTTGCGTGCTCTGACAGGAGTGTTTCTTCCACTGGTTGAATTTGTGGGTACATTTTCAGACTGTATATCTGCTGGGCACAATAAAGGGGTGGTCGATTGTTGTCTGCTTCTTGCGACCGCTGAAGTACATGGCTCATCTTCAGGAACTGAAACTGGTGGGTGCAACTGGATGTTCTCAATGATGATAGCACCGCTATTGACTGGATCATAATCATAGTTAGCCGAACATTGTTCCAAATTTTGTGGTTCGGCAACTGGAGGCCTAATACCTTGCACGTTGCCATCCGGACTTAGTTGCTTATTGAATTGTAACAAGTTGGCTACGGCTTCCTCCAGTGGGTAAAGGGGCATTTGTTTGTACATACCACCACCTGTTGCCCTGCACTCATCCTTGTTTGTTGCCAGCTTCTTCTTTACCTTCATTTTGTAGTCCCGCCAGACCTGTAATTTTAATATTCATTAATATGTATATATACAAATATTTATTAGTTATGTTAATTACTTTCTGCCAACCAGCACTGTCTCTTAAGGGAGGTCCCAGGGCATTCAATTTAATGGAAATTGCTTCCCAAAGGTGCTTAAAATCGGCTGGTGAGCTCCCCTTTTGAAAACCTTTTGCAAGGGAAGGTTTTTTTTCCAATTCGGCAATTAAAGCTTCAAATTGTTCTGCGCTTGTAATCTTCATTATAAATATCTAAACAAATACAATAAAAATACGCAGATTAGTTCTATATTACTAAATTAAAAAAAATAAATACTTACAAAATTTTGTTCTAGTCGTCATCAAACACAGCGTCGAGGAAAATGGCGTCGAGTGAGCGTCGACGTCGACTTAGCTGATACCAAAAATGTATCGATATTTGTCACAAGTTATCGACTTTACCATACGTAATACCGATTTCAATAAGTCGTCGCCGACACTGTCGAGTGAGTGTCGACTGAGCGTCGACGACGACAACCGTAATAAGGGTGTTAGACTCATCAGAATTTAAAGCCAATGAGTATCTAGATCTCATCAGAACAATCACAGTAAATGGTGAGGCTCTCCCGGATTTATGTGTCAGAGACGGTTTGATTTTTAAAAGAGTTAAGTTTCGGAAGGGTGTGGAGGGTGAAGAAGACTCGTTATGGCGGTTGTGGTTACCCCAAAGACTCAGGGAGGAAGCAATACGAATGGCACATGACGCAGTTAGGAGTTATCACGGAGGTTGGCAAAAGACATTGGAACGGGTTAGGTGGAAATACTTCTGGCCACAACAAGCTAGGGACGTTAGAGATTATGTAAAGGATTGTGACACTTGCAAGACTGTAAAAACAACGAATCAGCAGTCAAGACCACCTATAGGAAGCGCTTTTGTTACAGAGAGACCTTTTCAGCGCTTATATTGCGACTTCTTAGGACCTTATCCTAGATCAAAACGCAGGAACCAGTTTCTTTTTATTATTTTAGACCATTTTTCCAAGTATGTGTGGCTGAAGCCAATGCAGAGAGCGACAACTATCAATGTAATGAACTACTTCGGTACAGAGATTTTTCCAGCTATAGGGGTCCCAGAATATGTCCACAGCGATAATGGGAAACAATTCATCTCAAAAGAAATGAAAGCGTTCTTTGAAAAGTATGGTGTGACGCATGTTAGAACAGGAGTGTATTCCCCACAAGCTAATGCGTCCGAACGCGTGAATAGAGAGATAGTTTCCAAGATAAGAATTTTCCTAAAAGATAAGCAGGATCATACGGACTGGGACAAACATATACCCGAAATTTTAGCAGTTTTAAGAAGTGATTTTCATACGTCAATTCAGTGCTCTCCGTACTTTGCATTATATGGTCAGAATATGGTCCAACACGCATCCGCGTATAAGTTATTAGAGAAATTGGATAGCCTCAAAGAAGATCGTGTACCGATAGTAAGTAAAGCTGACAAGTTATCAGGAATCCACGAGCAAATCCGTAGAAACTTAGCACGGGCAAATGAGAAAGTCAAGCAGGTTTACAATAAGCGCTCTAGGCTTGTGAATTATAGGGAAGGTCAAGAAGTATTTAGAAGAAATTTTGCCTTGAGTAACTTCAAACAGGGCATAAACGCGAAATTCCTGCCAAAATATATTAAGTGTCGAGTTCGTGGGAAAGTTGGCAATGCACTGTATGACTTAGAAGACTTAACAGGGAGATTAATAGGACGATTCCACGCTTCTGATATCCGTCCTCAATAAGACTCCGCTGGGCGTCTTGGCGGTCGGGGACAATTCGCCCAGTATTCTCCCCGAGCAGTTATAATAATAGGTGGATCACAAGCGCTCCCACCGGGAACCGTGGACCATCTAGCAGTCCATATTCCAATTGGTCTGCTTATACGGAGTTTTGACGAGTTCTCCCAAATTAAAATGTCTAGTTTTATGGAGTTTTGGCGAGTTCTCCTATATCAAATGCCTAACCTTACGGAGTTTTGACGAGTTCTCCAATACAAAAATGTCTATTCAAACGGAGTATTGATGATTTTCCTGTTAAAGTTTTTTTGTCCAGCTTCGCGAGGTTAGGGACCATAGACCAGCTGATAGGGTGATTGTATTCGGAGTTTAGACGCGTTCTCCTGTAAAAAAATGTCTAAGGCCGCGAAGCCTTAAAATAGGAAACAAAATAATTTAATTTTTTTTGTAAAGCCCATTCCGGGGGGCGAGAAACCAGCGGACCAAGGGTCTTTTTCAAGACCGCCTGTACTGGGTCCAGCGTGCGGGGTTGGATCAGCCGGGGGGGACAGGTTGTTAAGACCGACCAAGATCGGCACCTAGGAGGAGGGCTCCTAGGGGGGGTAGGCTTCTCTGGCCTAAGCCAATAGAGAATCACCGCAACACCGGACTTACGCGTTTTGGTTTTTTTTTACCAAATGAATTTTTTTATTATACCTGACTTTCAATTATTCTCGGATTTTCATACACTACTAGATTGCACGTTCATATAGCATACGTTTTTTTTGGTATCACCTGATGGAGCCTCTGTTGCCCGGTTAGCTGTGGTAGAATTTGAGACTCTTATCTAGGGGTGAGTCGTGCCCCACGTAGTTAACAGTTGAGTATTATCGCAACAACCTTACAGGCAAACCATTTTTCCTGTTCGCTCCCTCGTCAGGTCTTCGAAGCGAAGCAGGCCTGTTATGGTTTGCTATCGATATCAATCCTGATATCGATCATAAACGGGTTAATTTCGGTTGCTTAATTTTGTCTGTGTGGCAGCACCACTATTTCAGTAGTTTTTTAGTAGTTCCCAATAACTTCCAGTGAATGATGGCGACATGTTGGCATGAGAGAGAAAAGCATGTACATGTATTGGTGACGCGTGGCCAAACATGAAAGGTCGTCGCATGCATGGTTCAATTATAGAAGGTTTTTGCAGTACTATATACGGACATACATACATACACACTCCATGTAAAATTGGTTGTGTATTCTGTGATGCTTCTGTCAAAATCATAGCCGCCATTGTAGAAATCACATTGCGTCAAGATCAAATTGTCATAAGTTTTGACACAAGCACCACAATATGGAAAAAAAAAATATAGGGAAAAGTCTGCAATCAGCTGTTTAGTAGGTTAACCTTCTATAAATTAGCCTTGGCCGCAAGTGAAGGAGAATGAGGTTGTATTATAGGGGTGGTTTCGATAGAATAGCTTATAATTTTTTTTTGCCGTCAGTAACTTTCCTGTTCGAGTAATTTCATTTACCAATTATGGTGTTCTAGCAATAATAACGATTCGTATTTTCTCATTCAGTTACTAGATATTTTAAATGCGAAATTTTCTTTGCTCAAATCCTGTAATTAATTCCCTTTTTCCTCCATTAAGTGTTTAAACAAAATTTAAGTGAGTGGGTTATCCGAAATTTACATTGATTTTTTTTTTATTCTTCGAGATGATTATATGGTATTGCTTCATTTTTTTTTTGAACCCGAGCTTTATAGATCGCACATAAATTTTTCTTCAAATCTGGCAAGCTATCGAGCCGACCTCTATGAGTAGGCATCATGAGAAATTTCCCCTCCGAATCTTCACAATCGTTCCAATGGCGGGAGATGCACAAGTATTGGTGATGGACAAACTGGTTCTTCCAGGGTTGCCATGAACACTTCGTAATGTGAAAATACGTAACACGTGGTTATTCGGTGACTTGGTACTTTCAAATGCATATTTTATAAAATATTCTCATGCGCTCCATACAATTTTAAAATTTTACATAGTTCTCAGAAAATTAATTACTATTGTTTCATCAACCAGATTTTCCTGTCCTACCGATTTCATAATTTGAGCGTAGGACAACAATGGGCCATATTGATAAGATTAAGGCAAATGCTTTTGCTGGAAATTGCAGAAATTTGACATAAATTTGTATGAACCAAATTTCAAAATTTGAGTAAAATATCTGAGATCTTAAACAAATGCAGATGCTTGGCTCTTGTTAATATGACCCAATGTCCATTATATTCCCAATGCACACTAATAGGATTTTACAGTAGCAAATTTTCTAGGGCACGAATACAATCGATTATTTTGAAATAGTTTCATGGGAAAAATGCTTGAGGCATTTTATTCCGAAAGTTTTGGTAATTTTTTTTTTGTGTGTCATGGCAACCGTATTCTATCTCGCTTGTGTCATTGCTAGCGTCATACCATGATGTAGACATTCGGGTAACCGTAAAGTCACGCCACTATTATGCACACGTCACTACATTGTTATACGGCACTACATTGTTATACGATAGGAAACGGGACCCTTCCAAACAAATACAGAAAAAGGGGAAGTGAGCGTCTAGCTAGGCACGCTTGATTAGAAGTTTTAAGATAGTAGGGAGTTGATAGAAGTCAGTGATTGCGTGCGGACGCGTGTGTGTAGATACATATATACGAATTATATCAAGGCAGTTCTAATGATCGTGTTTTTTTTCTAAAATTTAAAATTAAATTGCCAACACTTTTAAACTATTTGAGTGTACATTTGATATGTAGACTTCATTTATTTCACTATGCACAAGAATGAATATTAATATACGGTCTATGAGCGTTAACTTATGCATATGATTATAGAGAGTTTTCACTGAAAAGCTTGTAGAAAACGAAAGAATATGTAAGAGAAGACCACTAAAGGCATGATATGATTTTTTCTGTTTATGGCGCAGGACAGCAATGTAGGCAAGAACCCCGCCCAGCCGACAATGACTAGCCACAGTGCAACCCTAGATCATGCCGACCGCCATGCATTGCTGCTCCACTCGATTATAGATCGATGTAGAAGGCAAACCATAACAGATGGCGCCCAACGTGCTGACTCGATGGCTTTTTGGTCAGCCAGTGACGTCTTAATATCTCGCAAGTCCCAGATGGGCAGGCCCTGCGCCGCCACTGCGTTGCGGCGAGATGGTGAGACTGATCAGGTTGTCCAAGGAGATCATCGCTGTTGGTGGCATAGGGCGCCACAAAGCGCAGATCGTAATCGAGGTCAAACGCGTACCATAACATATGTAAAACTATTAACAATTTCGCTTGGTTCTCCGTAAAGGCGACGAAAGGACCATGAATATAGTTTGTCCCTTGGAGAAAAAAAGAACGTTCACGCGAGTCAAATATACATTTTAATTTATTTCTTTAAATATTTATTCTTTATTTCACGGTTTTTTTTCATATATATATGTATAATTAGTAGTGAAAGAACAGATTATAATTTATTGTAGCAGGAGATATAAAGATTGCGCTGCACTGCAGTCATACATCTATACTTCGCAATCCCTAGGTTATGCCAAACCAAGTGATCTGGTGCGCTGGACATTCAATGAATTCATAGCACGTGAATTTGTTATCATGTTTTCCTCCAAGGATGAACGAGACAAAATCAAATCATACTTCCCCTACCAAGTGGATCTTGGACTAGTGAACAAAACTGCGTACTCTGCAACTGTTTGCCCAGCCGTGTATCTTTTTTGCAACGCCATTTGTTGTTTTTCGGGAGATGTCCGCGGAGACAATGCCCGATTGGTTAATAGAAACAACCTTTACCCAATGCTGGTTAATGCGCTGGTTGTAACTCATGCAAGTAGAAGATCCACCCCGATGGCCATCCAATTCTCAACCCGAAAACCAACCGCAATCCAACAAGCCGGACACAATACAGCGACATCTCAACCAGGAGTACAACTTGGAGCCACCGGGAATAATGAGCCAAGCACAGGGAACCCAGAAGACTGGGCGATGTATATGTCACTGCATGACGGAGCTCCCACAGAGGAGATGAAAGACATATTTCGTCGAACACAAACTCGCATTAAGCACCCGAGACCAGGTACTTTAGGACAGTATATCAAAGATTTCGCAGATTTGTAAGTATGAAAAAAAAAAATATGTTTATGCAACTTATGCTATATAGCTTTCGTTCGTGCATTTGCATGCGGCTGTGAAAAACTGCGGTAATTCTCAGCCGTCTTATGCATTGTTCGAGCTATATAGCATGAAGGTGCAAATCGTACGCGGGATTTTTCACAACGAAAAAGAGGTTGGCACTCTCGCCCAACCTCGCAATCACGCTCCTCCCCACCTGAATAAATACAAGGATTACACACAATGTATGTATGTGCATATATACATCAAATATATGCACATATGTACATATACACGTACATATGTATGTACACACTCAAACAAAAGATGCTACCCCTGCAAAAAATGCGATCACTCCGGGATACATCCGGGACAACTCGCAAGGGAGCATGCGATTACTAGCCATTTGTATCTCTTTATATGGGTTGAAGTGTTCTCTTTTGTTTGAGCATGTCCTATGATGAGACTAATTGTACCCAGTTTGTACCCGAACGGGTAGCATAAGCGCACAATTGTACCCGTTTTGTACCCGAACGGTTAGCAAATGCGACACATCCATTTGTGCGACTAATTGTACCCGTTTGATACCCTTTCGGGTACAATTCGTCTACAATTAGTATACATATGTACCCGTTCGGGTACAATTGGGAACAATTGTAGACTAATTGTACCCGAAAGAGAGCGCTCCCGGACAAATCTTTTTAGATACTCGTCGCACACTTTTTTGCAGGGACACCTCCCCGTAGCCACCACCACTCTACCCAAAAAAAGATGCTACACCTCCCCGTAGCCAAACCCACTCCAATTCCCTCCAAAAAAACAACTCGCCTTCCCCTCTCCCATCAAAGCTTAAACACGGGCTTCAAACAAAAACGATCAATTCGATTTGTTCGATACCCGGGTATCTACACCATTTCCAGATGGATTTTAGAAAGCGTTAACTGGATTTTAGAAACGACAATTCGATTTTAGAAAGAGATAATTGGATTTTAGAAATGTCAATTGGATTTTGGAAAGGGAAAATTGTATTTTAGAAAGGTCAATTGGATTTTAGAAAAGGGAAATTGGATTTTAGAAATGTCAATTGGATTTTAGAAAGGGGAAAATGTATTTTAGAAATGTCAGTTGGATTTTCGAAAGCGTGAATTGGATTTCAGAATGTGCGTGTAAAATAAATTTTACACAGAATTTTTCCAATAGAAATTCTTTATTGCGTATGAAATTATAATGTACATATACGTAATTATATAAATTTTCGAAAATCCAATTTACGGTTTCTAAAGTCCAATTTCCCTTTTCTAAAATCCAATTGACATTTCTAAAATCCAATTTTCCCTTTCTAAAATCCAATTGACATTTCTAAAATCCAATTTCCCCTTTCCAAAATCCAATTGACATTTCCAAAATCCAATTTCCCCTTTCTAAAATCCAATTTCCCCTTTCTAAAATCCAGTTGACGCTTTCTAAAATCCATCAGGAAATGGTGTAGAGCTCTAGTACGTATACAGCTTAAGGACTGCAATGGAAATGTATTATGCTACAGAGGCAGATAAGTCCAGAATTCAAGCCAGAGAAGCAGCGGTTGAGCTATTACTTGCTAAACAACGATCAGATCAACAAGGTACCGGGACAGGAATCGCAGCACCACAAGACAATGAAATGGGAGAATTGATGCCAGATCCAGATGCTTTGAGTGGTTTTCTAGTCAGCACGGAATTGCGAATAAACACATGATACAATATTACAAACTAGTACAAGGAAAATCTATTTTCCGTGTTGTTATAGTGAGATTATATTAGCAGGATGTTTACTATTACCGAAGTAACGGATTCGGTGGAGTTAACGCGGCTTTTAGAAGGTTTAGGTAAGTGAATGCGAATAAGATAAAGATAAGGATGGGCAATTCTATGATGTTTCTAGATTTAATAGAAATTCTATGGAATCCGATGTTTACAAAACTAATATTAAGTGTGTTAAAAAAGGTGGAGAGAGTATGTAACAAGGACCGCAATCTCGAGATGTAGCGGCAAATAGTGAGTATACAGGGAATAATAGTGAGTGCTTTGAAAGGGTTGAAAGCGAGTTCGACCGAATTAAAAAGGTGTTCGTTTCAGAGTTTCGTAAGTGCTGTCCGAAAAGACGAATCGTACACGACATTTTCGAAAAGACCTCTGTCACCGTACCTCGTAGAGAAGATTATTCAGATCTACGAGAACGACACAGAGGAGCCGTGTTCATCGTCTGCAGCCACGAAGACCACTTCCACGTCATACACGATTGTACCTACCACAACTACTCCTGTAGATGTTCCATCATTGAAAGATGGAAATCTAGAGAAGTTGGGCGACGATTTTCTCGACGAACTGTTGCCAGTGTCGAGTACACCATCGAACATTGGGTCAATCTCGCAATCTATTGCGAGAGGGACACCCGATTAATTTGTTCAATGGACATCGCCGGGAGAAACTGGGTACCATGTCATCAAACTCGATGTCTACAGTTTCTCAAAGATTGCCAGAGTGGAGAAAAAAAATTGGTGGAAGGAAGCGGAAGTTCGAACCACTTTCTTGACGAGCTCACCACTCGATCCAAACTATATCCAGATACAGAAGATACTCAAAAATGTAATGAAATCAAATTAAATTTTTAAATTCCTTGGATAAACCAGGATTAACACCACATAATCTTGGGTTGAAGATTGCTACATCCACCAAAATTATGCAATGCTAGACGACTAGCCATTAAAAGGATATCCGGAAACGTGCTTGAAGCAACAATTCTGACAGGAAAATTCTACCGGTCAAAACTAAAGTTATCATTTTTTATTTTCTTATATTCAAATATTTACTTATGCGAGGAAACATCTCCCGGCAGAAACATTGGTTCACCTCACCGAGAAGAAAACCGAATAACCATTGGTATAAATTACAGTCCAAAATTATATATAAGCGAAGGAATTGGTCACATCCACTGAATATATATAAAGGGATTTCTACAAACCTTCATATCACACCCACCCGACCACGATCTCATAAAGGACACACCAACCATAAAATACACGTATACTTATGTGCATCACATTCATCATTCAGCAATTTAAAATTCAAAAAGGTGCGTGGTTGATTTTTTATGGAGGAAACGCATATGAGGCTCTTCTAAACGGGGAAGATGAAGTTAAAGATATAGCAGCGGTCAAGAAGAAGCATAAAACAGCATACGCTGTAGACGTTAAATGCCCAGCGGCCATGCCAGCAATAACAGAGTCTTTCGTGGCTGTTGTCCTTGCTGTCACGATACGATATCACACCAAATCCATCGATTAGCGCTTGAAATTGAAAAGCTTTAGTGAATTTATTGTTATGATGATTGTAGGTTGGTGGATTTTCAAACGTTTGCATACGGTTCTAAATAGGCGGCCCCGATCATCCAGAACGTTGGGTGCAACGCCTTATTGCCAACTGTATGATATCGCTATTCAACACCGGCACCCAACTTTCGGAGAGTAGACACTTTTGTGTCACATCCAAATTGAAAAGGTTCAATGTATGATAAATTGCTTTGATTTTTCGCATTTTAACAAACAAATTTTATAAATTCTTAGCAGCGGCCACCAAAACGAGATGATCTTGTGTCTGACCGAGTACAGTATTGAAATCTTCGATGCGTGTCTTAACGCCCATAACCAATTCACGACGACCAGATGATGATTCTGGGCATGGATAGAGTGTGGCATGGAAGGCTTCACAAATCCTATTGAAACGTGTATTCAACTGATCGGCTTGGAAGAATATGATACAGATTTGTATACTTCATTGTCCTGTTGAGATGAGACTGATGTATAAAAAAAATAGAAAAATAAGTACATAAATGACTGTTGCTCAGGCTAACGGGCTACGCCCATGTTAAAGCCATTGTAAATGGCATATAGGCTGGCTTTGCCGTCGTGACACACGCACGCACGTGGTGGTGGTGGTGGTTGTGTTATTGGAGATCTTTACCGTACAAGTATGAAATTATGTTGCTAAGTGGAAATTATATTATAAATAAATATTTATATGCTTCGTAATAAGAAGCGATACGAATTTGATAATATTTTACTATAAATATAAAGAAACATTTTAAATAATTAAATGTCATTCTTGGATGAGCTCGATAAAAAATCGGTTGTTACAATAAATTCGTCAAATTCATTAAAATCAAACTCTTATAATTATTCGATTACGTCAGAGTGTTCTTATAGTTATTCATTTGTTACTATCGAAACTAATAAATATGGTGCGAACAATGAAGTCGATAAAACAAGCAGCTGCAGCGGCAAGTTCAAAGCGCAAACAAAATCAGCAAGTGACATTTCAAACAGAAGATGTTCTGAAGGATGTAGACGAAATGAAGATGACCTCTTCTTCCGAGGACGAAGTAAGCGAAGCCGAATCGAAATCGAACGCATCTCAAGTCAGCGACGACGACAGTTGTCAAGCGATCGAACCGGGTCAGCAAATAGTTACGCGTCCAACAGTACAAACAATACCGGAATCCCAGAAATTGTCAGAGGATCCTTTAATGCCGTCCCAGGAAGTTCCACCGATGGAAAAGGTGATCATGACAGATACCATAACGTGCGAACCTGGTTGCAGCAAGTCAATGATGTTTCTGGAGTTAGTGGAACTTCTGTGGACACCGATGTTTATAAAGGTAATTTTAGTGGTATTAAAAAAGGTCGAAAGGCCATGCGTAAAAGAGCGCAATTTAGAGAACAAACGTGTAGTAATGAGTATACAGGGGACGATAGTCAGTGTTTTGAAACAGTTAAAAGCGAATTCGACCGAATTAAAGAAGTGTTCGTTTCAGAATTTCGCAAATGTTGTCCGAAAAGACGGATCGTGCATGACATTTTTGAAAAAACCTCTGTCGCCGTTCCTCGTAGAGAAGATTATTCAAATTTACGAGAACGACACAGAGGAGCCGTGTCTATCGTCTGCAGTCACGAAGAACATTTCCATGTCATACACGACTGCACGTACCACAACTACTCCTGTCGATGTTCCATTATCGAACACTGGAAATCAAGAGAAGTTGGGAGAAGATTTTCTCGACGAACTGTTGCCAGTGTCGAGTACACAATTGAACACTGGGTCAATCTCGCAATCTATTGCGAGAGGGACTCCAGAAAAATTTGTACAATGGACATCGCCGGGCGAAACTGGGTACCATGTGATAAAGCTCGATGCTTACAATTTTTCAAAGATATCAAAAATGGACAAAAAAAAATTGGTGGAAGGAGGCGGAAGTACGGTCCACTTTCTTGACGAGTTCGCCTCTGGATCCAAATTATATACAGATTCAAAAAATACTGACGTCGGATACGCCCGACTGTAGAACAGCGGGTGTCAAAAGAAAGCCGAAAAAGGATCATGGGCTAATCAGTTTGAAGTTGATGAACGAACACAGGAAGCTCTTTCTCGTATCAGAAATCCTACGTCAAAGTATATATAGACATAAAGCGGCAGAATTTCGTGCGGTGACAGAAGTACCACCGAAAGATGGTATCCTTTACGAGGGGCTGTTCTCCGGCAGTAAGCCGAGCATTGAGCAGAAAACACACAAAATATGGATTTATCCACTTTCCCACTAATTTGTGAACAAACGTACCAGATAATGGAAAAAAAAAACGATGGACGTTTACGCCGCCGCATGCCTTTTTGCATGTACCATCACTATATGACAGAGATCTTAAACGCTTACTTAATCAAACACTCTATAGCGGAGAACGAAGATCAATGGCCGAATTATCGATAACATTGCTGTTGGCACTAATGCAGTCCCTTTCATACAGCTTTGAAAATAAGAGTAGCGCAGATACTTATCCTACAACATGCTTGTGGAATCACTACAACTTTAAACATAGATTGAGCCAAAGAGTTCATGAGCAACAGTCAACAACCAGCCAATTCTGAAGGAAGTTTGGAGCCGAGCAGAAAACGACAATCACGGGTCAGTGCATCATTTATAAATACCACCAGCATTACTCAAGATCGTCAAGAACTAATAACTCAGGCTTTAACGAAAATGCTAACTAGGGATATGCTGATCACTTCCTTTGTTGGGAATGAAGGATTTAGGTCACTGATGTCCATTTTGGAGCCAAGCTACAAAGTCCCTTGTCGAAAAATAATAAGGAAACGGATCAAAGCTTTGCACTCAGATGAGCTAACTAATGCTCAAAACATTATTAGCAAAGTGGATACAAATATAGCTCGTACCACAAATGGTTGGACGTCAAGGGCATTAGACACATATATCATTATAACAGCTCACTATTTCGATTCCGATTGCGCCCTTCAAAGTATGAAATTATAGACGGAAGAGCAGAGTGCTAGTCACACTTCGGAAAACCTACGAAATTTTCTACTAGAATCTATAGAAGAGTGGAGGATTTCTGGAAAAGTGTCAGCTATAGTGCACGATAATGCCAAAAGTATATCCAACGCCGTTCACAGTTTATCATATAAATCCATATGCGATGTGGCATGTGCTGCACATACGCTACAATTAAGCATAAAAAAAGGCATAGAGGGTAATGATTGTAGAGAGCTTTTAAAAAAAGCTTCAAATTTAGTAAGCGCCTTCAATCACTCTTCAAAAAGAAGTGCAGCGCTTGAGAGTTGACTGTCCAAACTATGGACACGGAAATACAAATGATGGAAACTACTCAAGAAGATTTTTTGAAAACGATCAAGTGACTACTCGTATAACTGGACTTAATAGAGATATTGTGAAAAGATTCTGAGTCATTTTAAATATTTTAAATTGCCACGAAAAAGTAAAAGGGCCCTTCCTCAACTGCCACCGCTATGGGTACCTATACAGAAATAATTTTTGTGCCTATACATCTTCATTCGCTCGCATAGATAATTATTTTTTACTGATGCGCAGTGGAAGGCTGTAATCACAACTCACACCGCAGCTTACTTTAATAGAGGCAATCCAGCTGCACTCTTGTCTATTTGATAAGTCAACAACATACTACCGTAATAAGCTAGTGAAAGAAAAGGCATGGAACAGCGTAACAACTGCCACAGGCTACACTAGTAAGTTTAAATTTGGGAAAAAATTAATGTTTTTATTCGTTACAACTTATTTATCAATTGCAGTGGATCAGTGTCAAAGTAGACGGAGGCACCCCGCAATCGGTATGTGAAAGATTAGCGCTGGTCAAACGTTGAGACACTTCGATTGACTGTGAACATGCGTGTGTAACAACAAAATTATCCATCAGCAGAAGTATTTGCGGGATATTGGAAATGGAGTTGAAGCAGAAAACGGCAATCACGGGTCAGTGCATCATTTATAGATACCACCAGCATTACTCAAGACCGCCAGGAACTAATAACTGCCGCTTTAACGAAAATGCTAACTTGCATATGCTACCGCCTTCCTTTGTTGAGAATGAAGGATTTAGGTCACTGATGTCCATTTTGGACAAAGTCCCTTGTTGAAAAACCATAAGGAAACGGATCGAAGATTTGAACTTAAAAGGGTTCCAAGAGCAGGAGCCGGGGTGGATGACGAAAACATCCACCAAATGACAAAAACTGTCCCACCAGGGTAAAGGCGAACGCGAAATGGTATAAGATCTATCCGCAAATTGGAATAAATTTTATACTTTTTTGGATTTATAATAGCTCATGTATCTTTTAAATACTAAAAATTTTAATAAACACTAGCCATACACGCACTAGTACATATGTACATACAAATAAAATGGGAGTAAAGCAGCTTCTTAGTCAACAAATAATTTGGCTTATACAAAAAGCCTTTATCTAAATCTTAAACTCTTTTTGTTGTTTATCATCTATTTTTGTCCCTTTGTCGGGCCCAGGCGTAGTTGGTGTCATCGTCGGTGTCGTCGTCGAAGCATCCGTCTTAGCTGGCGTCTCTGAACTGAATGCCGTTTCATTTATCGTTTTTGTTGTTTCGGGCTTATTATTGACCGCCGTTGTTGCTGCCACCACAGGCTTAACATCCAATTTCAATGGTTGTTCCATATCTACATTTGTTTGAATTTCCACTTGTATTTGCTGTTTCTTTTCGACGCGCAGCATCTGTTTGGGCACCACTGGCACTTTAATATCACCCACCATCTTTTTCAACTCAGTCTTTGGCTTTTCAGCTCTCACTGACGCCAAAGCTTTCATAGCCCCTTGGTCCTGTTCCTCCGCCTTACACGCCTGCTGCGTCAATGGCACATGCATTTGTGCACCCAAACCAATTTTTTGCTTAACTTCCGCCATCGTTGCCGTAGCCGTTTCACGCGCCTTCTCTGCGCCCATCACAAGCAAATAAGCTAACTCATTACGTCGCAACAGCCGTTCTTGGATTTTATTGCCTATGGGACGTAAATGTTCGACTATCTCCTCTGCGACAAGCATTTTATATTTGCCAGTATCGAATCCGGATGCCAAAGATATCCTCACAAATCTGTTGCACACTTTTGCCCGTGAGTAGCGAATGTATTGCTATTATATTGCTTACACTTTCACGTGTTTACGGATTGTAATGAACATCAGACCAAAAGTCTGTTACCGCTTTTTTTACCCTTTCCATTATGGTATCTGTATCATCTGTTAGATAACGGCAAAAGAAATCGTAAAAACTATTGCTTATGATATATTTTTGGTGAGTGGGAACTGGAGAAAACATCCAGACTATTATAAGGAATTACAGAAACGATTCTCAAGCAAGGAAAACAGCCGCCGCCTACTACGAAGAGCGCTTAAGGAGGTTGGAGAGCGAGTGGTCAACATGCGAAACCATAGATAACAAAATTCGTCTACTAGACGCTCCAGCCGACCACGATTACTTCAAAAAGGACTACTATGGGCCCATAATTAATGTCGTCAACGAATACCGAGAGTTGTTCGAGTCGGTATTGATTCAAGCGGCTCAGAACCAACAAAAGGAACAAGCTAACTGCAACAGCTAGCGGGCTAGGGTACACAGCTTCGAACAATCAGCAGCCTAAGCCGGATTCAGAAACAGACAGTTTCATAGAGCTAGTTCGTAGACAGAACATAGTGATTGCTTCGTTGCGGCGAGAATTAATGGACCACCGTTCACCAAGATGTGAGCCCGTAATAAACAAATTATGGAGTACCATCGAGGACATTCACTTCAAATTGTATGAAATGTTCGACGACCCCACTGAGCGGGGTTACGATCTCATTCAATTTATCACACACGAGGAAATGGTTCGAAACGCCCTAAAAATCAGACAATATTAGAAACACCATAATAAGCCAAACCCCAAGGAACACAAAACAAACAGTCGCAAGACAACAAAGTACCAAATATTAGTTATAAAAAAAACCACAAAGAGTCCACTATTCTTTGTATCCTACGATTCTCAGTCTTGTACTAACCAGGTTCACAAATAAAAGTCTAGAGTTGAACTAGTTCTATTAATAAACATTGTATTCAAGAGAATTTCCATTAATTACCCATACAATGCTCAATTCTGAATATGCAGCCCCAAACTCAGATGAAGGTGAAGCACCCAAAATTCCCACTCTTCTTAGTTCTCATTTAGATTCTCCCCTCAGAATTCATATGATAGAATTTCTTAAAAACAATTATAGCAAAATTTTCAATGACACAGGAATCAAAATGTCATATCCTAAGGCGTATGGTTTTTTCCTAAAAGATGTTAATTTTTTATATAATAATAACTTAATCACACCAAATTTAAACATCATGTCTGTATCATGTTATGGATTGTTATCCACCAAACAAACTCCTCTGATTCATCATATCAAAACAATGAAAGCATTTGAAGATATTCTCTACGTTTCACTAAGAAGCTTTGAACTACAATTTGACAAAATTATGAATTCTGAAAACACTTCTGAATCTTCTGACTTGATAAATTTCAAAATTAAAGGAAATTTTAAAGATTTACTTAAAAAGAAAATGATTATAGAAAAACACATTCCAATAGAAATTAAACACTTGTTTTTCTGGTACAAATATTTATATCAAACAGTAGTTATGACAGGATGCCCATCCGATGAGTTTCAAAATAATACAGATTTTGAGGAGATGACTGACTTATGGACATCACTCACATATGAATCAAAAATGTATAGATTAGAAACTGACTCGATGACGTTAGTAGTATCAAGAAATGTTTTTTTAATTGTCACCTCAGATGGGTTGGGATGGGTTATTTCTCATTTCTCCTCATAAATTATCCCAAGCATTTGGACTTTACAGAACTTGGGGTCATCCTAATATTGACCCTAGACATGGAATAATCAAATTAAAACAAATTGCTTGTCAAAGACGAATAAATAATGCATTAATGACAACAAGAATTAGTTGCCTCTTCAAAGAAAAGTTGAGTTTGAATTATCGAGTCCAAAAAGGAATGTGGCCTAAAACGGATGTGTCACAACTATCTGCTAATAATATAATACGAAGGGCCTATGAAACAAACTCGACATTAGCCGTAGTTTCAAAATATTATAACATTTTGGATTGGCAATATGTAAAATTTGAAAAAACTTTTGAAATATTAGATAAATTAAATTTTTCTGATTTAATTTCAGATAAAGCAATGTCTCTTGGAATTGATGCATTGTTTCATCAGGTTCAAAGATTTGGAAACATTGGACTTGCAACAGATAAGGCGGTGATCATACAATGGTTAAAGTCAAATTTGAATGATCCTGTCAAGTTTCTAGAAATGATAGACAGATTAGGATTTGGAGAATCTCAGACAGTGTTTGGAGTTTGTCCAAAGGAAAGAGAATTAAAAATAATTGCTAGATTCTTTGGATTATCGACACTGGCAAAAAGAATGTATATAGTATTTTGCAGAATTCATCATCCCATTTTTCCCGCAGATAACTATGATGGATGACCAATCACACTTTCCAAGAAGTTTTTTGAACAGATTAAAGACATGAAAAAATCTCAAAATTTATAATTTTCCAAATTCATAAATGTTATCACCAACATTGATTTCCAAAAATGGAATACTTATATGAGAGAAGAAGAAACAAATGATGTTTGGGCGAGCAGCCCAAACCAAATTCATAACCACCCTAATGTGTGTTATTAATGTCCCCCTTGTGGCAACCCTTCAAGAGCAACCCTGTCGAAACGTCAGTAGTTTCGAACAACCGAAGTCATCATCAGCGCCGTAAGTTTTTCTTCTTTTATTCACTACGTGAAGATAAAATAATATACCTACCGCTATTCACAAGATTATATTTTAAATAAATTAATTGAATTTATATTTGGAAAAAACCTAATTCTGCTTGTGTTTTTTATTTATTATTCCCGGCTTTACTGCGGAAACAAAAGATATATTTCAGTCAATGGACAATTTGTTTGGCTTAAACAATGGCATACAGAGAACACATGAAATGTTTAGGAAATCTCAAATGTACCTTGCCGACGGAACATATATACCCAAACTTATACAGTCAAAAGATTCACTAAAATTAAAAGAGTATGATTATGTTTGGAGCAATCATCTTGGAGGCATTGAGGGTCTTCGTCAGAAGGGATGGACAATTTTTACAGTATGCATATTGATATACACTATGGAACAATTTGATATTCAGTTTTCTCTCATGGGAAAAGGTGACAATCAAGTTCTTATCATGCATGTTAAGAAAAAATTGGAATTAAGTTATATCAAGAAAACCCAGCTGATATTATTTCGCGAGGATTTCCGGCAGGCAAACTCGAAGCCTGCAATTTGTGATTCTACGGGCCTAATGACGATAGTAGTATCTAGAATGTCTTTTTAATTGTCGCCTCAGATGGGTCCCAATTCCTAGGGACAAGAGAGTATTTATTAGAGATGCCAGATATATTTTTACAAAGATTTAATTTAATGACGTCAGGATGGTTTGCAGAAAAAATCGGTTTCAACCATTATTTATATCCTAGAGAATTAATCAAACTCCACAATTGGGAAGATTATATCCTTTCCAAATTGCGTTTGATACCTTAGGAAAATGGGAACCTCTGTGCCTAGGGTCATTGATCAAATGTAATCCTGACCCTATCTATGATAACACCAAATTTTTTAATTCAATCCAAATTGATATCATCTCTGATTTTAAACATTTATTACCAGGCATAAAGACTCATCTCTGCAGACTAGAAAGATTACTTTATGATTTATTTCTCATTTCCCCCCATAAATTATCCCAAGCATTTGGACTTTACAGAGCTTGGGGTCATCCTAATATTGACCCTAGACATGGAATAATCAAATTAAAACAAATTGCTTGTCAAAGAAGAATAAATAATGCATTAATGACAACAAGAATTAGTTGTCTCTTCAAAGAAAAGTTGAGGTTGAATTATCGAGCCCAAAAAGGAATGTGGCCTAAAACGGATGTGTCACAACTATCTCCTAATAATATAATACGTAGGGCCTATGAAACAAACTCCACATTAGCTGTAGTTTGAAAATATTATAACATTTTGGATTGGCAATGTGTAAAATTTGAAAAAACTTTTGAAATATTAGATAAATTAAATCTTTCTGATTTAATTTCAGATAAAGCAATGTCTCTTGGAATTGATGAATTGTTTAATCAGGTTCAAAGACTTGGAAACATTGGACTTGCAACAGATAAGGCGGTGATCATACAAATTTGAATGATCCTGTCAAGTTTCTAGAAATGATAGACAGATTAGGATTTGGAGAATCCGAGACAGTGTTTGGAGTTTGTCCAAAGGAAAGAGTATTAAAAGTTATATTATTGCTAGATTCTTTGGATTATCGACACTAGCAAAAATAATGTATATAGTATTAACAGAGGCTATGATTGCAGAATTCACCATCCCATTTTTTCCGCAGATAACTATGATGGATGACCATATCACTCTTTCCAAAAAGTTTTTTCAACAGACTAAAGACATTAAAAAATCTCAAAATTTATCATTTTGCAAATTCATAAATGTTATCACCAACATTGATTTCCAAAAATGGAATACTTATATGAGAGAAGAAGAAACAAAAGATATATTTCAGTCAATGGACAATTTGTTTGGCTTAAACAATTGTATACAGAGAACACATGAAATGTTTAGGAAATCTCAAATGTACCTTGCCGACGGAACATATATACCCAAATCAGTCAAAAGATTCACTAAAATTAAAAGAGTATGATTATGTTTGGAGCAATCATCTTGGAGGCATTGAGGGTCTTCGTCAGAAGGGATGGACAATTTTTACAGTATGCATACTGATATACACTATGGAACAATTTGATAATCAGTTTTCTCTCATGGGACAAGGTGACAATCAAGTTCTTATCATGCATTTTAAGAAAAATTGGGAATTAAGTTATATCAAGAAAACCCAGCTGATATTATTTCGCGGGGATTGCCGCCAGGCAAACTCGAAGCCTGCAATTTGTTGTTCTACGGGCCTAATGACGATAGTAGTAACATTGGACTTGCAACAGATAAGGCGGTGATCATACAACGGTCAAGTTTGAATGATCCTGTCAAGTTTCTAGAAATGATAAGACGGATTAGGATTTGGAGAATCCGAGACAGTGTTTGGAGTTTGTCCAAAGGAAAGAGAATTAAAAATAATTGCTAGATTCTTTGGATTATCGACACTGGCAAAAAGAATGTATATAGTATTAACAGAGGCTATGATTGCAGAATTCATCATCCCATTTTTTCCGCAGATAACTATGATGGATGACCATATCACTCTTTCCAAAAAGTTTTTTGACCAGACTAAAGACATGAAAAAATCTCTAAATTTATAATTTTCCAAATTCATAAATGTTATCACCAACATTGATTTCCAAAAATGGAATACTTATATGAGAGAAGAAGAAACAAAAAATATACATATTTCAGTCAATGGACAATTTGTTTAGCTTAAACAATGGCATACAGAGAACACATGAAATGTTTAGGAAATCTAAAATGTACCTTGCCATATATACCCATATTTATACAGCCAAAAGATTCTCCAAAATTAAAAGAGGATGATTATGTTTGGAGCAATCATCTTGGAGGCATTGAGGGTCTTCGTCAGAAGGGATGGACAATAGGGTGTCCCGAGATATTTTTTTTTGGATTTCCTTAGCGGAAGACCCCTCAAAATTTGCGGTTTTGATCGCAAATTACGAAACAAGTTTTAATAACTAAATACAATTATATCTTGAGGGCTCTACCGATCTTTGAAGTTTTGCGGTTTCGTCATTCATGCAGAACGCTCACTCACTCTATATTGTTTGCATTCTTACTATGTAATTCTTTTCGTTTTTCTAAGTTCGCTTAATTTTTTTTTCTTCAATTTACTTTTAAGTGCAAAATCTAAATTCCGTGTAGTTACAATGGAAATACTCGTACATATGTAGGTATTTTACTACCTACTGTGATTTTGATGCGGCTTCTGCATTTATTTGCCCTTCAATCGTGGAAAAGCAGTTCGATAAAAAAACAACAATACGGTTCTTTAACTAAAGCTTAAAGTTTTTATTTGCCTCAAGTTGAATTTTAAAACGTATCGAATATGCTGGAATCAGAAAAGATTTTGAAGAGACTACAAGCACTGGGGAAGGTACTAGTATGTAATAATAAATATAATTATCTAGGTTGAAGAAATCTACTTTGAATTATTTCACTTTTTTTATAAAAGTATAACATAATTTAGTTAGCTCTGATAATTCAGTCGATGCACATGAAAAGTAAGCACGTATCTACTTTGCTTTTATTTGAAAATATCTAATAATTTTAGTTGGCCTTGGAAATTCAACAAATACTCATGCGGCAATATTATCCCAGCCAGCATTTTTTGAAAATTTTGATCAAAAAGTATTCAAATATCATACCCCGATCAAATTTATAATATAAAGATTGAGTTCGAAATGAATATACACTTTTTTTAATATAATTTTATTTAAACCGGAGCCAAAAGTATAATTGTTTTCTACCAAACAAGCGATTATTGCTGCGGTAATATACCTATAGATCGAACGTAAGCACAAAATTTCAACAATTAAAATTCTTCAAGTTTCAACTTTTCATTTTACCCGCGAGTATTTGCATAGTATAAAAGGTAATTTGGTGTTATAAATGGGCAGTTGCGATTGTTACATATATGTATGTATGTACTTTTAAGAAAACATTTTGCAATTTTTAGACAATGCCCGCAACGCGTAGTGAAACTACTTGTGCCATATTAGGGCCATACAAGGAACTTGACAATAGGCGTTTACCAACCATAAAGGATGTCATTAAGTTTATTTTATATGTTAAGAATGACCTGAAATTAAAGAACAATGGAAAAGACCCATCCAATTCAAACATATATAAAATTGTTTATGAGAATATCGGTAATATTTGGACCAAAGCTTCGATTCCAATTGTTTCCAAACAGCGAGTTGTGCAATTGCTAAATTCTTGTTTCGGAGATTACCTCTTTTTGAAAAGATATCCAAAAACCAAACAAGATAATACCTTTAAAAACAAATTGAAGTATTTTGTAGAGTCATCTGAAAAACTGTTCGACGTTGCGGCTTGCAAATGTCCTTCATTTGAATATTGTACCTGCTTAAAACTTAAAAAAGTTCCCGTCAATGAAAGACCATTTTTGTTGGATCAAAGAAGCGATAGAAAAATGGTTATAAGTGGGGTTGATCAGAAAGAAACGGCTAGACTAATGAAGCGAAATCAGAGGAGAGTTGAGGAGTCAATGAGGGCAAAAAAACTTTGTACGCCAGAAACAGATTTTCTCTCAGAAAATGTATATGAAGATTCAGTGCGTGAGTCGTCCCCAGAGGCACATCAGACTCTGTCGGTAGATACACCATCAACTTCGTCCGCGATTCGAAATACATTGCCATTGCCAACAGTTGCCAAAGTTTGTGATAGATATGGTTTGTCGACGCGATCAGCTGCTGCTGTTGCTTCTGCGGTTTTAGCCGACGTCGGCTTGATTACCAACGAAGATGTAACTCTGGTTATAGATAAAAACAAAATTCACAGAGCTGTATCTAAAGCCCGGAAGGAAACTTTAAAAAATATTGAACACATTGTCATAAACAGCATTTATTTTGATGGGCGCAAAGACAAAACTCTTATAAATGAGAAAATTGGTGATCGTTATCATCGGAAAGAAATTTTAGAAGAGCACATCTCCGTTTTAGCAGAACCTGGATCTATTTATTTGGGACACGCGACACCAAGTCGTGGGACCGCAAAAGAAATTCTTAAATCAATCACAACATTATTGGAGGCACAAGGTTGGAAATTAGATGATGTTATTTGCGTTGGATGTGACGGAACTGCAACGAACACTGGTTGGAAGGGTGGCGTGATCCAATATTTAGAGGAGTATTTGGGAAGAGCGCTACAATGGTGTATTTGTATGCTTCATACTAATGAGTTACCCTTTCGACATTTATTCTTGACCCTAGATGGTTGCACTTCGGGCCCTAGAGAATATTCGGGAATTATTGGTCAACAATTAGCTGATTGTGAAAATAAAACCGTTGTTTCTTTTTTTGCAGTGGCCAATAATTTTCCTGAATTACCTAAAAATGTAGTCGATGATCTAAGTACAGATCAAAAATATCTTTATGAGATATGTCAAGCGGTATCAATTGGTTCCTGTAGTCCGGAGCTGGCAAACCGTCAACCTGGAAAAATTGCGCATTCGAGATGGCTTACTTCAGCTAATCGTATACTCAGACTTTACATAAGTACCCCTAATCCGTCAGAAAACTTGAAGTTGCTTGTCAACTATGTGGTTAAAGTGTACGCCCCTATGTGGTTCCTAATCCGTCAAAATGAGTCTTTTAAAGTTGGAGCGAAATACATTTTCCAACTAATTACTTTATCTCGATTTTTACCGGAAAATTTAAGATCTGTTGTGGATTCTACTATCGAAAGAAATGCCTTTTTCGCCCATCCAGAAAACATACTTGTCAGTATGTTGTTTGATGATAGAGACTACATTCGTGAGCTGGCATTACAAAGAATAATAAAAGCCAAAGAAGCAGAAAATTGCAATAAAAGAAGGATATTTAAAATACCAAAAATCAACTTCTATGCAAGAGAGTACACGGAAATTATTTTTTGGAACGAAATCCCGATTACAGTTCCGCCAGTTCTTCGAAATATTTCAAATGAGGACCTGAAAATCATGGTGAAAAATAAAAGCTTGGAATTAGCTGACTTCCCTTGTCATACGCAAATGGTAGAAAGATGTGTTAAGATTGTAACAGAGGCCTCTCAAAATGTAACTAATGCTACTTCTAGGGATGGCTTTATTAGAAACAGACTGCAGTCTCGAGCAGCAATGCCAAAATTTGGACAGAAAAATATGTTTAAATTTTAAGTTTTTTAAATTAATCAAATGCAGTAAATTTGTTTCTCTGTAGTTATATGATTGATCTCAATAATAAAATAACTTTTGAGTATGACATTTTTATTATTTCAGCTCTAAAGTTTAGGTTTCAAAATATATGAAATTAACAAAATTACAGAGCTCGGTAGAGCCCTCAAGATCGCATTGAATTACAGTTTTTTTACTTTTAATGTGATCTGCATTCAATTACGCAACTTTTGATACCCCTTCCGATAGCGTAGCTCGAAAAAAAAATTGTTTCATACATGAACGGGACACCCTAATGGACAATTTTTACAGTATGCATATTGATATACACTATGGAACAATTTGATATTCAGTTTTCTCTCATTGGACAAGGTGACAATCAAGTTCTTATCATGCATTTTAAGAAAAAATTGGGAATTAAGTTATATCAAGAAAACCCAGCTGATATTATTTCGCGGGGATTTCCGGCAGGCAAACTCGAAGCCTGCAATTTGTGGTTCTATGTACCTTGCCATATATACCCAAATTTATACAGTCAAAAGATTCTCTAAAATTAAAAGAGGATGATTATGTTTGGAGCAATCATCTTGGAGGCATTGACGGTCTTCGTCAGAAGGGATGGACAATTTTTACTGTATGCATATTGATATACACTATAGAACAATTTGATATTCAGTTTTCTCTCATGGGACAAGGTGACAATCAAGTTCTTATCATGCATTTTAAGAAAAATTGGGAATTAAGTTATATCAAGAAAACCCAGCTGATATTATTTCGCGGGGATTGCCGCCATGCAAACTCGAAGCCTGCAATTTGTGGTTTAACGGGCCTAAAATCTTGCTAAGGCAAGAAGCATACTGACCTCCAAAAAATTCCAAGGCGTTGTCACCAATTGACCAGAGTGTTAATTTGGAACTGAAGAGGGTAACATCGGTACCGCTTACAACAAATGACATTGAAGAAAACATTCTTCATGGCATCGAACATAATGGTTCGTTCAAAACCCTACAAAGAACTGTAGGTTATATGTTAAGATTTATTAACAAATCGCAGAAAAAATCACCACAATCTGAGATTACACTGAATGTACATGAACTTAACAATGCGCTTGTGACAATCGTTCGCACAAATTTGTTGGTTTACCACATGAAAATCAGGGGTCGAATAGTCACATAAGTGATCGTATAATTCGTCACGTAAAAACTTGCATTTCGGATTGTAAGATACGTGATCGTATAACTCATCACGTAAAAATTAAATTTTTGGATTACCACATACGTCAACGTACTATCAGTTTCTTAATTGGTTATTATGACAATCTTGAACGAGTAAGCTTTCAAACTCGCTCGCTCGTATTGTTATACGATCACAAATTTTAAAGCGGAAGCAAACGTATTCGAAGGAAAAATGTAAGTTAATTAAAAAATAAATATAAATATAACATTTTAACTAATTTTTGAATTATCTAAGACACAATTATAATAAATTGAACCCGAAACAAAAAGAAATAAATGGCACAGTTTATGTCGGAACATCCGGGCTAAAGTTCCAAGTCATCCGCAGGGGAAATTTACATCAAAGAGGATTTGGAAGGAGCATTATATAAGGAAGATTATATAACTGAATTGGAAAAATATGTAAATACAACTTATTAATATTCAATTTGTTATTTTACCTCGCAACATAATTTCGTATTGACGGGAAGCTATATATTTCTTCAAAATCCATGCATTTTAATATGCATCCGTTTGCCCTTTTAACTCTTTTCGTATACGATAGCATTCGCATATGATAATGCCATTTAGCAAAGAAATACGTAAGACGTATCTCGGAATTATTTTTGTATCGAATTCGACCCGTGATCGTACATATATGTCTATTCGACCAAGCTTATATTTCTGCGAATTTAGGAAATAGCAATGTATAAAAGAATTCACAAATACCAAAAAAACAAAAAAAAAAAAACAAAATCTGATCTGAAAAAACAAGATCTTGCATCTGTGTATACATTTCGAGGCTACGTACATGTTAAAGCAGAAAAGGGTAAAGATGGTGAGCCAACAAAAATTACATGTGAGGATGATTTGCTGCAGTTCGGATAGCGTTTTGCTTTTTTTGTTAGTGTGTATTATATGTTTATCCCTTAATGTAAAGATAGCACATCTCTTTGTTTTATTCTCTTGTTCTTTTATCTACATTTTTATTTGTTGTCTTAAATATGCTTTTGTTTTTCGCGCTACGCTTTGTAATGGTTATAACCAATAGCGCATGTAGCGTTGATGATTGTAGTCTCGCGATGATTAATATATTTTGCGGAAACCAAACTGGCTTGAAGGTTGTCCATTTTAATGCACGTAGTCTCAATAGTGAGAAAATGGACATGGTGAGGAAAGTTTTTGAGTTTTCAGCTGTGGACGTCATATGTATATCTGAAACATGGTTCACTACTGATTTAAGAGATGCACATTTGAACATTAATAATTACAAACTACTTAGAAGTGATAGGGTAGGGAAGAAAGGAGGGGGTGTTGCAATTTATTATAAAGACAATTTAAAAGCAAACTTGGTAGTGCAGTCAACTGGAAGTAGTGTCGAATATATGTCTGTGGAACTGTCTACTCTTGCATCTAGAACCCTTATTTGTTGTGTGTACAACCCAAATAAATGCTATAGTCAATGTGATTTCTTTCGTTATATGTCATCGGTCTTAACCGACTATGATAACATTATTGTCTGTGGTGATTTCAATATTAATTTGTTACATAAGGATTGTTATAGCTCTAGTCTTACTGATAATGTATCTGGTGTTGGTTTGTCTTTTGTTAATGTGTCTGTTCCCACAAGGTATGGAAATAACTGTTGTCCAAGTCTTCTTGACTATTTTATTGTATCTGACCCTGCGATAGTATTAAAATTTGACCAAGTATCGTTTATATCTGACCATGACCTGATTTTTTGTTCGTTTGACATTAAACTTGACCGCAATAATGACTCCACTAATGCTTACACTTTTCTAGATTATCGCAATATAAATGTCAATAGCCTCTTAAGCGACCTGTCAGCAATAAACTGGTCTACATGTTGGGGTTTCAGCTCAGTAAACGAAAAGCTCTTCTTTCTTAATAGAGTGGTTTTGCAGGCCTTTAGAGCTCATGTGCCAGCAAAAACAGTGTTGAATAAATCCTCATCCTGTCCGTGGTTTAACACCAAAGTTCGTGTGGCCATTAAAAAACGATGCAAAGCATACTCGGCTTGGAGAAGGGACAGGACGGATATGAATTGGTGCGCATTTAAAGCAGCACGAAATGAAGCCACTCTTATTGCCAGGCGAGAAAAACGCATTTATTTTTCAAAAAAGCTCTGCCCCTCCCTACCGAATAATGTTCTGTGGCGTAATCTGAAAGCATTGCGTGTCCATGTCAGTGATAAGTCTCCGTGTACGCTTAGCCCTGATACTCTGAATGAAGCTTTTGTAAATGGTGTACCCTCCCCTTGTTCTCGTATCCCTATGTCGAGTACGTGTTCTTATTTAATGTCAGTTAGCCAGATGTTTGAGTTCAGAGCAGTGTCTGAACTTGAAGTTGAAAAAAAGTTTCTACAAAATTCGGTCAAATGCAACTGGAGAGGATGGAATTCCAATTAAGTTTATAAAAACTATACTACCACTTATAGCTGAATTCTATAAGCTGTCTCAAGTCACTAATAGAGACTTTTGGAGACTTTTTCGTGGTGAGATTGATTTTGAGACAATTTGGTATTCTGTAAGCGGGCTCACGTCTCAAGTCTCAAAAAATACGTCACTAATTAGTGACCTGGTGGCGAGGAGGTCACAAAATAAACAAAGCATTGAGGTGAACTAAATAAAGCGTCAAAATTTATAAAAACTTACAACTTGTTTGCTCTTTGCTTGTTCGCTTGCTATTTTCTGTAATAAAACAAGTTTATTTGTATGAAATTAGCAAAATAATAAACTTTTGCTGGTTTTGCTAACTTACTTTTTTCCGCCATTTCGATCAAGTGTAAATAGTGATGTGATACGATATTTATCGATATTTCAATGTTTTACGTTACATGACTTTTTTTGCGAATCGGTTCAGATAAAACACTCATAAAACATTATATTCATAACTATTTTTATAAGTGATAAGTAGTAATGATACGCTTTATTTTTTTAATGCAATATATTGCTCATAAATTCATTTCCAAAACCTATTTTCGTATGTAATCGATTAGTGAGTATTCGTTAAATTATTTTGTTATCTCAAACAGTCTCAGTACATTTTCACCACAGTCTTTGGTGAAGTTTTTAGTGACTGTGGCTTACAGAATACCAAAAATGGCTCAAGTCACTAAAATTGTCTCATGTCTCAAATCTCAAATTTTGTGACTTGAGATGAGACGGAGTTACAGAATTCGCCTATTATTCTACCAACCCTTACGCATATAATAAATCACATTTTAACAACGTCTTGCTTCCCTGATGCGTGGAAAATTGCCACTGTTCTTCCTGTTGCTAAGAATAGGTCTGCAGCCAGCCCTTGTGACTTTCGGCCTATCAGCATATTGCCCGCTTTGTCGAAGGTTGCTGAGTCGTTAATGTCTGAGCAAATCTACCACCATATTAATGCATTTAACTTATTATCCCAGTTTCAGTCCGGGTTTAGAGCCAAACATAGCTGTTCAACAGCTATGATAAGAATATTGGACGATGTAAGAATTGCTTTTGATAAGAAATACTTAACATTGCTGTGCTTACTAGACTTCTCTAAGGCTTTCGACTCAGTTGACCATGAACTGCTTTGCCTCAAATTGTGCAATAATTTTGGTTTTAGTCCGTCCGCTGTGAAGTTGATGAAGAGTTATTTGACAGGCAGGTTACAACGTGTCAAGGTTGACTTAAATGTGTCTTCGCTGCGTTCAATATTGTCTGGTGTCCCCCAAGGATCTATTTTGGGGCCATTGTTATTTAGTATGTTTGTAAATGACGTCTTGTCTTTATGTCAGCATGCTCGTATTCATGCATATGCGGACGACATCCAATTGTATATGTCCAGTCCCCTTGATCAAGCGAAGAACCTAGGCTTCCATTTCAATCAGGATCTATCTTCCATTAAGTCCTGGGCCTCTGAAAATGGCCTCAGCCTCAATGTCAACAAGTGTTATGTGTTACCAATTTGTAAGAAGCGTCTAAAACATACAGAAATACCCTCTTTGTATATTGGTGAGCACGCTCTAAAACTGGTGTCTAAAGTTACTAATCTGGGATTTGTTATCAACTCTGATCTTACATGCACTGACCACATAAATGCAACAGTTGGCAAAGTTTACTCTACCCTTAGAAGCCTGCGACTCTCTGCCCCGTTTACGCCGACTGCCATAAGGCGGAAGCTTGCTATCCAACTTATTATGCCAATAATATCCTATGCTGAACTAGTATATAGTAACTTAGATTCGCAGTCTGCACACAAGATGGATGTGGCCTTTAACCACGTCACGCGATATGTATTTGGGCTGGCGAGATTTGACCATATCTCGAACTGGAGGAGTAGTCTGCTGGGCTGCGAGCTTGACGAGTATTTCAAAGTTAGAAATTGTATTTTTCTCTTCCGGCTAATAAATGAGAAATCACCCAGATACCTCTATGATAAACTAACGTTTGCAAAGTCTGCTCGCGTACATGGCCTTATAGTTCCGCAATATAACTTTCTTCAATCAGCTAGACTATTTTTCATCAGCGCTATTCGTATATGGAACTCCGTTCCTGCTGCCATACGTAGTAGCTTAAACAAAAGCAACATTAAGACTGTTTTGCTGTCGTATTTTCATAACAATTAATGTACAAAATAAAAATGTCTGTATCACTAGTAGATGTGCTATCTATATTTAAATTTACTACCCTTTTTCTACTGTCCTCTTTCCTTTATCTTTCCTTCCCCCTGCCCTTTTTACTTTAACTTTTTTTTTTTTTTTTTTTGCTTTCTCCAACTCTATCTTCTCTACTTATATATGTATTTGTTAATTAGTTTTAAGTTATTTTTAAATAATAAGGGTATTCATTTAACCTTATAAATGCCTCGTAAAGTGTGTAAACTTGTAAATTTATAAAGTTTGTAAACGAACTGTCAAATTTTGTATGGAAAATCATTTACGCATGGTTGAGAAATTTACGCGCACATTTCAGTGTGTAAACGCTGTAAACTCGAAAAAAGCAACCTTGCGCAACAGAAACCTCTAGCATCAGTAAGTCATTTACAAAAATTTCCTTGTAAAGTCGTTTTAATTTGAATTTCTCACTTATTTTTGGCATATTTTAATATATGTCTTTAATATATGTAGATATAGTTTTAAATAAATTTTTACAATAGCACAGCTGATGCGAAAAAAATTATTAGGTGCGTTCATATAACAGTGTGTGTAAACTGATAGAAATTTACACTTTATAAACTTATACTCTTAAATGAATACCCTTAATTAATTAATTATATTATTGTCACTTGTTCTACTGTTGTGCTAAAAAAGACGTCTGATCTTATTGTACTAATGTTATATATTTCTTAATAAATGAAATGAAAAATGAAAAAATGAGTGGCAGAAAGCTGCAATTATGTAGAGCTTTGTGATTTCATTAAAACTGAAATGTATAATTTGAGAGGTAAGTAAATGGTTACACAAAAACCATGCATATCGTTGTTCAAATTACATAACCGCCTAAGTGATATTCATAATGGTCTATCCGACACTTGCACCGATAGTTATTTATGGAAGTTGAATTTATGCGGTTATGTAAGTTATCCTAACCCTAGCCATCGGCGCACCCTTTAGCATAATTGTTTGGTTTAGTCAGAATCTGGAGCGTAACAACAACGCCAATATATCGTGTGTCCAAATATAAACAATTTTATTGTTAACTGGTTAATTTATATGTATGAATGTATTGGAAGTAAAACAAATGTATTATACTTCAATTTTCAGTTTGATGTACATAAGTATAAAAGAACTTCAAATTTTTTTAGTTGACTTATGGCCTTATAATACAAAACGCGGTGACTCGTTGCGTCGTAGTCACTCACACCCACATTTAACTTTTTCATTGAGTGGTTAACCCTGGAAAATTGACAGCTGATATGGCCAAACTATAAAGATTGTAGCATTACGCCACCAACAATTCCCGTGTATTTTGTTAGCGCTTTTTAGCAAGCAGTTGTCAAAATTATGAAATTAAGAAAATTGTATGTAGGATTTAAGTGAGTCAATAAAAAACACACAATTTGATAAATTTGTGATGTACTTGCTCGCAGCCTATCGCAGCGAAGAAAACAAAGTCAGCTAATATGATGGCTTGCTGCAACCACTGTTCGTGAGCCCTGGCAGCTGGCAAGTCAACAAAAAAAAATTATTTGTTGACATTTTGTGTATATACATACATATACATATACATGCGATTTTTTGTTTAGTTTATTTGAATAAATTAATAAAATATTCAATAAAATATATAATTTATATGCAACGTATTAAAAAATTGTGTGTGTAATGCAGTTAATATAGGTATATGTACGTGTTATCCAATGTGAAAAAATAAAATGCATTTGTGTTCGTGTGTGTGCAAGAAGCAAGGCAAAAATTAAAACGTTTTCTATTAATACCTACATATTTATTTAAATCAAAAAAATCATATCATATTAGGGTTCGCGAGATTGAAACGCGTCGATTGATACCGCGCTTTTAAAAAATTGACTAATTTTAGCCGTTGCAAACTAAACTATTACGCATATTGTCACTTGCGAAGCGAATATATTTGGCGAGTCGAACAGGTTAGCGAACACTCCTAAAATTTGCATTGTGAGTGGCGAATGAACTTTTTCGCCTGCCTTCTGATGTTGCCATTCAAACAAATTGAATAAGTTCATCCGAATTTGACGTTTCTGTCACTTACTACATATGTTTTGATTTGTTTACAATATATGTATCTATTTATTTGTGTATAAACAAAAGTTTAAGAAATTAATATAAACGTGATAAATAAAATAAAGCGATAATTTCCAACATTGATCTTTTTTTCGAAGACCTAATCTTCTTCGTCAGAGGCGCTTTATAAGGGATTACTCCAATCCCATGGAGCTTCCACCAACAGTGTAAGTTTAGTGCAGATTGGTTCTTGAAGTATATATGGAAAATTGTATTTC
This sequence comes from Urophora cardui, assembly GCA_960531455.1. NCBI lineage: Eukaryota > Metazoa > Arthropoda > Insecta > Diptera > Tephritidae > Urophora > Urophora cardui. The sequence continues at coordinate 108,242,291 of OY482674.1, read as the reverse complement.
AATCTAAATGTGTTTACAGATCATTGCGAATTTTGTATGTCTTAGACAAAATTAAGGAAAATTTTCACTGCAGCCTGTCGTCGTCTGTAACCCCTATGCTAACACTTTGTTGCGCACTTCGTATTTTTGCCCATGGCAGTTATCAGCAAGTCATAGGAAATGAGTTCCAGTTGGGACTTGCTCAACCCACAGTTTCCCTCGTTTTAAAGGAGATGCTGCCTATTTTAGATAGAGTTATTTGTACGGCGGCAATAAATATAGAAATGAGAGGAAGAGAAGCAGGAGGCAAAAAGGAATTTCTTCATCAAATCAGGAATACCGAACGCGATTGGGTGTGTTGATGGCACACTTATTGGCATTTATGATTCCAGTGAAAATCGACACCTTTATCTGAATAGGACCAGCTTTTGGAACTGCTGTGGTGTTGTGCGTTTCATCCTGAAGTTTAAAAAAATGATACACTCTCTTTTGTTTTCTTTAATGCTATTAAATACTCACTTTTAAATAGTTTCTACTTTGTTTTTTTTTAGTTTTTTTTACCGAAATAAATTCAAAGACGTGCAAAGGCGAACAAATTAGACATTCGGCAGATTTTGACAGATCTAGCGAAGCGAATTAAATTTTTTCGCTACCGGCAATTCGCAAAATTCATTTTCGTCACTCATTCGAAATTTGTCGGCGAATTCGCTGCAGATTCGCATCCCACAATTCAAGACCGCGAAGTTCGCCTAAATTTTCATTCGCTTCGCAAGTGACAATATAGGTATATGTCGAACGCTCACTCGAACAAAAGGAAGTGAATCTTCTGACAGTTAAAGTGACTGTTTTCACAACATACTCAACAAAAAACGTAACACGTTCACTTCGAGTCATTTACAGTCACCTGCAGTCACCTAAAGAGATACAAAATACGAACACTCTGGGTGACTCGTCGCGTCGCGTTGCGTTTTATAAAATAAGGCCCTTAGTATCACTACAGGTTCGTACAATTTATTAACCATACTCGCAACCGCAGCCACAACACTTGCTTACAGCTACATCCTCCACAAAGAAAAAATAAATTGAGGAGTATCACTACAGAACCTTAACGACACTCACAGCCGGTAGCATAAAATTAAATAATTTAGGTTTTTATATATATGGCTCAAAGATCCACTCTTCCTTGAAAAGCTAGATGAAGTTTGTTGCGGTCAACTCTGGGACTTCTACATAAGTACTAACACGCAACATCTCTGGGGTTGCGGCTTAAGTAAATAATTTGCCTACACCGGCAACACCTAGCTGCCACACAAAATGTCGCCGACCGACATTGTGACAAAGCAATTTTTATTTCCGCGTTACTTAGTGTAAAGCAGCGCAAGTGATCGGACGCAGCCTTGGTATTATTGGGTGAGTTTCTAAGAAAAAGCTGCTCCGCAACTGTTGAGCTGAACAGTTGCCAACAGTTGTGTAGCAGTTGAGTTAAACAGCTACGTCTTAGAAACGGTTTGATGAATTTATCAGCTGTTTGGCTTTACACAACATGTTGAGCTCAAGTAGCGAAGAAAATTTGTGATGCAAAAAATGGCGAAAAGTTGCCAACTGTTGAGCTGAGCGGAATTACTCAACAGTGCGTTTCTAAGACAATAGCCATGGGTAATGGCGCAATTTTTTTGGCGCTGATACAATAACTCCAGCGCCAATCGTGGCGCCAACTCACGGTACTGGCGCAATAACACCTTTAGCGCAATTGTCATGGAATAATCGATAAATAACATTTTTTCGATTGTTACTGTTTACCATCCCCGTTTTATTTCTTTTGGCGCAATTCCGCTTACATTACGAGGGCACAGTTAATTTTAATTTTCATAATCATTTGGAAACATATTCCGTATATTTGTGAAAATATGCTGGAAATTAGAGTCACTTAGATCACTATCAATCATACATACTTGTGACGGTGTCATACGTATACATATACTATGGTGGTGTTATTGGCCTTGTGGTGGTGCCATTTTACACTAGCGCTATATTGGTGCTGGTGTTAGCGCACGAAATTGAGTCGGTTTTATATTGCAAAATTGAGTTGGCGCAATATTGAGTTGGCGCTATATTGGGTTGGCGCTATATTGAGTTGGCGCATTTTCCAAATCGGAGTTAGCGCAATAACGCCAGGGTTGGTGTTAGCGCAATTGCGCCGCGGAGCGCAGTGTTACCCATGCCTATAAGACAAACACTCAACAGTTGCACAACAGCTCAGTCTTAGAAACTCACCCATTATCCGCAAAAATCGTAAACATGTGTGTTAAGTATTTTGAATTTAATATTTCATTGCAGGCAGAATATACATATTTAACTAGTTGAAGGCGACAAGGTCTTGAATAAATACCAGCTACAAAAAGCAAAAAAAACTGAAAATAAGATCTCTCAAATTACGAAGTACGTACTTATACATATATGTATTGCATAGAAACCACGCGCTCACGAAGCGCACAAGTGCTTACATACTTATGTACATATATGCACAGAGTTTAAAGGTACCCTGCAGGGAACTCAATAACTAGTGAGCAAAATTTCTAGTTCCGAACTAGCGAAAAGGTGTCAAAAGGGAACTAGATCCATTGAAGATAGACTTTCACCAGTTCAGGAGTGAATTGAGTGACTATTATAAGACAGACTTTGATTTGTATGCAATTTCAAATTGACAAAAATTCTATGAAAATTTTTCGTTCGTTCGATTGCCGTCGGCTTTGTATATTTCTGCAATTCTCAGATGTTTAGTGAAGCATTTTATATTAAGAGTTTTCTATTTACATCTTGTATAAATGAGGAAGAAAAATCAAAAGCACTCTTCAACCTTTTCCTTACATTGCGACTTAATGGATAGAAACCTTAAATGCATTTTTGTCAATGTGAACTCTTTGGTATCCAGACAGAAACGACACTTCTTTGAGGTATTTCTAAAACTTCATAATCCGGATGTGGTTTTAATAGCTGAGCACAAGCTAAACATCAATCACAAAATTCAATTCAATGGATACAAATTTATAGCTCAGTATCGTACTGATAAAAAAGCAGGAGGCACTGCGATATGTGTTAAAGAAAAGTACAAATATTTAAAGATTAACGTAAACTGCAGCATAGAAAATATAGGTATTGAACTATATGTAACAGGTGGTGAAACAATTGCATTTTTTGCCATGTATAAAAGACCTCAGCATAACTTAGTAATTGGGGATCTAGAAAAAATCTTTGATACAATTTCTTCTAAACAAATCGTATTGGGAGGTGATCTAAATGCAAAACATCCTAATTGGGGGAACTCTATATCAAACGCTTGTGGTAATGCATTGAATACGTGGTTGACTAATTCTGCTTTAGTAGAACTAATTCCAACCAAATATCCAACTAGACCAGCTAGTGGCTCATTCCTGGACTACTTCCTGGTCACAGCTGACGTTACTATAAAATACGCCTTAAATCATCACAACACCTTAAGGACTTTGCATTATGAATCCGATCATGATGCTGTAGAGATGGTTATTGTAACGAATAACTTAATCGAAGTGCCTCCAGTTGTTATTCCATGCTGGGAACGTACAAATATTAAACAAATGAATAATATGTTGACTAGAAACCTTGAAACTATTTGTTTGCCATTGAACAAGAACGTAAATAGGAAACAGATTGATGATTGCACAGACCACATGGATATGATTTTTGCAAATACATTTGAAACTTGTGTCCCTAAGGTAAAACTAAAAAAAAAAATGCAACTTGAATATTCCACAAAATATTTTAGATTTCATACGCGAAAGAAAGAAAATCAGAAGACAAATTTTTAGGTGCGTAGAACCTCATCGGAAATCTACCCTCGTTGCAATCAGAAGAAATATGGATAAAATAATATCCGAACTATTAATAATTCACGAAAATGAGCATTGGGCTAAACTTTTAAAAAATATTAAAATGGACGAAAATACGTATAAAAAAGTAAAAAATCTTAGCGGAATCTACCAACGTCAAGATTTGCCAATATTAAATGATGATGATGGTGCCCAAATATATTCTAACTTTGAAAAAGTTAATAAATTTGCTGATAAATTCGAGCAGGTACACTACCAAAATTTAAACGTAGGTTCTTTGGATCACACAAACCACATAAATAACGAAATCTCTGACCTTTCAGGATACACTCCATTCTTCAAATTTAGCGATTCCTTTTTAGCAAACGGATTATCTTCATCAAAAAACTCTGAAGCTGTTGAAGCAGCCGAAGTTTATAAACAGTTTATTTCACATAAGGACATTGAATTTTTGTTATGGAGAAAAAATAATAAGAAAAGTTTTGGGGAAGATCTAGTACCTAATTATATTTTGCGCAAAACTTGTCCCTCTGTTTGGAATTTTTTGGCAATACTATTTAATCATTGCTACAACTTAGGCTACTTCCCTTCTAAATGGAAACGTGCAATGACTGTGCCCATTTTAAAACACAGTTCTGATGCAAGACATATCAAAAACTATAGGCCGATATCCTTATTGTCTAATATTAGTAAACTTTTGGAAGGGGTGTTGTTCGATAAACTCAAAGAACATATTTCAACAAATAATACACTCAGAGAATTTCAGTTTGGATTTAGAAGCCACCTCGGTACTAATCAAGCACTTACCATGTTTTCAGACATAGTAACAACAAATCTTAATAAAAGGAAAGCAACCATTTTAGTAAGCCTCGATCTCGAGAAAGCTTTCGATACAACATGGATTGAAGGTGTTGTCTATAAAATGTATAAAAAATTCGGTTTTTGCAAAAATATTTGTCGCATAATATAGACTATCTAACCAAAAGATCATTCTATGTTACCTCCAAAGATGAAAACTCAATTGACAAAGATGTAGCAGCAGGTGTCCCTCAAGGTTCCATTTTGGGTCCTGTTTTATTTAATATATTTCTAGCAGACATACCAGAGCCCAATGAGGGTCTCTCTATATTAATGTATGCCGACGATATTCTTATATTGTCTACTAAAGCTAATTTGCCTAAGGCAAATACAGATATAAACAATTACCTTATAAAATTATCAGATTTTTTCACCACTTGGAAACTGAAACTAAATCCAAATAATAAATAAATGTGTTTGTTCCACAGTCAAAGGCCTCAAAAAGAAATTGTATCCGTCCGCTCGTCGATTCACCCCTGCAATAGTTATTGGCAATGCACCCGTTAAATATGAGTGCAAAATTAAATATCTTGGTGTCATTATAGATGAAACTTTCAAATTTATTAGACATGTGGATTACATACTTGCTAAAGCAAAAAGAACGTACTTTTCCTATATTTCATTTTTAAAAAAAGCCAAAGACCTAGATGAAAAAATTAAATTAAATTGTTATAAACAATTAATAAGACCAATTATCTCTTATGCCTTCCCCATTTGGTTTGGCATTTCTTCCAGTCAGATGGAAAGGCTCCGCAAATTTGAAAGGCAAATCTTGCGAACATGCACCAACATCAATTTCGGGACATTTATGAATGGTAATCGTAAAAGAATTTCTAATCAAGTATTATATAAAAAATCTAAAATTGAACGCATTGATCAGTTTATGATAAAAACTGCTCTTAAATTTATAAAAAAATTAAATCTAGTAATAATCAACTAATAAAAGAATATTGTCTTAAAGAAAATTCTATTGTTAACCCACTTGAAAGCAGTTATTTATCTCCAATTTATCTAAATGCTTTGAATAACAATAATAATCTTATCTCAAATAGCAAACTATTATTTTATCATAGAAGGTATAATACCTTCAATATAAACGAAACCACTTATAGCATAAGTCAAAATGATATGACTATAAACCTAAATTAATTTTATTGCAATATGCAACATATAAGCCTGTTAGTTTTAAGTCTTTGTATATATATATTTCCCTATCTTTCTCTTAGTTTTAAGTTATTTTTTTAGTACAAAATAAATATAAAATGAAAATCCATTTTTTTGTAATTTTTTCATGGATAAATACCAAATTCACAGACTATATTCCTAGAATATAAAAACACAATCGATTATAAATCTATAATTTAATTTAAAGACTCTTTGATAAATACTTAATAAGTATGCTAAGAATTCATTATATAGTATGTAAGTTTTCTCCAAAAATGTAACATGTAAAATATAATTTAATTAATAAATGGCAAGTTACATCTTGTACGAAATGAAATGTTCCCCTAATTATGCTTTTCCGATCCCTCAGGCTTATTTGTAATTTTTTTTTTATTTTATTCATTTTTATATATTATTGTAAATTTTTATTAAATAAATAAATAAAAAAATATTAGTTAAAAAAAAATAAAAAAAAAAAAATTATCATCCAACTTGACACCGACAGGATTCGAACCCGCGGCCTTCAGATTGAAAGGCACGTGCGTTAGCCAGTCGGCCATCGCGCCACTTGCATGAAGTGTGTCAAATGCTGCACTTAAGCGGCAGATGTAAAACTGTAGAACTTTTAGGTACTTGTTAGTTCAGAACTATCGAAATTGTGCCAATAAACGAACTAGTGTAAACTGTAGAATTAGTACTAGTTCGGAACTATCGAAAATGTAGTGCAGAGAGTGACAATTGACACCGCCTAGGACATCGCCGTGTTAAATTCGCCAGTTGATAGTATGCAAAAGAGATTTAGCTCGCACTAGTAGTGGCGAAAAATGCACTAGAAGCGACCTAGTTCGGAACTAGAGATTTTCCCTACAGGGTATATACGGATATATGTATGAATTACCAAAAAAAAAACGATCGCCCAATAAACACAACGGATTTGCCTCGAATTCGAGACGAGTTCGCTTCTCTGATTATATTATCGCGGCGATAGTTCGCGACGATAGATCGGCGAATCCGAATTCCCAGGTGAGTCACCTCTCATTAGCGATTCGTGCATTTTTATGTTCTCGGATCGTTGGCAATTCGAGATTTGGGATCATTGGCGAATACATTCTAGAAAATCTTCTTGATTTATAATTCTAAAATTTTATTTTCAAACGAGCTCTAGGCCAACCGGGTACATATATATAAATGAAACGAGAATTAATTTTGATTTATATATAGCGGTATTCTTTATTTGGTCGATATTTCTACCTCAATTTGAAGTCATCTTCAGGAACTCCTAACTGCACCTGTTCGACTAAAGTCAAAAGGAAAGTTTTATTCTATTTAAAATTATTCTGTTTTATTGCAAACATTTTAAGCGCAATATTAAAAAGATTCGATGAATACTTAATTTTTGGCGATATTTTCCAAGTGAAACACGCAGTTGCAGTACAGTAGAACTTTAATTTTTTATACTTCTGCTGCGCTGTTTATTTTTTAATTTTCAAATGAAATTCATTGGAAATAAAAAAAAAAGTTGAATATATATATATATACCGCGGTTATAAATAAATACATACATATTTGCAGGTAGTGTGAGTAACATCCTTGCAAAAAAAATTTGCGATTAATCCCGAAAGATACTTGTCCCGGATTGATCTCTTTCGAGAACAATTGGTCCACAATTAGTCCCCGATTGTTCCCGTACGGGTATAAATGTAGACTAATTGTAGACCAATTGTTCCCGAACGGGTATAAATGTAGACTAATTGTAGCCCAATTGTTCCCTAACGGGTATAAATGTAGATTAATCGCTTTCATCTCGAACGGGTATAAATGTAGATTAACCGCTTTCATCCCGAACGGGTATAAATGTCAGAGCTGTAAAAAGCTGCAATCATTCGTCCCGGCAATCATTGTTTGTTCTTCCAATTTTATTCCAATGAAAATTTATTGCAGTTTTTTGATTGTAAAAATTGCAATTTGAAATAATTTGTGTTCCATAGATTGCAATAAACATTTATATAAAATTTTCGATTGCAAAATAACTACAATCAGCAATAATTTACCTTCCATTTATTGCAATAAATGTTTATTGAAATTTTTGGGGATCAAGTTCATTGCAATAAAATTTATTGAAATTTTTTGATTGTACAAATTTTCAATACAATAATTTACAAAAATTTCATTGCAATAAACATTTCTCATAAATCATTTTCATTGTAAAAATTACAATAGCAATAATTGTATTGTAATAAATTTTCATCGTAAATCATATTGATTGAAAAATGTTTGATTGCAAGGCTTGCAATAGCAATCATTTTCCTCATAACTTTATACGAATGTATTGGGACTGATGAAAGGCAAACGCTTGGGTAATTCGAGCAATACCCGGCATTCATATAACACGGTTTGCGCGTAATAACACATTTCGCGGGTACATATGTATGTATGTACATTAGCCGCAGTGCTTAGCGTTTCGCTAATATTCGACTACTGATGGTTGGAGCGTAGGTTCAAAGCCTGGTGTGCTCCCGAGAAGATCTCTGATGATGAAGAAAGTGTTTTTTCTTCGAAATAGCTATCACATCTACCATCGCTGTATGAGCTAATTGGATTTTTCCGCTTATTCCAAAGTATTTTTTATATATATTTATGTTAAACAACCATACATACATATATATGACAGTAATGAGATATCCGGGAGTAAATGAAAAAGCAAATGGTACAAAAATAAATATATGTATATCCTTATCCCCATCCACGCCCTCATCCTCTTTCTCATCATCTTATCATCCAGACTTTATATGTACATATTGAAGACTGCAAATATTGCCAGTACCGTGTGCCCGGCAGCATCCAATATGTACATATGTAACTACGTACATATGTATGTACCCAGGACATGGGTTATAACGCGGCTACGCGTGTGATATAAGTGCCGGGTATTACTCGCATTACCCAGGCGCTTGCCTTTCATCAGTCCCAATGCATGCGTATAAAGTTATGAGGAAAATGATTGCTATTGCTAGCCTTGCAATCAAACATTTTTCAATCAAATTTGATTTACGATGAAAATTTATTACAATACAATTATTGCTATTGTAATTTTAACAATGAAAATGATTTACGTTTGAAGTTCATTGCAATGAAAAATTTTGTAAATTATTGTAATGAAATGATTTACGAGAAAAGTGTATTGCAATGAAATTTTTTTAAATTATTGTAATTGTAATTTTTACAATTAAAATGATTTACGGTCAAAGTTGATTGCAATGAAACTTTTGTAAATTATTGCAATTCTAATTTCTGAAATCAAAATGATTGATGGTGAAGGTCGATTGCAATAACATACTTCTAAATTTTTGAAATTTTTATTTTTACAATCAAAAAATTTACTAGCAATACGATTTACAATCAAAGCTGCTTACAATAATATACACTTTTTATGATTGCAGTACAATCTGATTGGAGCTTTTTACAGCTCTGATAAATGTAGATTAATCGCTTTCATCCCGAACGGGTACAAATCTAGATTCCTTAAATGTAGAAATTTTACAAAAATATGCAATGTATTTAAAAAATTGTAGAACAACCGGTAAAACGAATTGAACACCCTTTCTTTTAATAACAATGATGAATAATAATTTTAACAAAATGTTGTCTACAATATCCTATGAAAAAATTCTTTACATTACGCTCATATAATGCATACTCAAAACTTACAATTTTTTTAAATTTATTTATTGAGATTTTTTTACAAAAGTAAAACATTATATAATCTTTACTTAAATATGCATGAACATTTACAATTTTTTAAAGATTGTTATTAAAAATTGCCTTGGCGAACAACTTGGAAAAATCTACATTTGTACCCGTTGGGGATGAAAGCGATTGATCTACATTTGTACCCGTTCGGTATGAAAGCGATTGATCTACATTTGTACCCGTTCGGTATGAAAGCGATTGATCTACATTTGTACCCGTTCGGGATGAAAGCGATTAATCTACATTGGTACCCCTTCGGATATACAAGTTGAACAATTAGTCTCTTCATAGGACATGCTCGAACAAATGCGATCAATTCGCTCCATACAAAGGGATGTAAAATTGTATTAGTCGCATGCTCCCTTGCGATTGATCCCGGACACGTCCCGGATTAATCGCATTTTTTGTAGGGATCGCCAACATTCCAACGCACGAACGGCACCAAACCAGGCAACAGATTTGTGGCGATGAAGTAGCAACGGCGGTTTTCATATAAGCCACCACAGCCGCTGCATCGTCTTTAACAGGGCCAGCAGTCCAGGCCAACAACCGCTGCGAGAAAGTGGAAATTGTAGCAAAGCAACACCGCCACCCTAAACCCAACACCAAGACCGCTGGATGTCACCTTCAATTGCTTAAGAATGGTAAGGCAGAAAAAATAAATTGAGGAGTATCACTACAGAGTCTTAACGACACTCACAGCCGGTAGCATAAAATTAAATAATTTACTTTTATATATATATGGTTCTAAGATCCACTCTTCCTTGAAAAGCTAGATAAAGTTATAGGTATAGATGTAATGGATATTGTAGAAAAAATTTGTATTCAAGAAACTAAATATACATCGTTGGTCAAAGGAATGACATTCAATTTTAAGATATGTATTATCGTGCTATAAAGTCCTATGCAGAATACAACGTGTATATGCTAGGAGAGAAGTTCGGATTAATTGAAATAATAAGTTAAATATATTTTTTATTCCAAAATATATATACTCGAAATGCTCGTTTTACGGTTTTTAAACCTGCGGACAGTGAAGAAATGTATAAGTTCCTGGGAGTTTGCTTGCTTCAGCGTCAAGTGAAGGCTCCAAAAATTCGTGGCTTATTTTCACGCGATCCTTTGCATTTTCATGCAGTTTTAGGCACACGATGACTGGTCGAAGATTTGAGTAGCTTTACGTGGTTTCAGTTGCTGATCAGAAACTAAGGATGAAACCAAACTTCGAAAAATTAAGCCAGCAACGGATCAACAACATGTGGGTAACTTTGATGCACTGCAAGCAGCAAAGGCGGACGGCGGGCAATTGATGTCAGGTGCTAGTACATCGCAGGCAGCGAAAGTAAACGTGATTACTACAGAAGGAGACGAACGCGAATCAAAAGAAGTGATGCTCCTACGTCGCGAGTTGGCCATGCTTCAGCGTGAAAAAGACCTGGTCAAAAAAGAAAATTCGATGCTAAAAAAAATGGCTACGCTTGATGTGACCGCCGAGGGTGGTAGAATCGTGGAGAACAAAATGGCACAGTCTTTCGTGCCGCTCGATATGCTAAAAAATCTTATGATGGAACAAGCAGCTGCGATGTATGGGAAACGCAGTTCAAAACAGTTTGCGAACTGTATAGCATCAATGAAAAATCAATGCGCGTGCTGCTAGTTAACAATCTTAAAGGTAAAGCAGCAATCTGGATGCAATCAAAACCCAACTTCGCAGTAGAAAATATCCAAAACCTGTTTGCTGAGATGAAGCGCATGTTTAATGTGCAAGACAACAAGCTTATTTTGCGACGCAGGTTCGAAGCCCGCAAATGGAAATTTTCCGAGAACTTCAACGACTACCTGAGCGAGAAATTGATGCTGTCCATGCCGCTGCAATTAGCCGAGGAAGAGTTTGTCGAATACGCCGTAGATGGTATACCTGATGACCAATTAAAGATACAGGCATACCTACAATTTTCAAGACAAAGGCTCAGTTACTTCAAGCATTTAACAAGGTGCAGCTGAAAGTGGAAGAGGGGTCAAAGACAGTAAAAAATACCAAGTGCTTTAACTGCAACTCGCGTGGACACATGGTTGATGAGTGTCGAAAACCAAAAAGCCAACCAGGGGCCTGCTACGCATGCGGTAGCACAGAGCATCGGGTTTTGAAGTGCACACAGCGCAAAGTGCCACCGAAAAACGATTATGTACGATATTTTTGGTTTAATTTTAATGCAAGTATAGTAAATAAGCCTCTTCTCTTAGAAAACATCATAGACACTGGTAGCGTGGTAAGCCTGATAAAAAAATCGGTTGTTGCTCAAATGTCAGGCAGTGAATTGATGAAAGCGAATTTCTTTTTATTTGGTGTTAATAATACCCCTATTAAAGTTATGGGAAAAATTTTATGTTCTATTGAAATAAATAAACAACAATATACATTGCATTTAGTTGTAGTCGAAGATAAAACCATGAGCTATGATGCAATCCTGGGGAGAGACTTTCTAACAAAATGTAGTTATAAGCTCATCAGAGAAGTCAAAGAAGTTGAAAAAAGTAGGTATACAGTAAAAGAATTTAATTCAAGCCAAAGTAGAGTAAAAAAGTTGGAAAAGGTTAATATAGCACGTCAAAGTAAGGAAACAAAGAGCGATTTAAAAAATATGCAACCTGTCGGAGAGATGGTTGGTCACGTGCCACAAATTA